>JANIHZ010000004.1:58556579-58567135 GCA_027478365.1 Erythroxylum rufum | reverse complement strand
TAATTCTCACTATTCTGAATAATTTTATTTAATTATATATCATTTAAATTTAATTATATAAATTTTAAAATTTATTAAAATAAACTAATTTTAATATATTTAAAAAAATTAAATATATTATTATCTGCGACGTTTGATCACAAAAGTCACAGATTGGCATACTTTCTACGACGTCTACAAGACGTCGCAGATTATAATGCTTTCTACTACGTCTAAAAGACGTCGCAGATTATCATGCTTTCTACGACGTCTAGCAGACGTCGCAGATTATCATAGTTTCAACGACATCTAACAGACGTTGCATATTGTCAAGCTTTCAACGATGTCTAATAGACGTCGCAGATTGTCATGCTTTCTACGACGTCTAACACACGTCGCAGAAAGCTATGCTGTTTCTACGATGTTTAATTCACACGTCACTCATTCGCTTGCGCTTTTACGACGTTTTCCTAAACGTCGCCAAATCACCTAGGCTTCCTCGACGTTTTCTAGAAAACGTCAACAAAAACGTTTCCTTACTCCCCCTTTAACGACGTTCGGTGCGACGTTTTGAGAAACGTCACAAAACATATTCAACAACGTTTTGCTAACATTTGCGACATTTTCAAAACGTCGCAAATTGGGTCTTTTTCTTGTAGTGAATGATAGATTTTAACGAAAGAAAGGGATTTATTAAGACTTCAAGGAGCTGACCAGAAAAATTAAGTCGGGTTGGTTATTTAGACTAAAGAATTGAATCAAAGATGACCTTTATCCTTCTCGTACGTGCAGATCTTAATGTAGATCTCAAAATGGTTTAAAACAAGTTCTAAAGATAGATTCACATAGAAGAATATCACATATTAAAAAAATATATATTGACTTAGATTTCTCAATCTCATTTGACTCAAAAGCTCACAGGTTGAATTAATTTATAAAAAAATTTACAGTTTCCTTTTAACTTAATTATCAATGTTAATTATAGTTCATTCCTCAAGTTAATTAAAAATTTTAATATATGTCATTTTGATATTAATTGGTTTAAAATTATAGCATGCATGAAAATTGAATCCACTTGGAACAATTTAAATAGAAATATTCTAGTAAAATAATCATACATCCTGCTCTTCCCCCATATTTAAATCCAATGTAAAAAAATAAAAGCTCACACATAATCAAAATAGATGATTGAATTGAAACAAAAATAAATAAGATAAGCTACTTCTCTAACAAGTAAGTAATGATATGGGACATCATGGTCTAGTAGTTCAAATCTTAGGTTGTTTCCGAAGCAATGCCTCTATTTATTGTCGTTGGCTTTAGTCAATGCCTCTTTTTGTAACTAGTATCTATCATCTATGGGTTCAATATTCTATTTAGTTGATGGGTAGGCAAAAGTCTCAAATCTGGAATAAGTTCCTAAAAAATAAAGGGTAAATGCCTCATTAGAAATTGGCAACGAAATAAGCATAAAGTGCAAATTATCTTAACAATTTCTCTAAAATACAAGTTAAACCTTAATTTTTTTTGGAGTATTCAAAATGAACATAAACATTTAAAAAATTTAAAATAAACCACAGAGTTGGTGAAAAAATTGATAGAGTTAAGTCTTCATTTGTTATATGTCATGTTAGTATTAATGTAGCAATAATAACAATAACAATCCAATGAATGACCTATTAATACGTAAGATTTAGGAAGGTCCACTAGTATTTAGCCTTATTCCTAAATGATAAAGAGGTTGTTTTTTATATTAATATAGTACTAATTTAAAATTTTAATTGATATATAAGCCTCACTATGCCACATGGCATCTACGTGGCACAATGGGACATATATGTCATATTTAAGTTAAAATAATTTAATTTTAAACTTATATTCTTAATTAAACCTAATTAACCTAAAGATAACAAGCGATTATTTACATTTCTTAAATCATCTTTTCTATTAATTTGATCCTTTTCAGCACGAATTTCGAAGGTAGTTGTGCTTCCACATACCAAGGCCTTAACATCCTTACACAACTCATCCATAATGTCACCCAATTTTTTATTTTTGAGTTTGGCATCATGTTTATAACATTAAAAAGTTTTGCATCTCGAAATAAGAATCTACTAGTGCAACTTTTCCCATTTCTCTGCTTTTGGACATGGTCTTATAGTACTTCACCAAAAAGTTTGAACATCTATTAAATTCTGAAGGTCCTAATTTGGAACTCACCTTAGTTATAGTATCCATATAGGAAATCTTCTCCAAAGTTAGGCTCAATGGAGGTCTATGATGAGTAAACAGTTCCTGAGATTTACTATTATTCTTTTTATCTTATTGGCTTTGAATTTTTCAGCTGCTCTTGTAGTGCCTGGAGATCCTTTTCTACGAAAGGGAGATCAAGGAATTTGCTTTTGATAAGGAGATGTGAGCCCTAAAAGCCTGAATTAATATATTTTACCAACTTCTTAGAGTCACTTGTAAAAGAAATTCAAGCTGAAACTTAGGTTGTTCAAAACTGAGGATAGCCTGGGTGATCAAGCTGAACACGCTTTGATGAGCTCTGTTGTATCGATAAAGGAGAATATTTTATCGTTAGTAAAGGAGAAAACACCAAGGATATCAGTCATGTGATTACCGGTCGATTTCCACCTTGAGATTAAGGTTGTTTAAAAGTGCTTGAAGTTCTATAGCTTTAGATGGGAATCTTAATTGACAATTTTGCTTAATCAAGATATAGTTAAGGTTTATTGGGAATTTAGTTTAGTTAGGATATAATTAAGTTTAATAGGTCTGTTAAAGTTTATTATAGTTAAATTAGGTTAATTATGTTTTTAGTCAGAATTTAAATTTAAATTAATTTATTTTAACTTAAATTTGAATAAAAATATTTAATGTATACCATGTTAGTGCTTATGTGACATAAAACTGATGGAGACTTAACTTCATCCATTTTTCTATCTATTTAAAATTTATTTTGAATGTTTTACAAATATTAAAGTTTATTTTGAATGCTCTAATATGTAGGGTTCAACTTATATTTTAGGGAAAGCATTAGGGTCAAATTTACACATTTTAGAAAAAAAGAGAGACATTACATGATTGTTGTAACTTTGCAATGTTATTTAGTGTTGAAATAGTTTCCTATAATTCAATGCTCAACGTTAATTCCTCATTCTTTTTTTGAAAATAATCATAAATGGAAACTTCTACTCCATCTTGTTCTTCAAGCTCATATACTTCTTATATTAGAGAATCAAACATATTAATTAAACAAAAAGGATTATCCTCATTAGGATATTTCATGATATCATAAATATACAATAATTTTACTATCAAATTTCATTGTGAGTATGCCACTAACATCTATCTCAGTATTAAATGTTTTAAAGAATGATCTTTCTAATAAAATAAGGGTTGTTTCATCGTTATTCCATACATCAAGTACATAGAAATCCGTAGAAAACGTATCATTTACTTTTACAAGAACATATTTGACTATACTCCTAGGAAAGGCGTAAGAACTATCCGTTACTTGAATCACAACATCAAATTTATTCAAAGGTCTAAATTTTAGAGAAGCATAAATAAAGTATGGAATTAAATTAATGGACGCTCCTATAGCATTTTTAATTCAGTGTTACCTATTAAAAATATCTCTTTTTAGTAGCATTAATTAAAAAGAGATATTTTCCTCACATATCTTGAGGTATTGGTTTAATAGCATTTTCAATATCATATAAATCTTGAGATCACTCATGTTTTTAAGAATCTGCTAAAGTCTATGGAAAAGAGGTATTGGTTTATAATTAGAAAGAGGAGGTAACTTGCATTTAGGTGCCTCGTCATTATTAGAAGTGTTCCCTTTATCATTATTGGGAAGCTTCTTATGTGCAGCGATGTTTATCTCTTTGTCTTGCTTTGACGGTGTAAGAAGCATATTTAGTGGCATCTCAACTCTTCACTACTCCTCAAAATAATTGCACTTCCATCATCTTTTAGATTCATAATTGTTTGAAAGGATAATTTCCTTAAGCTTTGTGCCTCTAATTGAGCAACTGTGGTTACCATTTAACCTATTTGATTCTTCAGACTTTGAATATTAGCTCCCGCTTATTGTTCGAATTATTTTGCATCCTATGAAAATTAAAAAAAGTATTAGTAGTAAGATACTTTACAATATCTTCCAAATTCATACTAAAATTAGAAGTTTGGCCCTTTTGTTGCTTAAGAAGTTATATTTGCTTGTATTATTGGAAGTTTAAGTAGTTTGTTTCATGGGTTGATTAATTACTTGTAGATTCTTATAGTTAAAATACGATCATGCCTCCATCCTATGTCATATGTGTACCAATGTGGATCTATGATTATTCAAAAAATCCACCTATTCTATTTACTTGATCAATATGCCTCTCTTGAAGAGCTAGGCGTATATTATTTGGATGCTCCATTAATGAGCAAATTCTACAAGTCTTCACCATTTTCATGTTACCTATAATCATTTGAACAATAAGAGAGCTTAGATCGGAAATCTACTATTCAAAGGATTAGATTTTTACCTCATTACTATGCTTAGGTGATGGATAAACCTAATGCTCAATCCTTGAGAGTTAGATGTCATATTTACAATCAAAATTTTAGCACGTTAACAAGTTTTATCAACCAATACTTCTCCACTAGTAGCATCAATCATATTCTTATGGATGGGTAAAAGGCCCTCGTAGAAGTATTGGATCATTAATTATTTATTGATTTAAAGATGGAGGTTGGTTGCAAATAACTTCTTGAAACATTCTCAATATTTATATAAAAACCCTCTATTATATGTTGCCTTACACCACAAATCTCCTTCTAAATATTGACTACTTTTAAAGTTGGAAATTACCTCTCTATTTTTTTTAATCTTGATCTATATGGCAATGCTTCTAGAAATTTAGTAATAGAGTCAATCCTTTATTGTATCTTATAATAAAACTAAGAAGGCTTCCGACTTGATTTGTTCTTTCGTTAACCCCGTGAATTTCGTACTTATGCATACCCTATGAAATTTCAATAAGTGTTTATGAGATCTTCACCAAACATAGTTCAAATTAAAATATAAAGAAGAAAATATAAAAAAACGTTATTTTAAGTTCACATTTGTTATTGAAAATTTATGTTATTTATAAACATAATCATAATTCAATTTACACTTTGAATTTTCATCTTAGGAACTACTTTTCTATCTCTCCTTATTCATGGTTAACTAGAAAGCATGTGATCCAATTAACTCTAACTACTAAATAACCTAAGTTAATCACTAAAGATTTAGCTTAGTCGTAGCTTTAAGAATTATAAAGATTGATGAAACAAAACAACATAAGCACAAGCAATTACATTTATTTTAGTTGATCACCATTCTTGGGATCTAAGAATTATGAATACAATAACCTATTAAACCCTAGTTGCTTCACATATTAGAGGGATTAAAGAATTAAAATTTTAATATCTAATCTAACATTAGATTATAATAAATAACTATCTATTACGCATGATATAATCATAAAAGACAAATATTTAAGAAAATTTCAATTATGAAAATATAAATAAAAAAGAAACAAATTAGATATCATGATTTAATAATTTTAAAGTTTTAGCTTCCTTCAACTAAGCAAAAGAATTTAGCAACGCAAAGGCTTGAGATAAGATAATCGGAGAGAGAGAGAGGAAGAGGGGGGATTGTATATCTCTAAAATCAAGCAAAACATAATTAGGGTTTTAGACTCTTTAAATTGGGGGCATGGTCAGTTTCTATAGAGAACACAATCTAGAATACGGTCGTATATCATACTATTTCTCTATCGTCACTTTTAAGAGGAGAATATAGGCATTAACATGCCTTTGTTCTAGGTCATGTATCACATTGTATATCTTCCTCATATTATATGGCCTCTAACTTGATCGATAAGAGGCTATCTTTTGCATCAACATTCCAATATAGAACATGCCTTCGCACATATATAATTGTGTACTAAGTCATATTCAATCAAAATCACTTAAAACTCAAAATACAAAAGTTTAAAGCTCTTTCTAAACTTTTCATAGCATTTTAAATCATTACATTCAGGGTTCGAATGAGAACTTACTCCTAATTTGAGGAACACTATCAAAATTGTGTATGAAAACCCAAATATTTTTATTTTACCCTTAACATCTCCATGTGCATCATAAATTAAAATATAAGAATAATGACTACATTTAGATGTAAATTATATGTAAAAGAATAAATATTAAGTGATAAAATATAATATATTAAATTCTTTTTTTTTGTTTCCCACGAGGTGTCTTAGGAGGATCCCAACTATGGGAAGACATCTTTAAGTCATCCACATCCAGACTAATCTCCACTCGAACCGGGCAGGTCCCTTGCGGGAGGCAAAGCTCTAGCTCCAAGTTGTAAACGGCTGCAGACATGAGGGCGGTTCAAACCCGCGACCTCACTTAAGCCAGAAGAGTCCCTTACCAACTCACTTGTACTTTGGGGTTAATATATTAAATTCTTATCAGTGGAAAAAATGATTTAAACTTTTTTTACTTATTATAGAATTAACTATATCAAATCCCTTTATTTCATTATTGTTTATAAAGTGCATATATATTTAATTATGTTGAAGAGACTCCTATATAGTGACTAAATTATTTTAGATATTTTCTACATTTAAATGTATTTTAATAAGATTGATGGGTATTTATGGTTTATAATTAATTACAATGTTAGATTCATAATTAAACTTATAAATTAATTAATAAAATATCATGAAAGCAACTTATTTGGGTAAGTATTAAATTAGAAATGCCTTTTATAAGATTAAAATCGCAATATTTTCTCAGCAATAAACTTATAATGCTTGATACATTTTTGGGGAGTGTATGGATTAGGTTTGGGCTTATTTAATAAGCCCCATCAATTTTCTATTGAACTGGCTTCTTTGGGCTCACATAAAAGGTCCAATAACTCAAGAATGATTAGTTTAATTAAAATAAAATTTAGTAGCAGAAGAATTAGAATCATAATCAAATGCTAATAAAACTACCTAGTAGAGGTTGAGTTCAACTTGACTAAAGGTAGTTAGAATTCAACCAAATTTTAATGAATAATTGCTTATTAAAAGTAAATAAAAAAGACGTCGTTTCTTGTAAAACAAACGACTTTGTTTTCGATTAATATGAAATAAATATGGAAAACATTTGGCAATGATTTAGAAAAATGTCGCCAAATGAAGACCATTGGTGACGAATTAAGAGAAACATCAGCAAAGGGTTAACCTTTGGCGATAATTTCTCATAACCGTCACCAACAAGGATTAACCATTGGCAACGTTTTTGTTAATCGTCGCCAAATCTAAGGCTTTGGCAACAGTTTTTATTAATCATTGCCAAATATTTTCATATAAATATTTATATATTTAACAGATTTTATGTAATATAAAAATTCAATAAAATAGTATAGAATTCATATATAGTAAATAGAGTTTTGTGACACCACATTAAATTATCAAATCATATAATTTAAAAGAGAAGAACAAAAAGTATAAATCTATGTAATATTAATTAATTTTGTTATTAAAGTTTTATAAAATTTTTAAATGGCATTATTGTTAACTAAATTTATATCACTTAGAATCATTGTCAATAATATTTAATTTGATTATTATGAATATGATATTAAGTTTGTTTAATGATTTCCACTTCCTATATTGAAATTATTTTTTAATTATATTGTAATTATATATGATAGTTAATATCATGATATATGAATATATAGATAACAATTGTAACTAATATAATTATTTATGCATATAAAACAATCTCTTGAGAGAAAACACCTCTCTTATAACAAACACAGTCGAACGAAACTACTTCAACCTCTCCTACAAATAGGCATGGTCAAAACGATAACGTAACCCACAACTACTAACAAAGTAAAAAATGGCAACATTGTTGTAAGCAGCAAATAAGGTAATTTATCTATGGTGGCTTTTTATAAATAAGGTAAATAAATTATCCTTAGTTGAAACAATGCCTCCAGATGCTTCCTAATTAAGGCTGAACCATCGAAGGCGATCTTCTTTTCTAAGCTAATCAAGTTGCCAGGTATAGGTTCCTTTGTCTTGCTTCTCACCTTTTCTTCTTCTTTTTATCTTTGATCATTGTTCTCCACTAGCTAGTCATTAGCTTTCTCTTAGGGGAGTCATAGATCACTCCCATCCCAAGTGAAAGCTAATCGCAAGGTATGAAATTACTTGATTCTTTTGTACTAACTTAATGTCTTCTGGCTTAATTTAGATTTCCAGCTCTTGGTTAGAGATCACAGGGTCTTTCTTTGGAGAGACAACTTTGATCCCCAGTCAACTCTTCAGGTAAGTCTGTTCATCTACTTGGATTTCTTGAGTACATTTTTTATGTTATTTCTGCATCTTATTGATTGCCTATGGTGATCTTTACTATTTTTGTACTTCCTTCTATTTTGAATTCCATGATAGTAGCTTTCTCTATATCTAATAGTGGTGTTGGGGAATCTAACTCCTACATAGTTGGCCTCTTTTTATCAGAATTGTGGCTTTACAAGAAAGCACACTTAATTATGCATCCCCTAAACATAGTACATACGCAATTAAGATTCTCAGCCTTATCATATAAAGTTGTCTTAATTAATAGATCACAAAATTATCATTGCTAGAATGTTGGAACAAATTTGTGGGTTGTAACTTATGTTTAGAATAGATAATGTATAAAAGTACTGATGTTGTGTGTAATACAAACTTTATTTTCTTATGTTAATATGTTATAAACTCAACTTCAACCAGTTATTTTGACTTATTGATGTCCATTAATAATCTTATAAGTGTGTCAGATGTGAAAAGAACCTTCAAATAATAAGTCTTCTATTCTTAAAGATTTCAGATCACTTATTAATCTATGACATGTGCCATGGGTTTTATTTATCTTTAAAAGTGAGTGGCAAACATAGAATGTGCTTGTGCAGGGGATTTTTGGATGGTTAAAAAAATAGGTTCCGATGATCTTTGCTTTTTATGTGAATATTTTGTTAATTGCATGTAACTTCATATAATTTTTCGTTTCCATATTAAATTGTACACAATGCTTTTATATTGATTATATCTATGACTCGGTTTTGTTTCTATTGACATTTTAGAACAAAACTATTAATATAAATTCATCACAAAATGCCAACATGATCACTAGCTTTCGATTGCAAAAATAAATAGGCAAAGCTTCTATCTTCATCATATAAATATAAATATACATGAATTTAAAGAAGAATCTAAACTTGAATGTACATTTATAAATTGTTAACTTCTTCAATATAAAAGGTATAGTCAAACAACTTAATTGATCCTTAGTTTTCTACAAGAATTATAAATATCTATGAAGACAAAGCTTGTGGCAATGGCACTGGCAAACAATCAACCCATTATCAACATGCTCGTTTATTGAGAGCCAAAAACGAAGTTAACAAAAAAGGGAATATATTAAGCACCCAAATCTCTATAGTGCAGTCATCTGTATGCTTGAAGTTGGGATTCAACATAGAACTTGGATTTGGGAAAAAAATACAGATTTGAGTTGCTAAGAACTATACAAAAGAGAGAACAAAAACTGGGTATACTTTATTTCCCTTCTATATGCCTATGCAGTATACTGATACAGCAACTAAACAAACTAGTAGCACGTACTTGTATTCGCACAAAAACAGGGAGATACAAAGAAAGAGAGGAACCTAAATTGGACTGACAAGAGGCATAGGTTGTGGAGGAAGACAATAAGAAAGACAAACTGAGTTGTTTTGTTGAGCGGCTCTTGTGCTGCTTCGCGCAATTTCATTTGCTATTAATTGAGCATATATCCACTTTCTCTCTACTTTTAGTCTCGACTTTTCTACTTTTAGCCATGTTTTTGGAATTGAATAGCAGAGATAGTGCGCCCTGATAGGGGAAAGAAGAAAACAAGCGAAGGATATGAGATGATGACATGCAATCAAGCAAGAGCAACGTTCAACAATTTGCGAGTAAGCAAAAAGGGACCACCTTTAGCAGCTTCGGACCTCTGTCCTCTTAGTCCAACATTCTGGATAGCTAAAGTCTATTGGATGTAGGCAAATTACCGTGTAGGCATCAAAATTTCCTCTTGAAGCATGAACACATCATGCTTAAAAGATGACTTTGCCATTTTACTCAATTATGTTTTAAGGACTATGCAATTATCGATCCAACTAGTCATGCTCCAAGAAAATTAAGATGACTAGACAGATTTTGGTTCAATTATTTTCTGTTTCCTCTTTCCCAGAAACTACTTTCACTTTGAAATAATCTAGTTAGTTTCCCTAGACCTTGCCAAGTGAATAGAAGATTTTAGGCACAATAACTCTAGATCAAGTCAATAGAAGTTCGTATCGTACCATGCTAAAGACGTGGGGTCTAATCAAAAGGATGTAACCTGGTGATGCTGTCGCCTGCAACCAAATATAAAAGAAATCACTTTCGTTAAAACAAATTAATGTAGTAGCGGTAAGCGGATATCGTTCCCAC
>JANIHZ010000004.1:58545846-58556479 GCA_027478365.1 Erythroxylum rufum | reverse complement strand
CAGCAATAAAGTTATAATGCTTGATACATTTTTGGGGAGTGTATGGATTAGGTTTGGGCTTATTTAATAAGTCCCATCAATTTTCTATTGACCTAGCTTCATTGGGCTCACATAAAAGGTCCAATAACTCAAGAATGATAAGTTTAATTAAAACAAAATTCAGTCATACGAAGAATTAGAATCATAATCAAATGCTAATAAAACTACCAAGTAGAGGTTGAGTTCAACTTTACTAAAGAACTCTTTTATATTGAACACTTTTTAACTTACTAATATAAGTGTTGGAGTGTCTTTAATTACCATAAAAACCATCATGAACCTATGTAATATTCGTTTTGTAAACTAAGATCAGTCCACCGTACCTATTACAAATTTAATTTATATCACTACTTAATCCAAATTATTTATGGGTTATGATAAGTCTATCATTACACTAGTTGTCACTTATCATAGTCATTTCAAACTTGTCAATACGTCCTTCAATCTAAGCATCAGGTCTCAACCATGAGATTAAATGACCACCAAACCATGTCAAAGCGCTCAAAGTCAAGTAATAGTTATTGGAAATTTTACATTTTTCGCTTACCTCACAACATCATTTTCTTCTAACCACTTTTTAATGAAGGTGCATGTACCATTCTAACATTTGTACATGTCCTTGACAATTATATCTTATAGAAGGCAAAAACACTCGCGTGGTCATCGTCTGGCGAGAAGATTAGCTCAAGTGATAGATTACATATGACTGATGCCTAACCTAATCTTAGTTAATTTGATCAGAAATTGCATAATTAAAGGGTTGATAGCTCTATGTATAAAGACCAATTCCATACTCTGACTCACCAAGAGATATTATAAGGTAAACTTTGGACCAAATATAAAACAAACATATATTTTAGTCATACTTGGTTCTGATAGCACATCAACTAATCATTAATTGGTAATTCCTTATTTTTCCGGTGATATTATTCCAGAGTTGAAGCCTCCGAACATGTATATTATATTACGTGTGGGATTATACAGAAGCCTCCAAACATATATATTATATTACAAGTTGGATTATACCGAAGCCGACAAACATAGATATTATATTATTGTTGGACCGTGTGGAAGCCTCCAAACGTATACTGTTCTACATGTTGGATTATATCGAAGCCTCCAAACATAGATATTATGTTATATGTTTGATTATATAGAGTTTAACAAAGCCAAGGGCCAAACCTGGATCCTATGATCATCTAAGCCGAAGTCATGAAAAGGAAAGATAAGAATGCATACGCCTGACGTCTGACATAGTGGAGTAACAGAGTTCAATAATAGTTCATCAAGTTTGGTGATGAAGAGTTTAACAAAGCCAAGGGCCAAATCTAGCAATTTAATTTAGTTATCATTTTCATCTCTAACAACTACTTAAAATATATAGCTAGGCAACACTTACTTTTTAATTATGATATCTAGGGATGTCTTTACGTAAGCTTAAGAAGATTTACTATTAAATTGACCGAAAGAAGTTAGAAACAATCTTTCGGAAAAGAAAATAATAAAAACACGATTGGTAGAAACTAAACAATACACAACTTGATAAGGAAAGAATAATTAAAAGCATCGATCACCAAGTAAGTATTTATTTTGATTGGTTGGCTAGTTATAGTCACTGCTTCGCTCGCGTACGTGCAATTAAACCATCTAATTGATTAATTAGGTCACCGAATAGCAATAATAAACAGTAAAATTCCAAAAATAACGTAATCCATTTTGGCGGCTAACCACAATCTAAGTTGCAAGATGATGTAATCATTGTAACGTGCGTTCCGCCAACTTAGTGATCCTTCGTAATTTTGTTTTTCTTTCAATATACATTATTGTGGAAAAGAAAAAAAGGGTACGAGACTGTGTCGAGAGGGACCATCAAGACCCCGTAATATATATAGTTACAACAAATGGTTTTTGAAACTAAACTAGTAAAATATTATTTTAATCAGTTATCTTATGTAATCTTTCCAACAGTCATACGAAGCCCAACCAAGGCAAAACGTCCACTAGCACTACAACCTCTTCATTTTCGGCTACAATCACTTTCATCATTTAATAAGGCTTCAACGCTATTTGTTGATGTTACCATTGAATGATAAGGAAATGGGCTACAACTCTATTTGTTGGTGTTACAATCGAATGATGGAGATGATGGTAGTATTCATTGTCGTCTAACTCCTCGTCCTAGATTTTAGGCAATTTATGTACTACATAACGGTATCTTAGTTACGTATCCCAGATTGTATATGAAAGGGAAAAAAACGAAAAAATGAGGAAATACTTGATATCGGTCTTCGTAATTTCAAACGAACTTTCCGAAGCCAAAACGAGCATGAATCCATCGCCATCTTTACGGGAACTTCTCTCCTGGACACGGGTAAGGTCTTTCTACAGTTTTTGCAAAACGTAAGTTCTCTTAATAGGTCAGAGAATTCTTATACTTGCGATTGATTATCTGAGCAATTGTAAGAGATCTTAACTTTTATATATAACTTCCATATCGGGCTTTTTCCATCACAAGGCAGATGTGGGTTTGGTCCACACTAATGGAGATCCATTTTTCATCCGGACTTTGACCTATAGATTTAAATCATTTATTGGGTCACTTTATTATCTTTATATGGATCAAATTAAGTAATTTAATCGATAAATTATTAAAACCAAAAAATGCAATTAATAGTTTTTCAACTTTGTAGGAAAAGACAAAATTGTCCAACATTCTTCTCCTTGGACAAGTATTAATTGCAGTTTTGACTCAAGTTTCAAAACAGTTTAAAAACTCGGTTAAGCCACGCTGTTGAATTAGTCAAATAAGTTTTAAAAACAAAACATTTGATCCAAAGATAATGAAAGTTCATCATTTCGTCCTGCAAGGCTTTCGATGTCGAAAAGTATCAAATGCATGTGTCATGTGCAATACAGATTTAATACAATCACGTATACCTAATACCTCACTAACATGAATGGGAAAATGAAGTGTGACAAACTAGGATGATACCCTTATGACCTAAATTATATCATCTTCATTTGTAGGCCTCGATTTCTCCAACTTATGCTAAACTGCATTAAAGAAATCCTGTTGTCTCTCACCGAATGCTAAACAAAATTAGAGAAAACTTGTTTCCTCTCGCCAAATGTTAAACTGCATTAGAGAAAACCTTTATGTTCTCCAACTAAATGTTAAACTACATTAGAGAACCTTTATAGGGTTAAAAACTTATGTCCCGCTATATCATGTCAAGCTTTATGGTTATCCTTTTAAAATTGTATGCGTCTAAATGACATAGGTACAAGGTCAATATGACCTTTAAATGCTTAAGATTGACACAAATCTTAAGACTTTTATATGTATTATGATAATGAATGATAACGCGTATTACTGAGGATAAATGATGATCATCTCTATTGATAAACCATCATACCGTCATAATACATCAAAATGTACAAATGTACATGGAGCAATCATAACAATCCCCTAACTAATAGTGTCTAAGGACGTCAAAACACACATACAGTATACTTGTGTCACAAACACAAGTGGGAAAAGTCCTTTAGTTAAAGGATCGACTAACTTTTCCTTAGTCTTTAAATGCTCCAAACTTAATGTCACCTTTTTGTATCAACACCTTTATGACCAAATAATTGACTTTTAAATGCTAAGAACCTGTGATATTCTTTGTTGATATTAAACAACATGACAAGAAGATTACCACAGTATAACCAAATAGGTCTAGCCACTTAATCAACCACAAACAGCTCAGAAATCAAGTTTATAAGCTAAACCGTCTGTGAAGCAACCCCATAGCATGCACTCTGCATGCATAGTCGAGGAAGTTACCCATGTCTACTTGACACACTTCCATGACATTGTACCATCTGCAAACTTAAAAATGTAACCTTAAGAGGATTTTCAATCATCCGGACATATAGCTAAAATGTGAATATAAATTCCCTACGAGGTTTAGTCTGTTGACTATGCTATATGTCAACATATAATCCTTAATTCTCTTTAGTATCATAGCACTCGCTAGACTACATTCTAATGATCTACACCTGGATTAACCAGATATTGACCAAACAGTCAAATGGTGAATGTAATGTCCTGTTTAATACATAGCCAAGCATACATCAAGCTATCAATCGTACTAAAATACATAACATTCCTCATAACCTTTCTCTTTATTTTATTCTTTGGATATTGTGCCAAAGATTATCTCTCATTATGAGAGATAGGTGCTACGACAGGTTTACTGTTAACCTTATTAAACCTTTGTAACACATACTCAATGTATGCATTCTATGAGAGGTCTGGTAAGTGTTGAGATCTGCCCCGGTAAATCTGAATACTTAGGACAGAAGATGTTGCATAAGGTCCTTCAAGTCAAAGTTCTTAACCAAAAGTTGCTTAACCTCATGCAACATGGTCAAGTAATTTGACGTGAGCAATATATCATCCACATGCAGTGATAAGAAGATAACTTTGCTCCTCCTTACCTCATAGTACAAACATCTTTTTAATTTTATTTTCCATGAAGTCGAAAGAGGCCAAACCTTATCAAATGTAAGGTATCACTTTTAGGAGGTTTGATATAAACTATATATTGATCTACGTAACGTGCAAACCATGTCAGTTCTATCTGGATCCTAAAATCCTTCAGGTTGTACAATATAGACCACTTCATAAAGGTTTTTACTCAGGAAAGCAGTTTTGACAGTCATATGATATAACTCTATATCATAATGAGTTACAATTGCCTGAATCACTCAAAATGTATCCTACGAGGATATGGGAGAAAAGGTAACATAAAGTCAACCTTTCTCTCTGAGTGAACTATTAAGCAACTAAGTAAGCCCATAAACTGCTAAACTTTATCCTAAAATTCATTAGGTCTTAAAACTTCATTTACAACTATACAAATCAACTAGCTCCCAGACCTTACTATGCTTCATGGCTTGTATCTCATCAGTCATTGCATCCTACCACAAATCTGCATTGGGTCCAGAAACAACTTCTATAAAAGTAACTGGATCCATAACATGTCTAATAGCATAGTCATGTTCACCTGATATACTATAAAATCATATAGGATAGCAGGTCATCTTACTCTAGTGGATTTACTTAGCTGTATTAGATCTTGTATCCCCAGGAACCTCTGTATGTACAGGTATGGGTTCTTGTTCCTGTACAGGCATAGTACAGAGACCTAGATCTACGGAATCTAAATGTATGAGTGGCGGGTACATAATAACTGTAGTATCCACCTTGCTATTATCCGAATGGTCAAAGAGTCCACCATCATCATAGACATTGCATTCCATAAACTTAGCTGTTTGTGTACTATTCCGGTCCCTCCTTCTCTACAGTAAAATCTGTAGCTTTAAAATGGTCAGGATATCTTAGTAAATAGTAATGAGCAGAATGAGCATGCAATTTATCTTTATAAGGATTATACTACCTCAGTAGGGAAGCCCCATATATGAATGTGTGTAAGGCTGGGTTTCCACACTTCTAGATAATCTGGTAGATTAGTCATGTTCTGCATCAATTTCTAAAAGTCCTTTAGGGCGCAGTTATGTCTTTCGGCAACACACTATTTTACTTAGAACTACTCAGCATAGTGAATTAAGTCACTATTATAACTGACTTCAAATATCTGACAAACGGACCTTTTAAACTCCTGAAATATCATGTTTTCCATGATATTCTCCTTTACGATCAAATTTGACTATCTTGATGAATTTTCCCAATTGATTTTCAACCTTCAATTTTAAAGCAAGAACACATAACTGTAAAGGGAATAATCATCAACAAATGTCAGAATACATTTAGAATTGCACAATGAAACTGTATAAGGTCTACCGATATCTTTATGTATCATACTCAACAAGTCAAAAGCATGAGCTAACCTCAATATCCTTATTAGTCAACTTACCCCTGCAACAATCAGCACATGTTCCCAGATCATCATAATCTAGAATTGAGAAATGCTTTCTTTGATCAATCTCTCAACCCTAGCTCTACAAATGTGGCTTAAACTTTTATGTCACACCATGTTTAACTTCTCATTCATTAGGGTCCTTCATTTCATGAATTGTTTAGCAAGATACAAAGAATCATTTATCTAATTCTAGGTAAGACACATTCTATACAAACCAAATGACAAGAAAGTTATACCATTATATTTTGCATTAAACAAAAACTGTACAACAGAAGCATTAAATACAAAACTTTAACCTTCTTTGTCCAAAATTGATCAAAAGATCACATATAAAATGTCTCGTGTAAAAACCAAAATGAACTACAAGGTTCAGTACATACATTCCCCATAGATATCACTTCTACTTCTTCATTGTTGTGAACCATCAATTCCTTCTTCTCTTTATTGGCTTTATTCGGGATATGAACCACTGCATTATGGAAGCACCTTGATCAGATATTCCACTATATAGCCACCAAGTACTTAATGCGACTATCACAAATTAAATTCATAAATTAATAAGCCAAGGAGTTACCTGATGGTCTCAGTCTTTCCTTTTAAACCTTATACTACTAGTTTCTTTATGTCACGCGAACCTTTAACAGCATTGAATTGACCAGTGTAAGCATGCAGAGAATATTTGAACTTTCTACCTTTAAACTTAGCGGGCTTTATCTTTGTCCTCCCTTTAGTTACTTTGAAGGCTATAGGAGTAGCAAACTTGAGTTTCTCCTCCTCAGTTACGCAATAGGATATCAAAGCATTAAAGTCCCATTCCTTATCCAGCGAGTAATATGTCATCACCAGGTTACTAAACTCTAGAGGGATTGTATTCAGAGTCTGGTGTATGATGAAGACATCAAGAAGAGGAATATTCAACATCTTCAATATACTGTGAAGATGAATCATTCTCGATATGTACTCCATTACTCCCCCTTCTCCTATATATCTCATGGAGAATAATTCTTTCATCAAGGAACTTGTCTCAACATTAGGTGAGACTTTGTACCTCTGGGAGACATTATCAAGAAACTCCTTCGTTATGTCTGTGTTCGAAAGTCCACTTAGCAGATGGTTAGGTATGGATCTCTTAATAGTCATCAGATATAATCTGTCAAACCGATCTCAGGTTTTATAGGCTGCTTATGAACTCTAGAGCTCATGGATGTAAGTAAAGATGGCCTATCCTTCCGTATGGCCATATTAAACTCAGCTATCTCCATAGCATTCAATACATCCTCCATCCACTTCTTTGTATTGAAACCGATCAGGGCTTCAATAGTGAAACTGATTTTGTTGACCAAAAAGGTGACTACAAAAAAACAATCTTTCAATTAGCACAAATGTAGGACAACAACGATACTCAAAGCCATTGAAAAGTATCTTTATTGAAAATCCGATCACACATATTATGAAACACCTTTGGGTTGAATACATAATATATTCAATTAGACCTCCACATAAAAGTGATCAGAGTACAAACTATCAACTCTTATGACACTACCACCTTTGGGCGAATAGATCACTTTAAGCAACAACTTTCCTCCATCTAATTCCTTTATGCACATCTCACAATGTTATGTAAGGCCAACACCTTTGGGCAGAATAACCAAACATAAAATCATAAACATCCCCCAACATGCAAGCAGATGAATTCAAAATACTGACTTGAAAGGCAACTTTGGTGACTACATTCTCATCAACACTCAAAAAGTAGACAAACACAAGAGATACATCTTTATGTTATCCTCACATTCTTATGGGCATATAGTATAAGACAATGTAACATCAATAAATGTAAAAATCCAAATGCACAGTCTCATTTTCATACACTCATGTTGAAAAAATTCTCTGAAAACTTCATTTGAGACTTTTGTAAAAGAAAAATCTCAGTAGAGTGACTACCGTGCATCACCAGACACTGAACCGACCACCCAAGACATCGAAAACCTCATGTATCTCTTTTATGGCAAGTTTGTTGCATAAAAATTCACTCAAAATGGCTTTAAAATCTTAATTCCTTTTTCGAGTGACTATCATGCAATCCTGAACATTGAACATGAGACCCGAGACACAAAAACTTGAAGAATCTCCCTCATGTGATGTCCGAAGCATGAAAATTTACTCGAAATGAGATTCATAATACCTTAATTCCTTTTTTTGAAGTAAAACGTTAATTTATTATTAATGTAATAAATTCAGAAAAATAGAAAACTTACTTTATGAATTTTCCAGACCCGAAAACTGACCCAAAATACCCTTGGGCACCCTTATGGGAAATCTAAAACTTTTGTGTTTTTTTAAATACTGTCAAAAAATCTGTACGGCTGATGTCATCACTGCGTCAACGTACTGTAGTGCTGACATCATCAGCTAACGCCATCATGACGTTAGCTTCACAAGCGCTGCCCAGCACCGCACCTCAACAGTGAATGGCACGTGCACAATACACGCCCACGTGCGCTTATCTGATGGCGCATGTATTGCACGCGCCAACACGTGGATAGTTTTTTGCACTCCCGGGTTCATTTTCGCCTCGTTTCTTAAGGTTATACACATGTATACTACTTTCATGCAATAAAAAGCAAGCAAAAACTGAGAAACAAAAGTTAAATCTCCAAAAACCTTATGGAGAGAACCAAAAATCTTCGTTTTTAACCACCCGATCACGTCACCGCTCTAATACCATGGGATATACGTAACAGCACCTTAGTTACGTACCCTGGATCGTACGGGAAAGGGAAAGAAATGAAAAAATGTAGAAATACCTTATCTCGATCTCCGTAACTTCAAATAAGATCATACATTTTTTGTGTGATTTATGCATCTTATGGATTCCCTATGGTTACCCTTACTATTTTTGTACTTCCTTCCATTTTGAATTCCATGATAGTAGCTCTCTCCATATCTAATGGGGGTGTCGAGGGATCTAATTCCTATATAGTTAGCCTCTTTTTATCAGAATTGTGGCTTTACAGGAAATAATACTTAATTATGCATCCGCTAAACATAGTACATACACAATTAACATTCTCAACCTTATCATATAAAGTTGTCTCAATTAATAGATCACAAAATTAACATTGCTAGAATGTTGGAACAAATTTTTGGGTTATAACTTATGTTTAGAATAGATAATGAATAAAAGTACTGATATTGTGTGTAATACAAACTTTCTTTTCTTATGTTAATAGGTTATAAACTCAACTTTAACCAGTTATATTGACTTATTGATGTCCATTAATAATCTTATAAGTGTGTCAGATGTGAAAAGAACATTCAAATAAGAAGTCTTATATTCTTAAAGATGTCAGATCACTTATTAATCTATAACATGTGCTCTAGGTTTTATTTATCTTTAACAGTGAGTGGCAAACATAGAATGTGCTTGTGCAGGGAATTTTTGGATGGTTAAAAAAATAAGTTCCAATGAACTTTGCTTATTCTGTGAATATTTTGTTAATTGCATATAACTTCATATATTTTTTCATTTCCGTATTAAATTGTACACTCTGATTTTATATTGATTATATCTATGACTTGTTTTTATTTCTATTGACATTTTAAAATAAAATTGTTAACATAAATTCATCATAAAATATCAACATAACGACTAGTTTTCGATGGCAGAAATAAGCTTCGATAGGAGGAATGTGGCAGAATTCTCCCTGATGAAGAACAAATCGATGCACAACAAATCTCTTCATCAAAGTCTAATCACCGCTTACCTTCAATGTTCGATCTTCTTCTTTAAGGTTTTTAGTATCATCTGAATTAGCTCTCTTTCTTTATTATTTGTATCTCATTTATGTTAGGAAGTTGTTAGATGAACATCTGATTGTATATACTACGTGTTGTGTAAAGCTTCCTCGAATCTTCAAAAGAACATAGATGAAAATAGAGGTGGTGGCGATGTCTCGATGGTACGTACAAGATTAGGGAAATAAGTTGTTCTGGAATAGTCGCCGATTGCAAAAACTATGTCTGTTCATTGTTATGATGATGGAGTCATTCAATCAAGTATGCATGTGTTTGAATTTGTGTTCCTTACATCGTTTGATTTAGCTTTTAATGTTTTATAATGTTCATTCCTTAGGTGCAACACATGGTAAGTGCGATTCATCTAATTCAGTGATCTATACTCTAGGAAATCATTCACTGTATCTTCTGTTAGTTTAGTTAAATCCAAAAAGTTGTTAGAAAAGGGTGCCAATAAATCAACTCCTGGGAGAAGATCTTTGACTATTTCAATTGATGTTTTCAAGTATGTAAGGAGCTTTCTTAGTAATCTAGACATAGTGAACTCCTTTACCTTATCTACCGAATACGAATCTAGAATTGTTCAATTTCTAATTAAAATCTTGTATTACTTACCATATATCATTATATTATATTACTTATCATGTATCAATATTTATTGTTTTTTTTTTCTGTAAAAGTAATATATCATTATTCTTCCTCTCTTTATGTTAAAACTATTTGAAAATTTTGTAACACTATATAAAATTGTCAATCATACAATTTAAAAGAGAAAAATAAAAAGTATTAATCAATTTAATATTAATTAATTTTGAGTTTATAGTTTTATAAATTATTGAAATGATTTGACTTTTTTGTTAGCT
>JANIHZ010000004.1:58452739-58473064 GCA_027478365.1 Erythroxylum rufum | reverse complement strand
GAAAATGTGCCCCACGTTACGCATTTGCTTTATCCTTTGATTACTTAATTGATTCAATGAGCTCCTTGCCCTTTCATTGAAATTAATCTTTGATATATTAACTTGCTAATATTAAAAAGGTTAAAAAAGTATTAGTAATAACATGTTTTATTATTATCAAAATCATAAGTTAGAACTTCACTTAATCTATCAACCTAGTTCAATAGAGACACTTAGGGCGATTCATCACTTATAGGCTTAAAAAGGAAGGAAGCAAGATGGAGAGAGTAAATAGGAGAGGGACCAACCTCCAAATTAGCGGCGGATGGAATGACCAACACGATAGTAGGTCAAGATCTAATGATGAGCATATCTCAAATTATAGTCCTTCAGAAGTTAATCAAATGAAGTAAAAATTGTAAACCAACTAACAACTAAAAGGCTGAAGACGGAGCTCATATCATTTGAATTATAAGACAAGCTTGCAAAACCTTAATACATATAATATATAATTCTATATATATACATATAATATATGATAATATCATCTTAGTGGTTAGTCTAATTTATTCTTTAATCATAACAGGAAGATCTATTTTCCCTTAAGAGAAGATATGATCCAATCTAAACTCGATCAAAGGGAAATACTTTGGATGAATTTATTGTGATTTAAGTCTTATTGCTTTAAAGGCCTCATGGAAGAGAAACACATTAGAGCTGCCATTATCCACCAATATCTGCTTAACTTCAAATTTGTAATGTTCACTTTAATGACCATAATGCCTTTATGAGCATTACACTGGCCTAACTCATCCCCTTCAGTGAATAGTATTTTTTAATGTTTTAAAAATCGGACCAGTGATTGAACCAGAGAAGCAACTGATTCAAGGGTCAATGGTTTAACGGAATTTAACCGTGACCGAGCTAGTGATTAATAAATATATAAAATGTTATTTTATATATTATATATAAAAGATAATTTTTAAACATACTAGTTAATTATTTATCTAATTGTAAATTTAACTTAAACCTTCAAAAATCAAAATATACAAGTTTTTTTTTAAGTTTACCAACACAACACAAAATAAGATAACAAAGCTCACTAGTCATATTTCATCAAAAAGATAAAAAAAAGATCACTAATTATAATATTTATTCAAGTTGAAATTATCATAATCAAGGCATTTTAAATAGACCGGCCGATTCTTTCTTTCACTGTTCAGCGGTTTTTATCGGTCCGACCGTAAAATGAATAGATCAATCACTCACAAAAAATAAAGACTAAACTGGACCGTTTCATGCTCCGAGTCATCTGTTCTTCGGTCTGGTTTTTAAAACACTGCTATTTTCCTTTATGTTCCTATGTTTCCCACATTTGCAGTGTTGTCTACTTTTTAGGGATGTATTTGGGAGTTATATAGATAACTCAACCTCATTTAGGAGAATGTATCCTTATGCAATTTCTTGAACTTCTTCAAAGGTGTGGAATCTATCCATATAAGATTGATTTCTCTCAGGCCCTTTCTCGAAGCAACTACAGCGATAGAGGTGCTGAGATTTGACCTTTTTTTTTTCCTTCAAGGTTGAATCGTCATGTGAAATCCGTAAGGGTCTCAGCATAACTTCCATATTATTTTAAATATTGTTACCAAACAATGACGTCTGATTTATTTGCTGGAAAAATAAGCCCTGTATATGTTTTTCAATTGTATAAAATTCGCTATTGAGAAGTGTTTGGTACTAGTATCTTATTGGCCTCGTCAAAGTGGAAGAAAAGTGGGCACTTTATTGCGTTTATCGCCCTGCGTGGATCCATCATCTTCCTAAACCATATAGTCTCTAAACTATGTCATTAAAGTTTCCAGCAATATGTTTTTTGTGAAAGGAATGTCAAAATTGAAACACGTGTGCTCTTATTCTTACCTACAGAACACATCAAATTCTCCCAGCAGTGGTCGGGTCTGTGACTGGGGGCTTTTAGGGTTGGGAATTCAACCTTTTGAGTCCAAAGTATGCGCTAGTGTGTTTCCCTTACTCGCCGACCTTTCCCAACATTGCTGGTCCACCATGGTAGACGTCATCTTGTACCAGTTTTGATTGCTATGTACTCTAAGGTGATTTAGAACTGACCTATTAAGCCATTGCGGGTGTGGGTCTGGACTGGAGGGTTACTATTAAGGTTTGTTGTCGTTGAATGCTTTTGAGTGTTATTGAAAGGCTCATATAATCAAAGTTGGGAGGTGGTTCTGCCAGTAGATGAGGCAGTTTATTGTTTCCATATTTTGCTA
Source organism: Erythroxylum rufum (assembly GCA_027478365.1). Taxonomy (NCBI): domain Eukaryota; kingdom Viridiplantae; phylum Streptophyta; class Magnoliopsida; order Malpighiales; family Erythroxylaceae; genus Erythroxylum; species Erythroxylum rufum. The sequence continues at coordinate 58,470,797 of JANIHZ010000004.1, read as the reverse complement.
AAAGAAAAAATGTGGCTCTGCGGTCAATGACTGTTGTTTTACCAAACTCTGTACTCTTGGTGGGTCCGAAAAGAGATTTGGGATTAGGTTTGAACTTTGAATTCTAGTCCACGATGGGAAGACTATTGGGATTCATGATGTCTCAGCTTGGCATAGAAATTGATCCCTAATAAAATAGATGACATCATTAAAATGCCCTTCCAAAGTCAATAAAGGAAGTACAAAGATTGACAAGGAAATTATCTGAACACATTTTCTATCAAATTTATAAACCACTGCCTCCTTTTTCCCTAAATCTTAAAAAGCCAAAGGAGTTTCTCTACAGCGAGGAGTATAAGCAGGCGTTTTTGCATGAAAATTGATGCCCTTCTTTTATGCTCATATGACTAACAAACTTGTCGCTTCGACAAAAACACGATAATCTAAAATCGTCAGAAAGGCTAGTAAAGTGGTTAATAAAGTTTGAGCGGGTTGATATGTAACACACCACTGCCATAGTACATATGCCCAAACATCCATAGATTTCTCTGAAAATATACCTTATAGGAATGACATGTTAAAGCAATCACATTCACTTATTAAGGTATCTAATATAACACAAGTATTTAAGAAGATCAAAACTTCCCATTTTATTTATAAATATGAACATACATTGTAGCATTATAGTACATAATTCATATATATACATTACTAACAACATCTAAGAGTTTACTACTCTTTACAAGATATTTTACATGAAGTGGAATGTTACACTAAAATATCCTATTTAGAGTCTTTAGTGTCAAATAACCGACCTTTGAATTATTCTTGCTCCAAAACACAAGTACTAGACTTCTACTTGATCTGCTTAAGAGTTAGAACTCCTTTAAACCTGAAAACAATATCGCAATTTTGATGAGTTTGTGAACTCAGTGAGTAATCCATTATCAATATGCTCACTCATATCATCACTCATTAACACATATATAGTCTATTTTACCAAATATGTCACATAAATGAATAATGCACGTCACATCACATTCTTTATTGATTTCAACCATTCAATATTTCATCTCAGTTCAATAGGCATGTTACTTCAATTAGTCAATAAGGTATATCCATTCAATCATTTCATAAATTCCTAAGCTCGAGTCTTGCTTTATCATCACAAGTTTTATATAAAGAAAAAATTCTAATATTATTATGAAGATCTTAAATTTAACTTGAACCACTAAAGCGTGAAATTTTTTACTATCAATATAAAATTTCAGTCCAAATCCTATAGAGTTAGTATACATCACCTTCCCAAATTGCTTGTTCAAGGTTCGCTCCAAATTGGACATTGGAAGTTTAATACTATTTTTATATGCTTAAGTATTTATAATCCAAATATATTTAAACGATTAAATTGTTGGAAAATCAAGACGAGATTAGATCCCGATCATAGTAGAATAATTATAAAACTTTTCCATATTTTGATTTTTTGAAAACCAAGATCACTTTAATTATATCAAATGATTAACACATAAATCATAATGAAGTTTAAATCTTAATTCATACCTTATTCTGAAGTTTGATCATTTTCTTGTCATATCCTACGAACCGTTTTCGAAATTGGTCTATCTCAACCACTATAGTCGCACAAATGTTCAACCTATGATGTTATCCACAAAATAAGTTGAGAGAACTCTGTAACTCTTACAGAGAGGGTTAAGCAAGAAGTACTAGTTTTATTAGAGCTTAAGCCTATTTATAATAAGTTCTGAACATTTTAATAATTTAATTGAAACTAAATTCTAATTTTAAGTAACTTTAATTAAAATTACAAATAATTCTAATTAAATACCAATTATGTTCAAATAAGATCTGATATCTCATATTGATCATTATTTATTAAATATCTCATATTTAATCATAAAGTCCCTCAAATTTTACAAGTAAGTCAAACTTGATTAAAATAACTTTGATCTTTTCAACCCATTCTTTATGTGAGACCCATTAGGTTACAAATATATTAGCAATAATTATAAATTCTAATTCTAATTCTAATTAATAATTAGAATTGGATAAATTAAAACTAATTCTAAATTCTAATTCTAAATCTAATTCTAATTCTAATTCATAATTAGAATTGGATAAATTAAAATTTCTTTTAATTTATCTTTAATTCTCAATTAAACAATTTATAATCATAAATCAATATTGGTATCTAGCAATACTTCATGACCACTCAAATATTTAGGAACGTCAAAATGATTTTGACTAACCTTTCCATGTATGATTTTTTGTATAATTCAATCATTTCATCATACAATGTTCTGATTAGACGTAAATTATGGAATTAATATCTAATCTATTTTGAGTCCAACCACGTTAGTTCTCCAATATTAGCTATTGATTCAATTAATGAAATTTGTAAACTATTTACAAAACGTCATTCTACCTTGGCCAAAGATTTTCCGAATCAATTAGTATTGAGAACAACAAAACATTCTCCCTAATTACTTTAGAGTGATGAATCATATCTTACTCAATCAACTACCTCAATATAGTTCATGTTACATCCAATGACTACTGACTGAACTACCCATAATTAAAATAGGTCATAAGTGGTATCAAAACATAGCAATTCCTATACAAGATAACTTTGGAGGTCTCAAGTCAAAGGATCACTTATATAATAATCCCAATGAAAATTTCTATAGACATACAAGTAATATTCCAAATAAATTTCTCATATCGAGTCAGTTCAATGAGCTTGTTTTCTAACTAACACCTACATGTTTGCTTAAATATTTTCATACTTTAGCCTATGAGATTGACTACTTCCTTAGGGTGCTAGTCTTTTTACGTTTTATTAATGTCCAGTCTTAATAGAGCAATAACTAGGAACAATTTAGGGATAATACATAAATACAATATGAATCTCATAATTAAAATATCATCGTAGTTTCATTAGCAACGTATAATTATCCCATGAACTTTATCATATATAAGAATGGCAATGAGCTGGACCAGGGCCAGGCCTGAGGCCAAACCAATCTTTGGGCTGTCAACCTGAGCCTAAGCTCTAGTAGGCTAGGGCGACTTAAGTATAAACCTAGGCCTGAGGCGGTTGACTTACTTTTTAATGAAAAATTCAAAACGATGTCATTTTGTCGTTGCCTGTCGGGCTGGACTGGGCCAAGCCTCTGCCTAATTGCCAAACCTATTCATATACATCTAAACATGTACAAGATAAGAATGATTTTAAATTATTTTATCACTAAAATACAACCAATCGATTGACTGTAGGGTATAAACTAACAATCTCACTTGTATTAAGCCAATCATTTAAGTATCTTATACCATATTATCATATGACGATTATACTACTGTTGGGAAAGTGGTTTAATAAGAAAATTCTACAAGATTCTATATAATGAACACTTTTTTAAATCTTACAACTCTCCTCTTAGTTATCATCATAATTAAGAAATTTTTCCTAAATACATTTTTAAATCTTTAATGCTACCTTAGCTTTTTAGACATGCCTAATGACTCTAATGTTCCATAGTACATTATTATCTTGAACAATGCAAGGAACTATATCAATTTCAATTTCATTAAAGAACTTATTGATCCAATTAATCATTTCCACTAAATGAAAATGTATTATGACTTAATTAGTAACCATTGTTACATTGGAACCTTTCCAATCTTGAATGATATTATACTAAGTAAATAGAACTTAATTAGGATTTACTTCGAAACTTATACCTTTATCATCTTGAACTCAAACATTAACTTATATATTAAATAATGGATATCTTTAATACTTCACAAATATCTGATATCTCAAATACTAAACATCTTTAGTACATTATCTATGTATTTGGACTTAAAATGGGTGAACAATTTCCAATCTATCTTTATAGATCTAATTCCCAGAATTAAGTTGTTACCTTTTTATATCCAACAAGAGATGTTCTTGGAAAATTATATTTTCAACAATTGAAAATTAGAATTGTTGTTCTCTAAGAGCATTATGTCTCCATATACTCCTACTGAAGTGAACAACTATATTCCCATTAACCTTCTTATAAATATGATAAATTCACAATCTTCTCAAAACAAATTATTTTGATTCATCAAGAAAGTGAATCTTTCAATGTCATGTAGCCTTTCAACTATACATCAAGTGTATCAACAAAGACACTAGTTCTAACTGGATGTATAGTCATGAGATTTGAACTTTTCAAGTTTCATCTTACTTGTAACGCCCCAAATTAGGTGTTAGCATATTAAGCAAATTTAGCCCGATTTAGGTTCTGTCTCTTTGAAATTTTGGCATGCATTCATGATATTTTTCGGGTACATTGGTTTAATGGGGTGTTACAGGAGCGGTGAGTTGCAGCAGGTTTGGAAGTCCATCCGCTTTAGACCACAGGTTCATCATTCTGATAATTGGGTTTGGAAAGGTCACTCATCAGGAGTGTTTTTTGTTGACTCTGCTTGGAATCTTCTCTGAGCTCAACGACTAGTGGATCCAATCCATCATTTATTGTGGTTCCCAAAGCATATTCTACGACACTCTTTTATCCTCTGGTTAGCATCACAGGGGCATCTTCAGATTATGGATAGACTCAGTTTTTTGACGTCCTGGCTTCTTCGACTTGTGTGCTGTGCGGCTCTTCTACAGAGACACATGATTACTTATTCTCTGCCCTAGTTTGGGGTTCACTCTCGACGAAGACCCACACTGCCTGGCCTTCGACTTTTTGGGTTCCTCTTCTTCAGTGGGCTTGCACCCATCTTCGCTGGGGGAAGGATTTTCAACACATGCTATTACGGTTAGTTCTCTCTGTCGCTGTTTACTTTCTTTGATATGAGAGGAATAACCGCATCTTCAATAGTCGACATTGATCATCCCACGACATTATTGAGGATATCATCAAGCTCATTCGTTCTCGGCTTCTCGGCCTCGAGTCTCGTCTTTAGATACCTGACTTTCAGCGACATATCTGGAGACTTTCCACTTAGATTATTTTGGTTTGTTTTGAGGACCACCTGGGACTTCTTTGTCTTCTTTGTCTATAGTTTTGAGTGCCTTTATTAGGACTCTTTCTTTCTTGGATTGAACCTTCCCTTTTATTAATCTATTTGTCATTCTCTTCCAAAAAAAAAAAAGAGTTCTATTTTTTCTTTACCAAGGATGATATGAGTTTGATTTAATCTTTCTCTTTTCAACTGCCAGTGCTCTTGATCCACTTTCAAATAAAAAAGAAGAGATGGAAGGTCAGTAAAGCTATATAAACCATTGGGAGAGAAAGGAAGACCACCGTAGATGCCTACAGCTAGCCTTTCACCTTTCAGCAAGAGGCTTGATTGGCCCATCCTAGCTTAAATTCTCATCCTTGAACCATGCTCCCGCCCTCAATCATAGAAGATGGATTGTGTGAAAAATGAGAGATTATATTAAGTTAAACTCAAGTTTTTTTTAAAAAAAAGTTTTAAACCAAAGTTGAATTGCTCCGTCCAAAGTTAAATGTCTTAAGAACAGTCGTCACTCTAAAATCGACAAAATTGGACCACCCAATCCAAAGCCTAAATGTGTTAAATATAAACAAGGTTGTTTTGAAAACAATGTGGTTTTTATTTTTTAAAGTGACTTTAAATTAATTTTTAAAAAAATGGCGTTGAAGCTACGAGTCCCAAGTCCATTTGAGTCTTGGGTTGGACCAAGTTTAAACTGGCCTAATGCCACCCTAAGCCCAACCCCTTTGACATTTATGCCATAGCCTAAAACAAGTTCGACCGAGTCGTGTGCAGGAGAATGCAATATCTGTGCATTGAAAATTTCATCATGCTGCTTTGAACAAATGCCGTGTTCATTTTCCTTTGAAGATTCTAAGCATCACGATATTTGAATCTATCAACCACTAATACTTTTCTAGACACACTAAAGGGACAAACAAATATCCTCTAACAACCTTTAGTTAAAAAAAAAAGCCTGCCACATTAAAATCTTCTGGTTTAGCTTGATTGTGCCAGAGATACGAAACCAAGAGAAAAGTATCATCTAATAATCATTTAGCAAAATCTACCACCTCATATAAAACAGCATTACATAGCACATAGCCTATGAGCTTGAGAATACACTAGCAGCAGCTTCCAAAATTTCCCTAGCTTCTGTATTTGGATCAGGTAGCTCACCTGGGATCTGTCAAGACAACTGATTAAGAACATAACAATGAAGGACAATTATGATCTGACTTTTCAAATACCACTGACCTTTCCAAATACGTTCATCTTTGTTGGAGAAGCACCAAATTCCAGCAACAATCTTATAACATCTGCATGTTCACCCCTCGCTGCATGGTGAAGAGGCTGCAGAAGTTGCATCCATAATGATCAAAGGAAGGAAAGAAAGTTCCAGTAGTGACCAAAAACTAACACAGTTCATGCAAACAAGTTCTTTTTAGACATTTTAGTTGCCCCACATTAGCAGATAAGCTAAAACTAAACTCACAGTATCACCATCAGTATCAACAGTTTCAAGCATTCTTTTCACACACTCTGCACCGTTAGCACTGCTAAGTAGAAGCTGGACTATCTCAGTAAATCCTACAGTGGTGAAGAATAAAAGGAAAATCAACAAGAGTGAAAAATTATACACAGCTCACAGAAAAAATATCTTATTGCTTACCCCCAGCACAAGCATCATGAAGAGGGATTGCTCCTTCATCATCCTTGGCTTCCAAGTTTGCTCCCTTCTCTAAGAGAAGCTGCAATGAAAATGCTGTAAATGATCAAATGATTTACCTTAAATATAAACAGTGGGGGTTTCATGCAATTAAACTAAACATACCTGGACACAGGAAAAATGACCATACAGACAAACCAGATGAAGAGCTGTGTCCCCATCTTCCACTGCGTCATCAATACTGCCATCTAAGTTATCTGCATCCAAAGCAAAGTACTATATAAAAAGATTACTAGAAAGCCATCAGCTCAAGCTACGGAACACTCAACAATCCATGAGGATGAACAAACAATTGCCCACTAACAATGATACAATACAACAACATTCCAAGTATTGTCTTCATTTTTCCGTAGCTGAAGGAAATAATTTCAGTTCATGATCACCTTAATCGAAAATATTATTAAAAAAAACGCGTAACACCCATCTAGAAAAAGGGGAAAATAAAAGAAACGTTACATTTTCATTAGAATCAAACCAAAAACAGGAAAGAATACACAATTTATCAACAGCATCTCACTCGCTTTCTTAAGAAATTTGATATACATTACATGAAAATCATTTCAAAGTTCTTAATCAACCAACTCCAACCAATCGAAAGCAAAACGAAAAGATATTGCCTTTGCCCAAAAAATGACCTTGAATAAATATCTAACTAAAACCAGAAATTGAGTCTTGATTGCCCAACTACTCAACAACTAAAATAGGTAATCAAAATAAAGTCTAAGGAATGATTAAAGAAGAAAGACCTAGAGCAACGCGAAGGGAGTCGAGGTCCCCGAGCTGGGCGGCGACCGCAAGGTCGCGTAGATGCTGTGGAATATCAGGTTCATAGACTACGAAATCTCCTCCAAGAACAAGACTGTTTTCTTCTCCGTTCTCATCATCATCGATAAAACCGTCGGGTCTCACTGCCATTTTCTTCTCTCTCTCTCTCTCTCTCTTTTTTTTTTTTCTTTTCTTCTGCTTTCTGTTAGCCGCTGTCTATCGCTCTCGAGTCCGGTCCTGCAATTTGTGTATATAAAGAATAGAGTTTTTATGGTTATAATCAAAGATAAATTAATTATAAGCTATAATAAATTAATAATTGAAATAATAATTTAAAAAATAATATGCGTAATTTAATTATTATTAATATAATAAAGAATATAGTATCTTTTTAAGTTCTCAACTTAAATTACATTGAATAATGAACTCGTTTATATTTTTTAAATTGAGATTCTGTAAATTTTGAAATTCATAATAGTTTTTATTATAAAATAAAAATTCATTTCTTTTTAAATTTTTGCTTGAAATTTAATCGAATCCGGTAACACTACTAAAGTGAAAGCTAACTTTGCCACGGCTATTCTTTGACATGACAAGTATAGTTATGTCCATGTTAGTTATCCGCGTCACACCCGTGTCTCCACAATCCACATACCCCGTTCCGGTGTGTGTGTGTGTCTTTGTTGAGGAGAGGAACATGACAACACAAAAACAAGGTTTAAGTTGTCATGTTCTGTCCTGTTTGATTCTCAGATCTTGCTTCATGACAACGCGTTGATTTGGTTAAAAACAATGTTGGGTTTGTACTTTAGATGTTCACAAAGTTGGCATGCTTTTATTACGCCTTAGAACTTCAGTTTTTCATAAATATAAAGTGTTGGAAAGAGACTATTCTATCACGGATTGATTGATCACAGCTGCTTTAGCCAGGTAGGCACATGGATCTTCTTCACAGGACCATACGCTTTTAGTGTTCAGTTACTAAGTTTGGTTTATGATTAGACTAAGTGCTAAAAGTCTGTTGAACCAACCTAAAATAACACAAAGGTACTGCTAAAAGGATCACATCCACATCCTTTATGACTCTCAAAGTTACAAGTATAGTTATAACATGTGATAATTAAAACTGAATATGCATTCAATAGTGGTATTGAACTTGGTTAAACTGAACATAACTGTAAGTCCAGCCAATGAAACATTTCTTGTTATTTTTTACAAAGAACCTTAACTCATAAATCCCATAAAATTTTCTCTCATGTACAGTTTTATAGTGTTTAAGAGCAATGTAATGGGAAAATTGTCATAATGGAGAAAGCCAAAAGTACCGAATCCAACATCAGCCTAGTGTTGTAGCATACTGGTTTGGCAAGAGTGCGTGACGTATAAACAATAACATAACATAACATAAAAGAAGGGAAGTTAAGAATAGCTTTTGTCTGCTAGCCATCAGTTTATTGACATAAAACATAACAAACAGAGAGGGATGAAGGTTGAGCTCATATCTCTTACACTCATCAAACAACAAAAACAGAACCTAATCCCACTACAAGTTTGATTGTGGTGATATTGGTGGTGGCACGCCAATCTCATCATCCCACTCCTTTTGTCAGGGCAATTAAAAAGGAACCTTTTACTGTGACACACATGGCCACAGACACACTAATTATCCAACTCCAGGCAGGACTAAGTCATTAATTACCTTGAAAATTGGCATTTCGGGAATTGAAGAATGAATAATCAAATTAGTGAAATTGGAAAGTTAATAATACAATTCACATGAAATTGATGATCAATTGATTTTCACAAAATAAGGAGTCAGGATCGTTGCCACTTCTCATGATTGGTTAGTAGTGGCAATCCACCACAGCAGAAGCAGAAAAGATGAGAACTTTTCCCTTTGATGTGTAGTGGAATTTGGGTTGATCTCGGAGATCATGATCTTCAGGTGCCGGAAGATTAAGATCTAACTGAAGACTATTCCTTGGTTTCTTCAACACTGGGGACTCGTCAGAACTACTTGCAACCAAACTCATGCTTCTTGTTGCCGTTGAATTGGTAGCAAACGCCCTATGCCTCCTCATATGGCCACCTAAGGCCTGACCAGACGAGAACTCAGCCCCACATATGGAACACTCATGAAGCTTATTAGATTTGCCAACATTGGATGTCCCTAAACTCCTATCAGCTATTTGCAACGAGAGGGCTGTGCTCATAATATGCCGTTGATCTTCCTCTTCCTCTGCAGTCGCAGCACACCTTTTCTTCTCCTCAATAATAGCCTTGGGTTTCTTGTGGCTGGCTCTGTGTCCACCCAGCGCTTGAAACGAAGGAAAGCATCGGTTACAGGTCTTGCATTCGTAAGCAAATAACCCCTGATGAGGTTTGCTTGTCGTGGTGGTGGTGGTTGTTGATGCAAGCTGGTGATGAGAGTGTGATAACTTGCGAGCATGGTGGCCTTGAGCCAAGAGAATCAAACAATTGGCCATGTCTTCCTCTTCCCCTCTTGTGCTTTCAGCGAATTCATTAACCGAACTGCTAGGAGACGACGTGTTGTTATCAACAGCAAATATTCTTTCATGCTCTTCTCCGCTACTAGAAGATTTGGTCGTCGAGATCGCCAAAGATAACGGAGACGATGGTCTTTGACGCTTGGTGCGCTTGCCTTTGATAATCTGCATCAATTCCTTGGACCCCGTTACTTCTTGCCGAGCCTCCATCACCATTTCTGTCATGAACATACAAAAACAAAGAGAAAGAGAGAAGGTGAAGAAGAATGGTGATGGAGGAAGCACAGAAGATAGAGTTTGGTATTAATATAAAGAGAAGAGAAGTGAATGGTGTCAAGGATGAGAATAGGGAAGTTTTAATATTGTTTCTAAGTGGGATAGTCACCCGTGAACAGTAACCGTGAATTTGGCTTGCTTTGCCAGTCTTGCGTTTCCAAACTTGGGAAGTTATTATATAGAAATGTAACCAGTCACATATAAATGAGTATATAGATAGATAGATAGATAGATAGATACAGGTGTATGTTGAGAGACAGACATGTAAAGATAGATAAGAAAAGAAGCAAATGAAAGTATGAGGAGGCGAGGAAACGAGTGAGATTCGGTTGGCTTTGAAGCAAACCCATTACTTTTTCTAAACTATTTCTTCTGGAGGATTGGTTTGCAAGCCTGGAACCACAGAATTTTTGCGCTGCTTCCCCTCTTTTTCTCCTTTCTCTTGCTTTTCTTGCCTATCATGCTAGTTCTTGATCCCAATTTGGTTCTTACCTTGTAACATTTTACTCAAAAAGTTTGAGTTTAATAATTACACTATAAGTTAAAAAAAATATATCATTAAAAATTAAGAAGGGAGTTCAAGTGAAATATAAGGAGTAATGGCATTGTATTAGCCACTTAATGAAGCAGTTAATCTGGGTTGGGGTTGACCCACAACTTCTTCCTTTCACACATTGTACACAGAACAGAAATATTAACTTGTTGGATCGACCATGACCCTGAAATCACGCCGGCTACACCATCCAATTATTGGATGACTATATCCTATGCTTTACTAATGATTGACATGAAATTGTGACAGCTGCTCTCTAGCAGCAGGACAAGTTCTTGAAATGTTTTAGCATAATTTTCATTAGCATAACAAAATGCCCATTTATTCAATCCATCTTGTGAGTAATTAGTTTCCATATATTGCTTAGTTGGTCTAATTGACTTTGTCAATTAAACTAGTATTAAAAGAAGACTTATGGCCACTACCCTATCAGTTAAATGCTCAACGGATTCTTTTACCTATCAACCTTACATTCGTTTTTGACAAAAAACTTACAACTTAAATTGACTTTAAAAATACTAGATAGTTACCATTGACATACCAGTTACTTGACTATTTAGTCAACAGCTTTAACCCCTTTTTAGTGCATCAGATAGTAAAAATACTGGAATCCTTGACCTTTTGTTACCACATACATCAGATTCCGTAGCTTGGCTTGTCTAATCATTAAACTAAAAGCTCTTGAGAGTTTGTAGAGTTCAAGTCTCTTCTAAAATCTCTTTACTTCTGAGTATCCTGTGTAATTTCATTTAGCCTAAAGATTAAAAGCGTGGATTGTTGGAGTGTCCCATATTGTCTAGACATAAAAATGTTAAAAGGTTTATAAGTGGTAAAGGTCAATTATCCAAACAACTAGTTTTAGTTATTTGGACAATGCTTAACTCAAGCCCAATTCTTGATAATGAACTCTACACTTTACCCATATTAAAAATTCAATTTGGTATCAGAGCAGATTTGGTCCGGATTATTAATTTCTCGGTTGTCCGTTTGGATGTCCAGTCCCAGCGACCCGATCCGGTTGGATATCCAGCCCCAGTTACACTTGAGGGGAGTGTTAAAAATTCAATATGTATGTGGTCGAGGACACAACAACGATAGGATCAGGTTGTTATTACTAGGTTATCTTTGTCTTTTAACACTTTTTACACCCCTGATCAACTACTTGGTTGCATATGCCAACAACTGAGCACATCCAAGATGCAATTCACCCAAAAAGAGAATACCTACAAAATAACTGAAAAAGGAAGTTTCATACAACCTTACCCTCGACCAGTCGTCAGGTTTTGGACACATTCAAAAGTACGTTATGAGCTGTAGCTTGGCGGCTCCTTCCCCTAACTCGTCATGCCGTTCTCTAATAACTTATTCTTTTCTCACAAAAGAAACAAAAGAGGTTCTCTGCATGGGAATATCTTGTCTACTTATCTTTCTTCATTTTTATATATCTATTCATATCGTGTAACTGTAACAGCTAAAGAGAGATTGGTATCAATTATAATTATAATACTGGGCGGTGGCCATGTAACTTGGTATTCAACTTGTTTTCAAATTGCAAGTAAGTCGAGAGGAATGTATATTACGGAGAAGAGATTCTTGACGTGAGAAATTATTGAAAAGGGTTTGTGAGAGGCACGTAAGAGCAAATGCCAGAATCAACGGTGTAGTTGGTGATGACCCAAAGTAAAGCATATCATCATCATCAGATCATCAAATCATCAAGCTGCAAATTCTAAACTTATATTCTCTTGGATTTCGGTTGGTGTCGTAACTGTATTATTACTTTTAAGGAGAGGCAGGCCGGCTAGCTTCCTTCTATTGTTCCTTACTCTACATTCATACTCTTCGTTGTTTATATCTTCAAGTATACACTTTAGTTTATCAACCGTTACTCTTAATGCTTCTCCACTTCTCTGTCTTCCAATGTACGTACCTTGTGTACAATACATAATCATTTTAGTTTTATATTTTATGAGAGTTTAAATGATGGAGAGCAACTCTGCTGTTTGTGGGTATTATTGAGTTGTCATTTTATTAGAATCTACAACTAGATTTATAATAAGTTTAAGTACGATGGAATTAATCATATGAATATTAAAGTGAAGTCACATCCAAATCCTTAACATATAGATTTTTTATTTGGATTATATATATCCGTATCAGTTTCTTGTTTTCAATTAGTTTTAATCCTAAATACAAAACAAGTGATTCTAAACTTTTGCTCTTAAAACTTAAAAATTTTACTTTCCATTTTTAAGTTGTTAATTACTAAAAATAATAAGAATACATAAGAGCGAAAGTTTTGGAAGCAACGGGTAAAAATTATTCCTTGTGACCTGAAAGTCATAAGTTTGAATCGTAGAGATAGTCTCTTTGTTTCCCGACTCTCGCAAAATGAGGAATTTTGTACACCGGATACGTTGACTTTTAATAAGAATACATAAATATTTAAAAGTAAGGGGGACAATTTCATTTTTGTTATTTCTAAAAAACAAATAATTTTCCATCTCTCTTTTTTTTTTAATTCTCCGAGAAAATTAAAGAAAAAGTAAAGAGGAAAGACAAAATAAAGCTGTAACAGCTTCAAAGTCGCAGTGATGCTTTAAATGTTAGGATTTCACTTTCACAGTATCATCACATTAGGCTAGAAGTCAAGGGTACAACAGTGTCATTATGTTTTTCACTTACTCAAAAGTAATTATATCCTACTCATCACTCCTACTCTTTTAGATAAAAACTAAATCCCACCTAGTATAAATGGATTGTGATTACAATACTTAATGGTCACATCCCACTGGCATTGCATATTAAACCCATGCCAGCTATAGTCTTTCACATGAACCACGAGGAACCCTTTCTTTTTGTTTTTGTAGTTGCAACAAAACCGCAAACTTGGCCTTCCACTGAACGCACCTAAACATGTAATTGCATTAATTAATCATATGACTACATCCAAGAAAATACTTGCCAGCCTGCCTCGAGTAAGCCTAACTAGTCTTTTTCCCACCACACATAATTTTATCCGCTACGTGCACTGCTTCTACTTGTAATCCTTTGAACCTACTTGCTTCCTGAATTGTTAATTCTGTTAGGAGCTGTTTATTTTGGTTCTGTTAAATAAAAGTCCTATTCTTTAGGAAGTCTTATTCTTTGGGATTGTTAGGATTTCTCTGCTGTTGTTAGGATTTTTCTGCTGTATTTTTTCTTTTATCGTTAAGCTCTTCTTGTAAGGCTATATATTGCCAGGTCTGTTTTCAATAAGATATCACTTGAAAATCCCAATTGTTTGTTTGTCTGGTTTAGTTATTCCACTGCTAAACCTCACATAAATGGGATGAAATGGCCTGCTCCACAATCCCTATGCCCACCCTGTGCCATTACACGACAGCCACACATTTAAACAATAAGACAGAGCTAAATACGTGGAAGGGATGCAATGGCACAGGTTGGGACGGAACAGACGATTTCGTGCCCCATTAAATGGACGACCACAACCTGATTCTCATTGTTACACTTCTATTATTAGTAGTATCAGATAGACAGGCATCTAGCGCTGTTTTGGTAAACCGGGTTAGAATTGTTGGACTTTAATTTGAAGAGGAATGAATTGAGGAAAAATCGTATTACAGATGCGTGAACAAAAAAAATGGTTCGGATGTTCACTTTTTACTACTACAAGATAAAGCACAGTACAATGATTTATATAATTCTAAAACAGAAAAAAAAAAGAAGAAGGAAGTAATGACTAATGACCAACTAACTAATCCCACTACTTATACTAACTGACCCCACTACTTAATTTGTTAATGACTAAGTCAAAAAACGTGAACTGAAAAAGTGCAGACCATATCAACGTGATTTTGAATCAATCAATAAGAATCCCATACAGTTCCTTTCCGCTGTTAGGGATCCACTGCCGACAGTCTTCATGTACTGGGTCAAGCATGGGGCCAGGTCCTTCAGCTTCAAGCTCATTTACCAATTCTCTCCGTAGACCTGTTCACAGTGGATTACCCCACTCTCAACAACCCTCCGGATACAGATAACATATCCTTTCTATTGTATATTTCTGTTACATCGAATAGTCCAGAGACAAGCTTCACCTGTATATAATGTTCTTCCAGTACACACAACAATAAATGGAAAAAGTATTACATTTTGTGTCTTTCTCTGTTTGTCTTATTTTCATTTATTAACATCCACAAGGCCAGTCGTTAATAGTCCAGGGGAGGGATATGCAGCAGTCTTAGCTTGGCCATTCGCTAGCTAGCTATCCATTTGCCCTTTTCAACCTGACCTTCAAGCTCGCGGCTTTTGCTCCCCAAGTACAGTTTTCTTTCATAAGTACCAAGGATTGCAACGGATCCACAACAAAATGCGAAGATTACAGTTTTCTTTCATAAGTACCGAAGAGTGCAATAGATTCATTAGAAATGTGAAGAGTACAGTTTTCTTTCATAAGTACCGAAGATTGTAATAGATCCATAAGAAATGCGAAGAGCACAGTTTTCTTTCGTAAATACCGAGAAGTGCAACAGATCCATAAGAAATGCGAAAAATATAGTCTTCTTCGCGTTTGTCATGGATCTGTTGCACTCCTCGATTATCTTCTTCGCGTTTGTCATGAATCTGTGGCACTCCTCGATTCTCTTCTTCACATTTGTTATGGATCTGTTGCACTCCTCAGTACTTACGAAAGAAAACTGTAATTGGGGAGCAAAAGCTGCGAGCTTGCAGATCAGGTTGAAAAGGGCAAATGGATGGCTAGCGAATGGCCAAGCTAAGACTGCTGCATGTCCCTTCCCTCCCCTGGACCAATCAATGTCAAGTCCTATAACGTGGATGATGGCTTGCCAAAACCTCCTAAAGGGCCAATAACTCCACAAGAGGATGCTGGTTTCTTTGACAGTCTGATACCTGAAAGCTTCAAGCGTGGGATGAGTGAAGCAGTGACAAAAACTGGCAGGAACATTACTCGCTTAATGACCGACGGTGTTCTCTCATATGCTGCAGGCAAGCTAGCGGAGGACATGAAAGTCCCATGGGTCGCATTTTGGGTGCCAACACCCTATGCCTTATCGGCTCACTTGCACATGCATCTCATCGCTGACATCTACAGGAATGGCGGAGACCAGACCTTAGCCTCCATTCCAGGGTTATCCAAAATACACATCGAGGACTTACCGCAGGAAGTTCTTTTGAGAGATCAAAGTTACCATGATTCATCACCTGTTTTGCTTGCCATGGAACAAATGTCTGAGTGGTTGCCTAAGGCATCTGCTGTTGTGATGAATTCTTATGAAGACCTGAACTCTACTCTGCTCACAAAGGATCTCAAGTCCAAATTCCAGAATCTGTTCTACGTGGGCTTTTTAACCATACCAGTGCCACTTCCACCCGCTTCTGGTCCAGATGTAACTGGATGCTTACCCTGGTTGGATAATCAAAAAGCAAGTTCTGTTGTATATATAAGCTTTGGGACTTTGGTAGTACCACCTCCAAAAGAACTAGCAGCACTAGCGGAGGCTCTCGAAGCTAGCGGTGTTCCATTTCTCTGGTCTCTTAAGGACAACTTTAGATCCTGCTTACCGGAAGGGTTTATCGAGAGGACAAGATTGCAGGGAAAGGTGGTTCCATGGGCACCACAGAGCCGAGTCTTGGCTCATTCTTCAATCGGGGCACAAGTGAGTCACTGCGGTTTCAATTCTCTGGCAGAGAGCATTTTGGGTGGGGTGCCATTGATTTGCAGGCCAGTTTGGACAGACAATCACATGAATGCTAGAATGGCTGAGGAGGAATGGGGCATAGCTGTGGTAATTGAAGGTGGAGTGATCACCAAATGTGGGATGCTCGAGAGCTTGAAAACTGTTTTTCAACATGAAAAGGGGAGGCAAATGAGAGAGGCCATTTGTGCCCTCAGAGAGACTGTGCTCAACGCAGCTGGTCCTGACGGTGTTGCGGCTAACGACTTCAAAGCCCTAGCACAAATGGTCGTCCAGAATAAATGCCAAGAGTAGTGTCTGTCTAAGCTCCGGCCACCATATTCTTACTCTATATTACATTGTTTGAATAAATTTCAACTTTCCCTGGAAAAGCTCCGGTCATTGGGATCATTTCCCAGGCCCGGTCATTGGGATCGTTTCCCGTCTCAACGTCACGTTAATATTCAAGTTGCAATATGTCATAATTTATTGGTGTTATGTTATTATGTGGTTAATAGCTGCCTATTATATTATGAAATTGTTATTTGATTTAGTCTAAATTTTTTATGAGATACAGACTCCATATTTTGATTTGGTTTGTTATATAAGGCTATATAATCTTCAGCGGTAAGGACAGAATCTTCTTCTAAAAACTTTCATAATCTAAATGAAAGGCCCTGATCAGATAATCCATTCAAAGTTCAACGTTTGTTTCGACACGAAAAATATATATCTTTTCAAAGTAATATCAAAATCTTTTCTCTAGGTATGTATATATATATATATGTAACGTAGTTTTGTAATATGTTTCCTAATATTTTATAGCCTGAGTAGAGCAAACAAAAAAAAAAAAATCTTAATTTTTTCTATTTTTTTGCCCTCATATGTAATAAACATAAATAAAATATGAGTTCTTTTTGTTATTTTTTACGGGACTAAAAATAAGACCTATTTTATACATTTTATTTTTTATAAAGATAAAAATAAACCCTATTTTTATTATTTATAAAGATAAGCTCCGGGTAAAATATCCTACTCTTGCTTAGGGCCAGCCCTGCCTCTAATAAATATGTCATAGGGATGCAGGAATCAAACATAGAGCTTAAGTCCTGTTGCTTTTATCCAAGATCAACTCTCTTCTGTCACTACCTAATCGCAAATTTTGCTGGGATTTACTGAAATTTGTGGCTATGCAGGGATGGCATAGGGTTGATCTTGGATAAAAAGATCAGAAGAATTAGTCCCTTTCGTAAATCAAATATGGAAGAGAAAGAGGGACTTGCTTGCGAACGTATTTACTTGTACTGAAAATTATTGTGCTTCTTGATCCTTTGTCTAGAAGAACAGAGGCACAATAAATTTTAGTACAGATGAATAGGTTCCGTTTTGGTATAAGTAATGCTGCGTTTGGTTGCTGTCTCCGGTAGCTAGAGACGAAACGGAACAGAAATTTGGAAGCGGAACGGAACAAAAACTGGGGACAGTGAGGTGTTTGGTTATGGTGGACAGAACAGAGCAAATTGTCTCCGTCTCG
>JANIHZ010000004.1:58377874-58393142 GCA_027478365.1 Erythroxylum rufum | reverse complement strand
AACAAAATAACAGTGTATTTTTTATTTCAATGAAATATTTTATTTTTACTTATTATTATAATTTTTACTTCTTATTTATTATACACCATTTTTATACCAATTAATCCTTTAAATTTTTCTTTGACCGATTTAATATTTATTATACACCATTTTTATACCAATTAATCCTTTAAATTTTTCTTTGACCGATTTAATATTCAATCCGATTTTTTAAAACATTGGGTTATCCTTGTCAAGTTCCCTTTTTAACAAAGGAATCAAATAACTCTTTTTTACAATGAACTATACAGTAATATATAAACTCCACCTTTCTTTTCTTCCCCTACAACGTCTTTGTTTAGTATTAGTCTTAGTCCTCCTCTCCTAAATTTATCTATTTTAAGATCCTACCCCACAAGCCCAACTTTCATATTCTACCTTTCAGTTCCTCCGTTAGTTCTAGAACTAGAGATCCTCCAATTTCTACTTCCAACTCTTGCTAGAAGAATGTGGAGCCAAGTAGTAAGAGATACCTTAAACACTACCAACCTTAAATATTTCCCACCTTTGGAGTTCTCGCCATCCTACTCTAGAGTAGTTTCTCCTCTATTGATATTCTGAAAAAAGGAGGAAAAAATGATGCAATATTTTAGTTAGCTTCTTTTTGGACAAGAGACTAACTTTCCATTGGTTGATCAAAGGTGGGCTCGTAGCAACTGGTCTAAGCTTGGATTAGAAGAGATGCTCATCAATGAAGATGGCCTCTTCCTTTTTAAAATTTCTGGTGGAAAAAACTTGCAAAAATCATAAAAGCTGGGTCTTGGCATATTCAAGGAAAACCTTTGTTCCTAGTAAGGTAAGAGAGCAGCAACGGTTCTCAAAGTGATGAAGCTAAAGCATGTACTAATTTAGGTTAAGTCTGCCATTAGAGTATTGGTCCACTTTCGTATTAATTATCTAGAGGAAGCCCTTATGCTTAGATCGGTTTATTGTCAAGATGAAAATAGTGGGTTTTGTAAGAATTTGCATTAAATTTGACACTAAGGACCCATTTGGTTGAGCTTTTGTCAATAGAACTTTTATCAGTAGAGCTTTTGTTAGTAGAGCTTTTTTGAAAAGAGCTTTTTTTAAAAGCCAGTTGACTGTTTGACTGTCAATTAAAAAAATAACTTTTTTAAAAGAGCTTCATACAATAGATTGTTTGGCAACAAAAAAATAAAAAGCACTTTTATTAATTTTAACTATATTTTATTTTATAATAAAATTATTTATGCTATATAATTATTTAAAGAAATATCTCATTTTTTGTAGAAAATAAAATTAATATAAAAATAAATATTAGATCATGTAATTGCTGAGGCTCAATATTTGAACCGAATAAAACGATTTGAAAAAGAATTTCATTTCATTTTTACCAAAAATCAGTTGAAACGGTCAGGTACAAAATCAATTATTGTTTTCAGGTATATGCTCAAATTGCAAAATAGAAAGTTAAATGCTGAACAGAAAAAGAGAAGTAATAATTTTAAATTTCTAACAAAATAGCTAAGGAAAGCACTCATCTTCAATCGTTGTTCAGCATACATCAAGAAAAATGAATAACTATTACATTCCACGGTGAGGGAGTGAATGTGATCTTTTAACAAAACTAATATTCTTCCTTCCCATGTCCGTTTACAGCCAATCTAATAATCAGAGAAGTCCAAGAATCCACACTCTCACTCATCTCATCAAAAAACTTTTCTTACTTGTTCAATGCATCCAGACAAGATCTCTTTGTGGCATTAGTTCAAACACTTCATATGCAATTGAGTGAACCTTTTCCCTATTTTATCATCACCCATCTTAGCCATAGTCTTCAAAAGAAAGGAATAAGTGTATGTCGGAATCAAAGGAATTTGCACACGTGCGACATATTTCAATAGTTGTCTTTAGAACTCTCAACATACGCTCTAATAATTGTATTCCATAGTAGTAAACTGTTAGAAGATCTTGCTTCTCTCTAAATTGCACTCCATGTATGGTCTCGTCCACTTCAATTTCTCATCACTCCAAGCCCTCTTTACACTCTACTCTTATTCAAAGTTTCTTACTGACCTTTGGCTTCCTTAACTATTCCATCCTACTCCAGTCTTCTTATCTTCCTCTGGACTTATTATTCTTCTTCTTCTTCGAGCTTATCTCCTTGCCCACTTTGACAACACACTGATCATTAACCTTATACTAACTTAGCAATGTCAGAATCAGCCATTTAAGGTGCTGCTTCGTCTGCGTTGTTGTTGACGCAGTGCGTTAAAAACGCAGACGCTCTGCGTTGTTGACGCAGAGATATTTAGGACAAATAACAAGACGAAGAAGAAGAACTTACCTAAGAAGATAAGAGGGATTGATCAGCAGATAAAACAAAACATAAGTCGCCCCTCTTTTCTGCCCTGCTTTCGGCTGAAGGAGAAAAGACGTACTTTTGAGGTTTTTGTTTAGAAGGATTATAAACGTAAGTGACGGAATTGTATTAAAAAATAGCTTTCCGAAAAAACTAAAATTTGGACTTTTTTGAAAAGCTCCAAATTTTAGCTTTTCAAAAAGCTGTATTTTAACTTTTTCAAAAGCTATTTCTATTTCAAAAGTGCTTTTAAAGTTTGTAGCCAAACACCCATTTTTTCTCGAAAATAGCTTTTGTGATAGAAAAAAGTACTTTTGGAGTTTCCAAAAGCTGAACCAAACAGGGGCTAAATCTCATCGCATGACTCCCTTGGAATAATAATGATGAGTTAGTTGAAGATCAAATCTTAATTACTTGTAAATAGAAACTAAGCTGCCACGGAGAAACTTTTTTCAGATAGTTTTAGCAGAAAAGCTCTTAAATTATAATCTTGAAGTTCAACCTGTTCCCATCTTGAACCAGTCTCTTCCTCAGCAGGAAGTGGTCGAAATTGATACCGACAACCTAGGTATCTTAATAAATATAGATAATGTCTTTTAAAAAAATCAACCTCAACTGACGATGGTGATTCTACAAATAACAAGCTCCATAATAGTATTCGGAACACTTCAAGCTTAAACGTCTGCAAGCTACCATATCTGAGAAACAAACCTCTAAGAAAGGTCGCTCAAAAAACGATTCACAACCTACAGTTGCACAGCATGCTGCTAGCCTAGTGCTTAAAGCTATATATTTGAAAGCCAAGTCTCTTCAAAAGCTTCGGAGATTGAATGTTATGGCATTGATGAAACAATTTCCAGAAGTCACGCCCTTTACCTCTTGTTAGTCTTCTTCTTCTTCTTTTTCGTCATCTATTGATCCCTTTCTATTGATCTTGCAGATGCTGCTACTGAATGTAAAAGTGTACTTGATGCAGTTGAGAAAATTTTCTGCCAGGGTATACCTGATGTTCAAGTAGATGACAGATTGCAAGACACAGTTAGTCTAGCTGTGGAGCTACTCCCAGAGCTTTGGAAGCAGGCTGGTTGCTATCAGGAAGCTATTGCTGCTTATAGGCGTGCTCTCCTTAGTCAATGGAACCTTGATAATGACAGTTGTGCAAGGATACAAAAAGCTTTTGCTGTGTTTTTATTACATAGTGGAGTAGAAGCTAGTCCACCCAGTTTGGCTGCCCAGATTGATGGTTCATATGTTCCTAAGCATAATCTGGAGGAGGCCATTTTACTTCTGATGATTCTTAATAGAAAATTTTGCCTTGGTAAGATCAAATGGGATCCATCAATCATGGAGCACCTTACATTTGCACTATCACTATGCAGCCAAACTTCTGTTCTAGCAAAGCAACTTGAGGAGATCATGCCTGGTGTACTTCACCGGGTTGATCGTTGGAATAATTTAGCTCTTTTTTGCTGTGGATCAGGACAGAATAAAGCTGCGCTGAATTTATTGCAGAAGTCTTTACACAAACATGAAGCCCCTGATGATCTCATAGCCCTGTTGTTGGCTGCCAAGATCTATAGTGAGGGTTCACTTCTTGCTGCAGAAGGTGTGGGATATGCACGTAGAGCAATTAGGATTGTTGAAGGCACTGATGCACATCTCAAACAATCTAAAGTTTCTTCCTCTGCTTTGAAAGGTCCTCTCTTCAGTCACAAGCTTTAAATTCGTTAGATGATCCAATAGCTTTTGAGAAAAACAATCCAGATCTAATTTTTGAATTGGGTGTCCTATATGCTGAGCAACGGAACTTGAATGCTGCTTTGCGCTGTGCAAAGCAGTTCACTGATGCAACTGGTGGCTCTGTATTGAAGGGATGGAGGTTTCTAGCTCTGGTTTTATATGCTCAACAGCGGTTCTCAGAGGCTGAGGTTATCACTGATGCTGCTTTGGATGAGACTGCAAAATGGGAGCAAGGGCCTTTGCTCAGACTGAAGGCAAAACTAAAAACCTCTGAGTCATTGCACACAGATGCCATTGAAAATTATCGTCATCTTCTTGCATTGGTCCAAGCTCAGAGGAAGTCTTTTACTCCTTCCAAGAGCATTACACAGGTCCTTTTCTTAAGTTTTCATTTTTGTTTATGTTTTGAGAAGGAAAATTGCCCTTTTAGTACTACTGTTAGATCATTTTGAAACATTAAATCATGATGTAGCTAGTGAGCGCTTTTCACTCAGACGTGAAGCATTCAATTAGGCAAATCAGCCTTTAGTCATAGATATTGTACTGTTGTTATAAGGGCTTAGAAGAATCAATTTATATTCACATCAAAATAATCATAATGCTGATTGATTGCTCAAAATATTTGTCTTATGCATTCCCTTTTTTTTATAGGCTGAGGATGATAAAGTCAACGAGTTTGAAGTTTGGCATGGTCTAGCAGATTTATACTCGAGGCTTTCACACTGGAAAGATGTTGAGGTTTGTCTGGGAAAAGCTAGAGAACTGAAACAGTACTCCACAGAACTGCTTCATATAGAAGGCAAGGACCAAAATCTTTTCTACTATGAATGAACTTACTTTTTCCTTGTTGAAATTTTCTGAATAAGAAAGCTTTCTTGAACATGGCTTTCCTCTTATGGGAAAAGGCTAAACTGTGCTACTATGATGTAATAGTTGTGGTTTGTCTCACCCTAAAGTTGCAAGACGTAAGTAAAACTCTGTCGTTACAGAAGACAGAGGAAGAAGAGGGAAAGTTAATAGATTACCTAGAGATGTTAGAAGGAGCTCTTTAATATTTAGAAAAAAACATTATCTTCCATTGCCCACACCTTCATCTCCTATCTTTTCCTACTGGAGTGAATCGTCATTCTGTTTCTGATATGGAGGGATGCTGAATGTGGATCTCAATTAACTGTAAGATTTTATATGGATTTGGTATAAACTCTGCTTATGCAAAGGCTATGGCTAGTGGTTTTCTTTCGGCTGATTAAGCCAACACGCCTTACATGCTCAAGACAATAGTGTCTAATATTTGTATTAAATTAATGTTCTTGAACTAAAACAAAAGTCCGAAGATTCGGATCATGAGCTTTACCTTGTTGGAGAAAATGCTTCACTAGGGCTGTACATCAGATGTCATATTGGAAAAGGTAAAATCATTAACTTGATTTATTCTGTTGCCCCTCTCTAATTAAAAGTCCTGTGTAAACTTTACAAGACCTTTTCTTTGGTAAAGCTAGGCTTCCATGATTCTGGTAGTTTCCCTGCTTTCGTTGACGCAATGCTTCATAATGCTATGGAAATGCTTGTTTATAACCAACGGTTTACCTATATAAATTTCTAAACAGGTGCCCGGAAATTTTTTAGGAGATATTCTTTTGCATGTGTAGCAATCAATTGAATGGAAGGAAATTCCTTGCTTTATTTATCAATTAAAAAGTAACATAATTCCGATTATGTAACTTTGACTTTTAACGCTCTCCAAATATGATCTAAACAGATAAAGAGTTTGGGTTAAAGAAAAATCTCACAAGGCACAAGTTCTTGCAAATCTTTTAATATAAATATTAAAAACTCTCCTATCCTTTGGTTGATTGTGTTTGGAAGGTTATCATAGGACAATTTGACTTCTCTTATCAGTGAAGAACCTCAATACTTTACTTTTTCAATTTTTGCCTCTTTATATGCAACTTGATTTTCGTGCATGGAAAGATCAGCTAGCTTGTGAAAGTGAGTGATAAGGCTTTCAAAGTTAAGAACAATCTCATTCTGGGCAACTGTCACAAGAATGTGATTTATTTTATCAGATGGGGGAGAGATTTCTTTTTGTTCAGCATGTTCTTATTTGTTATAGAGATCTACTGCATAACTGTGAAGAGGGGAAAATAGCAAATTTGTTCACTATCCAGAAGATTTTGTACTTTTTTATTAGAGGAGGTGTTTTCTCAGGATGCCAGTAAAATAGTTGGACGTCATTTTCCAATCCCTTGTAAGTTAGAATTCTCTTCTACATGTTTTGATGGTTGGGAAACCTGTGGTCTGTTGTCCCCTTTTTAGCTTTTGAGCCTTATGATAACAAACAAAATTAGTTACTATTGGGAAAAAATTGAGCCATCGCCATCGATGCTTTACGTGGCAAGTCGAAGTTACTGTGCTGCTTGATTCCTCAAAAGTTAGTTTATTAGATTAGGCTGTGGACTATCAAATCGGACAATAAGCGAAACATTATAATTTACATATCAGTTATTTGTTGCTATCTTCTCTGTTCTACCAGGAGTTATGTGCCAAGGACGTGGACAAGCTCAAGAAGCTTTGTATGCTCACATTAATTCATTTCTACTAGACACGTCTTATGTGCCTTGCAAGATATTGATTGGTGCCTTGCTTTCCAAATGGGTGCCAATGCATTACCTGTTGCAAGAAGCATTCTTTCAGATGCATTGAGGTTAGAACCCACCAACCGCATGGCTTGGTACTACTTAGGGATGGTCCATAGGGATGATGGACGTATATCTGATGCCACGGACTGCTTCCAGGCAGCTTCTATGCTTCAAGAGTCTGATCCTATTGAATGTTTCAGTTCTATTCTTTGAGATGCTCAATCTGTAGAAGGTATATATATGTCTTTACTAAATTATTGTCATTTGTCTACTTTGGGCTTTGGCTTTTGTTTTTGGATGAATTGGGAGGCGCAGTTGAGCTGATGTAAAGTTTCTTACCTATATTCTCCTGCATGTATGATTCTGACGACATTCGTTTCTGTTTTCCAACCCTAGGAAACTTTCACAGATTTATTTTTATCATCTACATACTTACCGGGCACAAAGAAGGGCGACATGGAGGAATCCGAAGCAACTAATTTATTGAACTTAATTTGATGAAACAATCAGTCCATGAAGCGTGCATAAATGGTACAGAACTCACATGGATGTTGCAAGTCTTTGCCCACCTATGCAGATGTATTCTTTGGAAATATGGGAGTAGTTCCCTTAGATAATGATAGGCCATTCTTTGTTGAGGCATCTCTTGTACATTGTCTGCTGATTGTTGTAATAGCATTTTCATCATCTCAACTTGTAAACATCAGGCTGTGTTTTTTAAACACTAAATGTTCCTTAATCATCTAATAATTGTCACTTATTGTTTTTACAAATGTCAGACCCATTTTTTGTCAATGAGTTCATATGCCTTAAACTGCGGGAGAAGTGTATGAATATTTCTGTTGCCTATGAATTTAGGTCGGACGGAGGCCAGAAGAAATTTTCTTTTCCACCTGAACTGCTATGGTAGATGCTGAATCTTCTCTGAAATTACATAGTAACAATGGACAGGTTGTGTTTTGCAAGCAATGGAAGGGGCAGTGGTGGCGTATGATACATTTCACGGTGAATTGGTGAAACGGTTCTTCTTGGGCCACCGGTGCAATCATCCTCATCACAATGCTTCTGCTCTCTCACGCGTCGGTAGCTTCTAAAACCACAATAGTTCATTGGGTTATTTTGTAAAACAAGGGCTTATAATATCTCTCCGGGTTGTACTTTTTAAAATCTTAATCTATATAAAATTATAATATTTCTCTAGCTCCGGGGCTCGAATTGCAGCAAGAACTTGGACTCTCCAAGTGATATAGTTGAATCGGGTAAGCTTGGTAATGGTAAAATTCAGAGACTTAGCAAGAGAAGGAAAGTTGAGGAGCTGATCAGATGGTGAATTAGCAGTAGCAGTGGAGAAGGGAGGAGAAGCAGCCATAGACGTTGGTCTAAGAAAGCTCTGATCCCATAAAAGTTTCGTGAATTGTATGTAAGATTTGAGGATTGAGTAAAAGAATGATTGTATTATTTTCTTGTTACAGTACACCGTAGAGAATAGAGAATATATATACTTGAACTTCTAAATTAAGCTACAGCTGTACAATCTTTATGTTACAACAAAATGGAATATGTAGATATGGTGTGCTTTTCTAGAATAATCATGTTGATGGGCCTGTATCGGTGTGGGCTGTGAGAGACTTGGATGCTGCTGGACGATCCATGTCCTTTACATTATGAACACAAGCTAGTTCTTGCAGGAGACTTTGAAAACTTGTTTGAGTGTTAACAACTTCTCCTCGAAACAAAGCCCAAACGGAAATTGATCTGATGAGTGAAATGAAGCCTATACGGGTGGTCTGAATAAACGAGGCCGAGCACCCTCGCATCGCCAACGCACCTACTTCCGCCGTTCCTGAACGTGATACTAATAGTAGTATTTGAATTAAATTAAATTACATTTAGTATATTCAATTTCTTTGTTTGTGGGATAAACAAATGGGATCCATCAATCTTGGAGCACCTTACATTTGCACTATCACCATGCAGCCAAACTTCTGTTCTAGCAAAACAACTTGAAGAGATCATGCCTGGTGTACTGATCGTTGGAATAATTTAGCTCTTTGTTGCCGTGGAGCAGGACAGAATAAACTGCGTTAAATTTATTGCAGAAGCCTTTACACAAACACGAAGCCCCTGATGATCTCATGGCCCTGTTGTTGGCTGCCAAGATCTGTAGTGAGGATTCACATCTTGCTGCAGAAGGTGTGGGATATGCACGTAGAGCAATTAGGATTGCTGAGGGCACTGATGCACATCTCAAAGGTGTAGCTATTCGCATGTTAGGCCTTTGTTTAGGAAAACAATCTAAAGTTTCTTCCTCTGACTTTGAAAGGTCCTCTCTTCAGTCACAAGCTTTAAAATCGTTAGATGATGCAATAGCTTTTGAGAAAAACAATCCAGATCTAATTTTTGAATTGGGTCTCCTATATGCTGAGCAACGGAACTTGAATGCTGCTTTGTGCTGTGCAAAGCAGTTCACTGATGCAACTGGTGGCTCTGTATTGAAGGGATGGAGGTTTCTAGCTCTGGTTTTATCTGCTCAACAGCGGTTCTCAGAGGCTGAGGTTATCACTGATGCTGCTTTGGATGAGACTGCAAAATGGGAGCAAGGGCCTTTGCTCAGACTGAAGGCAAAACTAAAAACCTCTGAGTCATTGCACACAGATGCCATTGAAAATTATCGTCATCTTCTTGCATTGGTCCAAGCTCAGAGGAAGTCTTTTACTCCTTCCAAGAGCATTACACAGGTCCTTTTCTTAAGTTTTCATTTTTGTTTATGTTTTGAGAAGGAAAATTGCCCTTTTAGTACTACTGTTAGATCATTTTGAAACATTAAATCATGATGTAGCTAGTGAGCGCTTTTCACTCAGACGTGAAGCATTCAATTAGGCAAATCAGCCTTTAGTCATAGATATTGTACTGTTGTTATAAGGGCTTAGAAGAATCAATTTATATTCACATCAAAATAATCATAATGCTGATTGATTGCTCAAAATATTTGTCTTATGCATTCCCTTTTTTTTATAGGCTGAGGATGATAAAGTCAACGAGTTTGAAGTTTGGCATGGTCTAGCAGATTTATACTCGAGGCTTTCACACTGGAAAGATGTTGAGGTTTGTCTGGGAAAAGCTAGAGAACTGAAACAGTACTCCACAGAACTGCTTCATATAGAAGGCAAGGACCAAAATCTTTTCTACTATGAATGAACTTACTTTTTCCTTGTTGAAATTTTCTGAATAAGAAAGCTTTCTTGAACATGGCTTTCCTCTTATGGGAAAAGGCTAAACTGTGCTACTATGATGTAATAGTTGTGGTTTGTCTCACCCTAAAGTTGCAAGACGTAAGTAAAACTCTGTCGTTACAGAAGACAGAGGAAGAAGAGGGAAAGTTAATAGATTACCTAGAGATGTTAGAAGGAGCTCTTTAATATTTAGAAAAAAACATTATCTTCCATTGCCCACACCTTCATCTCCTATCTTTTCCTACTGGAGTGAATCGTCATTCTGTTTCTGATATGGAGGGATGCTGAATGTGGATCTCAATTAACTGTAAGATTTTATATGGATTTGGTATAAACTCTGCTTATGCAAAGGCTATGACTGCTGGTTTTCTTTCGGCTGATTAAGTCAACACGCCTTACATGCTCAAGACAATAGTGTCTAATATTTGTATTACTATTACATTAATGTTCTTGAACTAAAACAAAAGTTCAAGACAGCTCAAGACAACACGGACTTTGTATTAAATTAATGGGACTTTGTATTACATCAGCTCAAATATTAGACACTATTTAGACAATAGTGTCTAATATTTGTATTTGTTAACGTATTGGATTAACGCTGCATATGTCAGTTGGTATTGTTAAAAAATCAGTTATCTATTTGTCAGTTATGTATGGCAGTTCACTATAGTTATGTTTTATTTGTTGTTGTTTATTTTGTACGTATGAAGTATGATGTTTGAGTTTTAATGAATAAAAAAGATTACTCCCTACTGTAGTGTTTAAAAACAACAGTGCAGTGTTACGAAAACAAAACAACAGCGTTCTCTTTCTGCTGTGACAAAATAAACAACAGTGGTATCAGAGCTTTATACATTTTAAACGGATCTGTGAAGGTATTATCAGAGGCTTGTCTACGTTCAACAGAAAAGAAAAATGCAGGCAAGTGGTAGTAATTTTTCACCAATCACACCACCTATGTTTGATGGTGAGAATTATCAAGCGTTGATTGTAAAAATGACAGCCTATATGGAAGGTTGTGATATGTGGGAAGCAGTAGAGTTAGATTATGTAGTGGATCCTCTTCCTAAAAATCCAACCTTGAATCAATTGAAGTTTCAAAAAGAGAAGATCACGAGAAAGGCGAAGGCAAAGTCATGTCATTATGCAGCGGTTTCTCCTACAATTTTCACTAGAATCATGAGACTTGGTTTTGCCTTTGAAATCTGGAATTTTTTAAAGGGAGAATATGAAGGAGATGAGAGAGTCTGAGGCATGAAAGTGTTAAATTTGATGAGGGAATTTGAAAGGCAGCAGATAAAGGACAATGAGTATGTGAAGGAGTATTTAGATAAACTCATTGATTTGGCGAACAAGATTCGAATTTTTGGGTCAGAGATAAAGGATGAGAGACTGGTACAAAAGTTGCTCGTTTCACTACTTGAAAAATTTGAAGCCACAATTGCATCTCTTAAGAATGCAAAGGATCTTTTAGAGATTAAGTTGGCCGAATTGTTGAGTGCACTACAAGCACAGGAGCAAAGAAGGCTGATGAGAAAAGATAAGCCTACTGAAAGTGCTCTTCAAGCCAAATCAAAAATGTACACAGAAGGACAACAGAAGAAGCAATTTAATCAAGGCAAACAACAAAAATCAAAGGGTGAATCATCAGGAGGAAAAGAAGGAAATTATGATGCAACCAATTATAACATGAAGGGAAAACAAGGTTCTTGGGAACTGTTAGAGAGTCCACGTTAAGCTTCTACTATGGGCCAGCATACGGGCTTAGCATTTTATATCCACGAGGCCCAGTTTTATTTCTTGCCTTCATCTGTCTTTTTCTGCTTTTTCCTTTTTTGCCTCTGGCTCTGCCGATGTGCACATTTTGCCTTTGCTTTTCTTTTGTACAGCCTGCAAGCCAACATTTCGTTATTCTCTGGTTTAGCAGGATTTTCCACCAATAGCAGTAGGGTAGCTTCTGTATATATTTTCTCACTTTGTTTCAATGCAAGTATGAAGGAAATACCTTTCATCATCTCCACTGTGTTATCTTTCATGGTATCAGAGCCACCTCCTTCTCCTACCCTAACCTGAAATGTCAAATACAACAGATATCAGTGGCACTAGTGCTACACACATACCAGTAACCCAAGACCATGAACCCTATTCTGTCACAAATACTGAAAACCCAGGTGCTGTGCTAGTCACAACACCTTTCAATGGCAACAACTTCATTACCTGGAGTAAATCCATGACTATAGCCTTATGTGCCAAGGACAAACTTTCTTTCATCGATGGAACCTGCATTATGCCCACAGAAGATGTGATTCTATCAGCAAAATGGAGAAGAGCAGATAGTATGGTGAAATCATGGATCCTCAATGCCATGGTCAAAGAGTTAAGTGATGCATTTCTATCCTTTCCTACAGCTAGGGAGCTTTGGGTGGAATTGCAGGAAAGATTTGGAGAAGCTAATGGGCCACTATTATACCAAATAGAAAGGGAAATAAGTTCCCTAAAGCAAGGTACACTCACTGTTTCTGCTTATTATACTAAGCTGAAAAAGTTATGGGATGATTTGTTTAGTTTAAATCCTACTCCTATGTGCACATGTGAGGCATCCAAATACATTACTGCCAAAGAAAATACTCACCGACTTGTGCAATTTTTAATGGGACTCAATGATGAGTTTGAGCATGTAGTAAATCAAATCATGCTAATGGAACCGCTGCCTACTGCAAACAAAGCTTTCTCTATGCTACAAACTGTTGAAAGACAGAAAATGGTGAATGCCACTATGGACAGCACCCCCAACATGGCAATGCTTGCCAAACAATCAAATAACTGGAGGAAAGGAAGCAAAACTACTACCACCAGTGGAAACAAAGGACAGTATCTCAAGAAAGAAGATAAATATTGTGAGAAATGCAAGAAGAATGGTCATACCTTGGAGACATGTTTCAAAATCCATGGAGTTCCCGACTAGTTTAGGGAGCTCAATGCACAAAAGGAAAGAGGAAGGGCGAACTTGGCACAAACAGTAGACACTCCTGCAGAAGACACACAAGAGCAGAATGAGAATAAGCCATGGAATGGGGGGATATCCTCGGACCTAGCAAACTTCATTCAACAGGAAATAAGCAAAGCAATTAAGGGCAAGGCTGCTAGTGAGGTAAAATATTCAGGGTTCCAAAATTATGCAGGTAACGCTACACACTCTGTGAACATGGCTTCTAAATACCCTAATTCCTGGCTTATTGATTCGGGTGCTTCTACACACATGATGAATGACCTGAAACTTTGTACTGGGTATGTAACTAACACAAATGTTTATGATCATGTTATTCTCCCTGATGGGACAAAACAAGAAGTTGCTCACATTGGACATGCACAAATAGGGGACAAAATCACCCTCAGAGAAATACTGCACATGCCTAATTTCTTCAAGAATTTGTTGTCAGTCAATAAGCTTACTACACAGAATGAAATTGCTGCCATTTTCCTATCTAACAAGTTGTTTTTGCAGGACCTTCGGACTAATGAAGTCATAGCAATCATCAAGGCAGTAAATGGATTGTATGAGTTGACTACCGAAACCTTCCTACCATCAAATACCCTAAAAGGTCCCTCCTTAGAGTTTTACAATTCTGAAAATGCTGCTCTCAATGTTACAGTAGCTTTTGATTTATGGCATTCTAGGCTAGGGCATGCATCCAAGGAAAAGTTACAGCACATCAATGAAATCAAAGTTTCTGTTCCTCATAAACATGAATGTCAAATATGTCCCCTAGCCAAACAGCATAGAAACCCCTTTCCCAAACATGAGATACACACAAACAAGCCTTTCGAAATCATTCACATGGACCTATGGGGACCCTACAGTGTTCCTACAATGAATGGTTCACATTATTTCCTTACTATTGTGGATGATTTCACTAGAGCCACTTGGACTTTCATCCTCAAACAAAAACACCAAACCCAATTGACCATACTATAGTTTCTTAAAAACATTGAGAGACAATTCAGTACCCCAATAATGAAAATACAAACAGATAATGGGAGGGAATTCATTAACCAAGAATGCACCAACATGTTCAAAGAATTAGGAATCCAACACCAAAAGAGCAGCCCATACACACCCCAACAAAATGGGGTGGTGGAAATCAAACACAAACATCTACTCCAAATTACTAGAGCCCTACTCTTCAAAGCCAAGTTACCTAAGGGATATTGGGGAGAAGCTTTACTTACAGTGACATACCTTATCAACCGAATCCCAACCAAGGTCCTAGGGTGGCTGAGTCCTTTTGAAAAGCTGCATAAAAGAAGACCCAATTATGAGCATCTGAAAACCTTTGGCTGTTTGTGCTTTGCCTTAGACAAAACACCTAACAAAACCAAATTGGATCCTAGGTCAAAAAAATGCATTTTCCTTGGGTACATGCCAGACTACAAGACCTATAGAGTCATGGACTTGGACACTAAAGCAGTGTTTGTGTCAAGAGATATAGTGTTTCAAGAAAACACTTTTCCTTATGCAGACCAAAACCCAACCTCTACACAGACAAATGACCCTTTATTCTCAAGTATTCTCACCAATGAAGATGCAGACTACCCTATACAAACACCACTCACCACACAACCAGCAGAAACCTTGTCCCAATCATCTGATAATATCCCACCCGACAACCCACATGACCAAAACACCATACCCATTGCACTCACACAAAGGAGAAGCACCAGAACCCACTTACCTCCAAAATACCTACAAGACTATGTACTCCAATCCACAGCTCAACAATCCACTCACTCCCTTGCTGATTGTCATGCTGCATTGCAAGTCCATTGTCCTGCAGGAGCAAATGAGGGAGGATTAAGGTCATTCAACATTAAACACAGCAGCAATTACATCATCTTTATAGGTAATGTTTCCAGAACTTTTGAGCCATTATCTTATGAGACTGCTAGCAAAGATAAAAGGTGGGTACATTCTATGAATGAGCAATTGTCTGCATTAGAGAAAAATGGGACTTGGAAACTAACTGAATTACCTAAAGGAAAGAAGGCCATAGCCTCAAAGTGGGTATACAAAGTGAAGAACAATTCGGATGGAACAGTAGCAAAATTGAAGTCTAGACTTGTAGCTAAGAGGTTCAGTCAAAGAGAGGGGGCTGACTATTCGGAGGTCTTTTCTCCAGTAGCAAAAATGGTGACAATAAGAATATTCCTAGCCCTAGCTGCCTCCAAAGGGTGGCCAATACATCAATGTGACATTAATGATGCATTTCTTCATGGTCACCTAGAGGAGGAGTTAT
>JANIHZ010000004.1:58318752-58337045 GCA_027478365.1 Erythroxylum rufum | reverse complement strand
AAAATTTTTAATAAACCAACCATCGTTATTGTTAATAATAATAATAATCACTTCTTCGTATTAACCAACTATTATAACTATAATTATCATATTATTTTCATTATTTACTGTATTTATTTTTATTTCTATTATTATTCCACCAACCACCTCCTTGACCGTTGTTCTATCATGTAATGACTTCATCTTCTGCTGAAAACCTATACCATAAACATTATTTTTTGGCAAAATTTTCCATCGGATATACACTTGTCGGGCATCTTCTTTCTTCCCTCCTCCCCCTCCCCCACCATTTGTTTTTCTAAGGCTTGCATGATGACATTTGTGAGCAACTGAAGCGTATTGCCTCTCCTCGATTCTTAGGTACAGTAATATCCAGGAACTTGAGAAGATTTGGTACTTCTTTTTTAGTGTCCTTTAGGCTAAGATCTAGCCAAGCATGGGTGATATTATTACAAAATCTCCTAGTGGGAAACTCTAACGTTATCCAGATGCTATCGTTTTTATATCTTCAATTACAAATTATGGTGCATTACAAGTTCTATCGAGAGCCATCTTTACATGGAAATCAGTTCTTTTTGCTTTTGGTAAATAGGTATTGTTTGTTTATTGCAAAAAGAGACAACTTGATAGATATAAGGGAGAGGCAAGATGAGGAAGAGGGCAGCAGAGGATAGAAGCCCTAAAGGTATCGTTCACAAACTATTTATTAATGGTTATATCTTAAATACCACATTATCTAATAATGAGATCGAGACATTAACAAGAGGGTTGAAAAGTTATCTGCAAGCTGTGGATTTCGTAGAAAATGGTAGTTCAATTGAGAATAAATAGAAGCTATATATAATTCTGAGATAATATTGGATAGAAGATGATGTTCCCACTTCCCATATAGTTCAAAAGCTAATTAATTGGTACAACTTGATTACGAGACTAGAGATCTCTCTTATAGCTTTTCAACTTTATATCCGTTTTAAGTATCAGCTGTTTATGAATTATTGGTAATATATAAATTTGCCAGATACGAAGAAGCTGATGCAATTCGTGGTAGGTTTTGGTCGTCTTGTCAGAAAATGGAAAAGGAAGATAATAATGTATGTTTTCCGTTAATAGAAAGTGATGTCAAGTAAGGAGCTTAATGTTCAGTTCATGTACATAAGATTGTTTTGCTTACATAGACCGCAGTGTAGTCGTCTGTTTATAAATGTTATCTCTTTGTATTGTTGTCACTAATGACCAACTCTTTAGCCCATCCAAGACTATACGCAAACTGATAAAATTGCTAGCTTTCCCAACTTGTTGACTATTGAGCCATTGGTTCAGTGTTTTATCTTCACAGTATACTGAGGAAGCTGTCATCTCTTGGATCAGAAGTCAGAAAGTCAATAACATTCACTAAAACTTGGTTTTCTATCTTATCAATAACAACAGCCAACAACAACGATTCATGGTAGAAATCTCACTGAGACGCAAGATTTGGAAAAGTCTAATAATATGCAACCTTACCCTTAATTAGTAGAGTGGCGATTTTCAAATTTCGTATCATATCATAAAGATACAATCTGAATTATTGCAGTAGATGCTTCTATGCAATCAGATTAGTGGGGAACAAATGTTGAATGAAACTAGCATTCATTGCATCTATAGAATTTAACAAACACAAATGTGAAGAAAATATGAAATATCCTCAAAACTCCATCCCATTCAAATGTTATGACCCTCTACACATGATACAATCGTTGACTTACAGACTTTTCAATTAAACTTCAGACGTTTAGTCGCTTCAAGAATTCATCTGTTAACCGTTAAATCTAAATAAGTTTCTCAACACAATTAGCAAAATCAGGGATTTGATGGACTTCGGTTTTTACAGTCCAGGAGCCTGTGTCCTGAAGAGCTAAATTTAATAAATGACTGAATACTTTCAATTAGTTCTGGGAAGATAAAGGAAGAATGTCTGAGATAATTCAGATGACTTAATCTATTGGATATACGAGTACAGCTTTACTTTGCGAAGCAATAATGGTTAGTCATCCATTTAGTTGAGACTGCTTAATGTCGTTAGAACATTCAAGGAGTTATAGGCCCTTGTGTATTCTAATGAACAGAAACGAAGAACTGTGCGCACCTCTAATGGAGGAGTTAACTGAAAGTTTGGTTTCGTATTATGTTGGAAATGTCACAGATTAAAAGCTAGAAAAATGGCATTTTACAATTTGAACTTCTCCCATTTTTACATCTTGAACTGTCAAAGGACAAGTCTATCTTATTCATAAATCCAGAGAGGGCCTAGACAATCCAATATGCCATTCTCACAATCTTGAGAGTTCCACAACGAATAACAGAAGCACGAGTCCAATCCATTACAATCCCTGTGAGCTTTCTTTTCTGTTTGATCAAAGGACCAGTCTGACATCCAATCATACAACCTGGTCTCATACGGGGAATCTAAGTATGTAAAGCTTGATGGTACGTACTGGTCCAAGAAAGACTCTGTGGTTCCATTAGTACCCTGAACCAGTCTATAGTCTTCAATGTCATATTTCCAGGTATTTGTATCGCCTTTTTGATTCAAGAAACCATTTTTGGCATTGCTTGAGTTGCATAAAAGGGTTCCTGTATGCCCATATAACCGTTGTTTAATAAGTTGAAATAATTTTGATTGAACTAGAAACAGCAATCTAATTTTCATCATGGTTGGAAGTAGTAAGTTGTTGGCTAATATATTGCACCTTCTTCTTGAGCTTGAAGTTTCTTTCTCAAATGCGTCCTCCAGTAGTTCTTGATCTCATTATCAGTTCTTCCTGGCAACCTTCGAGCAATCCTCGACCACCTATACAAAAGATTACAATCAGTGGAAAACTTCAACTCCAGTAGTTGCTAGAAATAATATGGGTACCTAGAGAAAGGTACATTACTTGTTACCCCACTGATCATGAAGTTGTATAATCATTTGCTCTTCTTCAGCACTTATATGGCCGCGCTTAAGGTTGGGACGAAGGTAGTTCAGCCATCTTAATCTGCAACTCTTGCCACTCCTCTTAAGACCTGAAAGTACATAAAACTTCAATATTATAAGAGGGTCAGGAAGAGAAATAATGAATAATCTATCTTAACCTTGAAAAATCATACCAGAAGCTCTGGCAATGTTTTCCCATTTTCGCTCCCCCAAAAGTTCCACAAAAGTTGCTAATCTCTCATCCTCTTCTTCAAGCCAAGGTCCTTTGCGCAAATTGTCGGTTTGCATGGCTGCTTCATAAGCCATTGGCGTCGGTGAGTACTTGAGAGAAGCTTCAGTTTGTTCTTATAATACGAGAAACATTAAAGAGGACAAAGGTTTAGCTGAAAGGGTGAACAGAAATTTTTACATGGCAACGTACGTGGACTACACTAGTTTGTGGCTACTCCACCATTGGCTTACATGAAACCGGGCTCATATTTTTCATTTATTGAGGAGAAAATTTAGAGGGAATTAAAATGATAATCACGAGGTGGATAGAGTTCTAATGACTTTATGCATCACCAGTTTTGGCATTACCTTCAAAGGTTGTCCATCACATGTACGACAAGTCTACAACTACTGCACTGATGCAGTTCAGAGATTTGCTTTTGTCTTCGCATATAGTAAACCATCCTGTAAGCCCTCTTCATTCAGTTCGAATAAAGAGAGAAAGAAAGAAAAGAGAAAAAATATATGATTCTTTAATCCCTGGACAACCATATGGATTGAGGAAGTGTTTTGGAAATCAATCTGTATCTTTATCTAGACCTTTTTTTTCTATTTTTCTCCTCTTTTTTTCGGATCAATCAATTAAAGAAAATAGGCACGCACGAGAATAGTATTGTATTCATTTATAGTGATATAATTTCTTTAAAAGAAGGATAGAAGTTGCCTGCTTTATTACACCTAGTTAAGGAAGATTCAACTAAAAATAATCATCTTTGCTTTAAAAGGAAGCTTTAAAGGAATGTTTGCAACGGGTGGATAACCAAAGCTCACTATTAAAGCAGAGATTCAGAGTTAACTGGCTAAAGAATAGGGACAGATGTACTAAATTCTTCTTTAACTCAGTGCAAGCTAGGAAGAATGTAAACAGAATCACCTCTATTAAAACTGAAGCTGGAGAGGTTGTGATTTGACAAAAAGGAATAGCTAAGGAAACAATTAACTTTTACAAAAATCTTCTAGGCTCAGTAGCTTCCCCTCCTAACATAGGAGATGATCTTAGAAAGTTTGTCACAGCAAGAATTTCTGAACATATGATTTCCTTATTAATTAGGCCCGTTACAGACTAAGAAATAGCGAGGGTAGTGTTTGACATGAATGGCTCTAAAGCCCCGGGCCCTGATGGCTTGAATGATTTCTTCTATCAAAAGACTTGGAGTATTGTGGGGGGTTAGTAAAGGAGACAGTGCATGAGTTCTTTCAAAGAGGGGTACCGCTAAAGAAGATTAATAAGACTTTCCTCTGTTTAGTCCCTAAAAACCCAAATCCATCTTAATGGAGTGAATTCAGACCTATTTCTTGCACAAACTTTCTCTATAAGATTATTGCAAAGATTTTAGCAAATAGGTTGAAGGAGGTTCTACATTATCTCATAAGTGAAAATTAATGAGCTTTTATGAATAATAGAGATATTAGAGACAATATTCTTCTAGTCCAGTAGCTATTGAAAGGGTATAACAGTAGGAAAAGTCCTCATAAATGTACTATCAAAGTGGACTTATAGAAAGCTTTTGACAGTGTGAACTGGAGCTTTTTGCTGCAAACTATGAAAGTCATGGAATTTCCTCAAAGGTTCTTAAGGTGGATTCGGGAATGCATTACTACTGCCTCCTACGAAATTCTGATAAATGGGAGCCCTACGGAGATGTTTAAAGGCAAAAAAGGACTTAGGCAAGGGGATCCTCTGTCACCTTACCTATTCCTAATTTACATGGAGGTTCTTACTCAAATGCTGAAGTATAATTCTTCTAAGGACCCAGGCTTCAAATACCATTCCAAATGTAAGAAGATTTCACTAACTAGCTTATGTTTGCAGATGACCTCATACACTTAAGCAAGGCGAATGTCCACTCAGTCTCTCTATTGATAAACACTCTCAATTCTTTCAAAAAGATGTCGAGTTTGAGTATTAATCTTGAACAGAGTTACTTCATGCTTTCAAAAAGTGCTTCTCACCTCTTTAATGTTTTGTCTCTAGCAACGGAAATGGAATTAAAAGAGCCCCCTCTCTTTTATTTGGGCGTTTCTATCTCATCTAGAAGACCAAGGTTTTGTGAATGTATTCCTTTAATTGAAAAAATTCAGAAAAGATTGGGATCATAGACTAATAAAGCCCTATCTTATGGAGGGAAATTTCAGCTCTTGAAGTCGATGATATCATCAATGCAAACTTACTGGTGTTCCTATGTATTTCTCACCAGAGGGCTTATCAAAACAATTGAAAGAATGATGAAGTAGTTCCTATAGGGGAATAGGATGGTGAGAAAGGGAAAGCAAAAATCAGCTAGAAGAGTACTTGTCAACTGAAAGAAGAGGTGGGATTGGGACTGGAGTCAATAACTAAGAAGAACATATTACTTATGACTAAGAGAATTTGGAGAATCCTAAGTAGTAAGCAGTCAATATGGATCAAATGGATTCACATTTACATATTAAAAGATGGGAGTTTTTGGGCTCTAAGACCTAAAGACAGTTACATTTGATTTTTTAACCAAATTATGAAAATGAAGGATGAAGTTCAACAGAACATTTCTTGTCAAATAGAGGCTAGAGAAAGATTTTCCCTATGGTATGATGATTAGACAGGGCAAGGAGCTTTATTTCAAAATCAGTTGACAAGAACCCTATTGGTCACAAATGGAAGCTCAAATAAATAGTCACAAATGGAAGCTGGTTACTATCAATTGATGAAATTAGACTTCTGTTCATTCCACAATTCATAAGTCTCGGAGAAAGAGATACTTATCTATGGAAAGGGATTCTACTTTCAGAAATAACGCTAAAGGAAGCTAAAAAATTAAAGGATGGGACAATTAATAGAGTGGGATGATACTCTATGGTTTGGAACAAGGTTCTTAGACCTAACACTAGCTTTCTTCTTTGGCTAGCAACGTTGAACAGACTCAGCACTTTGGATAGGCAGCAATTCTTGTCCTCTTCAAAGACATGTATTCTATGTAAATTAAAGAAAGAAACTAGAGACCATCTTTTCTTTGAGTGTGATTTCTTTAAAGAAATTTGGGCAAAAATCTCAAGAGTATATGCTGTTGATCCAATTTTGAATAAACTCTTTGACATCCTACTGGAGTTACCCCATCTACATGTTTCTAAATTTGATAGATTTGTTATTCTAATCTTAGTTGCTACGTGCACTCAAGCAATTTGGAATGAGAGAAACTACAGAAGGTTTAAACAGAAGTTTGTTTCCCTATTCTCTCTTATAAAGTTTATTATAGCTAGTATAAGAGAACAATTGATTATAAATCAGTTGAACTCTCACTGTAGTAGAGGAATAGCTCTCATATGGAGAATCTAGTCCCCGCTCCATATTACTCAGTAAATTCATGGCTAGAGTTCAATCTCACTATAGATCAGAAATCAAGACTTCATGCACTCAAGAATACAAACGACAAATCATGCCTCTACTTATGAATACAAGGGTAGAGGAGATCAAGACTCACCTGTTGAAAGCAGAGTAGTGCTCCCTTCTTAGTCTTTGTCAAAGGTACCTCTCTGTCAGATTGAAAAGTCACTATGAGTTCAAAATAATAGAAAAGAGCAAATCTATCTAAGATGCTTACTTGAGGGAGATTTCCTCAGAGCACATCACTCACTCTTTTGGTTAGCCATGTCTGCAGATTTCGGGAAAAGGTTATATTATAACCCTAAAACGCTAAGAATCGTAGTGATTCTAAAGATGAGACTTACCTGAGATGACCTCCATCATGTGCGGATAAAGAAGGAAAAAAAGAGTGGGACATCCACGTTGTTATCCTCGCCATCTGCGATACGCTTCTTAGCTACCCGATTTGAGAAGCTTCTGAAAGCTTTGAGAAAGGAGAAATTAGTTATACCCTAATTGTATAACAACACACTCGAGGCTTCCTCTTTGCATCGTTTTTGTATTCACGACATAACTATGGCTTGCTCTTTATGTAGTAGTTTTTCATTTTAGCCTAGTTGTTTCAGTGTATTAAGGAGTTTTGTGTCAGACCTCTTTTGTATGTTAACCCCTTAATTCTTTAATAAAATTTTAAATTTCTCAACAACAAAAAAACATAAGCAGGCTATAAGAGCCCATCTGGACTGGAGCCTTGAACGAACACCAACAGCAACGGATTGATCCCTGGGCTTGGATAACAATGAGAAAGACGCTATTATCATCGCTGAATAAGGCTACCAAAAAGTTTCACCATCACTCGGAGGCGAGTAACTCAATATTGCAGCTGTTCTATCTTTCCATCCGTTCATTATTTTCCGTTCTCATGTTATACTAAGACTGTAACCAGTGAAATAATGAATTGAAGAGGGCATAATCAGGCGAGATGTACATAAGCGATTCAAGGGCAATCATCAAAGAATGAGTCCATGTCTCTGTCACAGATTCAGAAGACAATCTGTAACTCAATAAACACAGGAAAAACAGAAACCTCTATTGTTACTATCTAACAATCGCCTCCCAGTTTGTGACATTGATACTAATCATCAGAACAAAAAATACATCAAAGGACAACATTAAAGTATATATAATGTAGAGTAGTCTGATTGATAGGGCTTCAATTCTTCAGTCTCAAAACAGGAATTGCCGGCAACAACCAATAAGTCCTTATCTGCTAGCGATCTATAAATGATTTGTTCATCAAGTTGACAGCATCATCCATAAACTGCAGAGGGAAGAAAATTCAATAAAAATCGTGAGGCCAGAAACTGAAAGATGTCATATGAGTTTGTTCTTACAAAATCAGTATGCTCAAAAGCATTTGGCACTAGTATACAAAGTGACTTCAAATGAAGCAAAAATCAAATTAGGACAACCAGGCTTGTCCAACATGTGTTAAGTTTCCTCTCAAACCACAAAAGACAGTGCAAATGATCATTGTTTTTCACTAGGGTTTTTCTAGGGATGAACAATTCCTTAAAACCATCACTACTTTCTTGTTCACTCTGACTGAAAGCTTTTGTAAATATATCCATATACAAAAGCAGATACATAGATATACATAACCACAAAATTTGAAAAGAACAAACACATGCATTAGTTGGAAAGGCAGGAGCCGCAGAATTACATCATTGAAGCAAAATGAGGGCCCTATTAGCCGCACTTAATGTAATGCTTAAAACTGGTATTACAACGATAACCAAGATTATCTTCACCCATTTGAAGGCGCTTTCTTTTCTGTTCAAATTTTCAACTTATCCAACTGAAATTATTATAGATTAAATACTGAAACAGACATTGGATATCCATTTTTCTACCACAAAACATCTTCTGTCAACCTTCCACGCCAATATAAAATTTTAATCGACCACATAAACCACAAGTTAAGCAGTCATTCATTTAAGTAATTACAAACAAGAACACCCTTTTGATCCACTTCAATATGGTAGCTATTAGTAATTATATATTTGCACAGAAGCACAATAAATGAACGGTTACCTTTCCAAGCAGCTTAAGTTCTCGTCCAACGGGCTCCAGAAATTTCAGGTTAACGTCAATAGGCCAAACCTGCCCAACCAAAAACCTCAGCAAACAATAAAAATGCAACCGATAACACAAAAGCTCTTTAACATAAAAGAAATATATACTTTGACGCCAACAATGCGAATAGGTTTGATTTGTCCTGGAACAATACAATCAGGACCAGCAGCTTCCAAAACAGCATCCACCGCCAACCCACTTCCTACAGGATTAGGATGCTGCACACACCAATTCCAAACCAAAGTCATGATAATAAAAAATTAAACCCAGAGAAAAGGAAATGTTAATAGGGGTTACTTGATTACCTTCATAACGAAGAGAGCATAATTGGAATAAGGAGACTGAGAGACTCGGAGAAGAGGGGAGTGGTGGATTCTAGGTATGGGTTTGGAGGAGGTTGCGCGCCATGGGGCGTCCTTTTGAAGAATCGCTGCTCCGCCCTTCCTAGTCGACATTAATCAGTCCACAGAGTTAAGTCTGAAGCTTTTCTACTCTTATCGCTTATCTAATCCTTACAACGGTCCTTATCAAGTTGAAGACGAAGACCTAAATGTAAAATATGAAATTTCACGAGGTACCTATGTGATTTTTCAAATAACATTCACCAGTCCCCATACTTGTTTAATATTTTCAATCGAGTCCAACAAATCAATTCAGTATTAACTTAATTTTCGTAATATTAATACAATTTGGTATTGACATTTGGAATACTTTCACTTCTGAAATGGCAAGGTTCGGGTCGGGTGACGCGTAAATGACGAATTGAAATTATGCCGCTGGGCCAAATTCACCGGTCTTTTATGAGTTAGTTTTAAATTTTAATTAACATATAAGGTTATTTACGAACTGTAGATTAATCTCCGTTTTTTAAATATTTATATTAGAATTTAAAATAAAAATACATGATACAGAAAGAGACGAGTAACTAAGGCAGAATAAAAGGATAATGATAAAATGATAGCGTTGCTTGCTTCACAAAACCATACCATACGATCTAGAAATTATTATGGAAAGTTTGCAGAGATCCGTTGGTCCTTTGCCACTTTCCATGAGAACGTTGTGGACTAGTTTTACAGATCATTGGCATCTGATAAAAAGGTACAAGAAGATAAATATCAAGTTATGCCCAATGTACCCATTTTTCCACTCATTCTCTGCCCTTTTTTTAAATAGAAGGAACATTATAAGAACAAGGGGAAAAAAAAAGCTGAGATTCTCACAAATCATTATTCATGTGCAGCATATTTGCCTACAAATCACATACATTTGTTTTTTCTATTCAAATTACATTTATGGCTGCTATTCTTGATTTCTTTAATGATTTGATTGAGATTATAAATTAAAAAAAGGACAAAATTAGAAAAGAATAGTTACCAAAACGAGGATGAGCATTTCTCCGTTTTTCTTTTTCTGTTTCCATTACGATGAACCATCCAATCCAACGATCAGAAATGGGTTAAGTGGTAATCATATCCTCACCCCCTCTCTCTACTGCAACATCTGCCAGTCTCTTCCATGTCAACTCTCGCTGCTCTTCCAATTCTCTAGCGTTGGCCTCTTTCTCTGCGTACTGCCTCTCACACCCTTCAAACAATTCCGCATCCATCTCCACAAACATTTTTCGAACATTGACTGTCAACCCGTGAACTGCCTGATTCCAGTGAGTCTCAATATTCTTCTGCAGTGCCTCAAATATAATTGGCAATATGACACCACGATTCTGAGCAATTAAGCCAACTATGTGCTCATTATTCCACAAAAATAGCGCTCGCTCTGCAACCTGCCAATGGAATTTGATGTCAGAAAATATTCAGAAACAATAATAACAGTAGCATCATATGTTCGCAGTAATATGTAACAAGATTAAGTAGCAATATAGTTGATTCCATGTCTGCAGCTATAGCTTCTTGGAAGGGACAGAGGAAATATAGAAAGAATGGTATCTCAACAAAGTTCTCCATCACCGGTCAACAGAAAACAGGAACTCCTTTATAACAATTATTTCAAGTATTCCTTTATGGACAAAAACTACCACGTGTGAGAATATTTTTTCAGATAAGAAAGAGGGGGAACTAGTAAATTACTTCCCAAATCATAAATAGCCTCCACTTATTGAAAATAATGTAGCATGAAGGAAATATTGCGCCGGATTTTTATTTTCTCCACCACCCTAACTCATGGGAGCTCCAAATGAATTGTTTCAGCATTATGGCACAACGTGGCATCCAATGCTTTTAAGGCATGTCCTAATATATGATTTGCTAATGAAGAAGCATGAAAGATGTGGCTAACAATTCATAGGAAAATGCATCAAGGAAAACCGTTTGAAGAAGAACAAGAAAAATAAATACATCTAAATAATTGTATCTTATTACTTATTAGAGGTCCAATTCCCTTCACTGAAAATACAACTAGGAATACCTCGTCGAGGATTACATAAATGATGTTCTTTATTTCTGAAAATTAAGGCACCAAAATGCACAAATCATGTTGCAATACTGTAGGCTCTGAAATTACTACAGTCAATTAGTTTGCT
The DNA here is from genome assembly GCA_027478365.1 of Erythroxylum rufum. NCBI lineage: Eukaryota > Viridiplantae > Streptophyta > Magnoliopsida > Malpighiales > Erythroxylaceae > Erythroxylum > Erythroxylum rufum. The sequence continues at coordinate 58,325,807 of JANIHZ010000004.1, read as the reverse complement.
ATCCTACTTAATGGCCGTAAGGGTATTTTCTGGAAATTTAAGGCTCCAAAATGCACAGATCACGTACCACATACTGTAGTTTCTGAAATTACTAGAGGCAATGAGTTCACTATCCCACCTAATGGCCATACGGGTACTTTTGGAAATTAAGGCACCAAAATGCACCAATCATGTTGCAATACTGCAGTTTCTGAAATTACTACAGTCAATGAGTTTGCTAGCCTACTTAATGGCCATAAGGATATATTCTGGAAATTATAGCACCAAAGTCTGCCGATCACGTAGAAAATACTGTAGTTTCTGAAATTACTACAGTCAATGAGTTTGCTACCCTACTTAACGGCCATAAGGGTATTTTTCCAGAAATTAAGGCACCAAAATGCACCGCTCATGTAGAAAATACTGTAGTTTCTGAAATTACTAGAGCCGATGAGTTCGCTATCCTACTTAATGGCCATAAGGGGTCTTTTTTCGGAAATTAAGGCACTAAAATGCACCGATCACGCTGCAAATACTGTAGTTTCTGAAATAAAAACTAGAGCCGATGAGTTCGCTCTACTTAATGTTCACAAGGGTAGAATCTAGGAAGTAATGATGAATTGAATTGTTTGCCAGTATAGGGGTGGAGATAATGCATACCTCTACTGATGTATAGGATTGAGATCCCAAGCAGGAAATTCCATATAAACAGGGAACATTTCACAAAGAGGAAATAAAAAAGGTATAGCAAATTCCACGGCCCATGCCAAATGGTCATATAAAAACTTCTATGTGCATGTTAATAAGCAAAAACACCAAGAGAATAAAAATTTAAAACCAAGTTCGTTGAAAGAGAATTCAATTCAGAAAGAATCATAAAAATCAAGTCTTCAAATAAATGGATCATGCTGCAATCTGCTGAAGTCAAGATCTTCATGAAAAAAGCTTAAGCCAACCAAAGAAGAAAAGGTTAAGCGGAGCTGAAATATCAGTTGAAATCAGTTGATGGACATCAACGAGCAAATAAAGAATTATGCAATAACCAGCTTTCATTTGAGAGGACAGAAGAAGGCAAATAATAAGGCTTCAGTTACTATGACTCGCTTCCAAATAACATCACATTTAAATGCTCCATAAAATCCTCAAGGATTGAATATATTAATGCACAAGAAACATTTCCATAATAGAGGCACATGGCCAAGACAAACTGTTCCAACCTTAGACAAGTTGAATAATGCGACATCAGAATGGGTTAACAGATGAGCATATTTTGCATTATGCAATACAGTATCTGTAATTCTATAACAAGCCATATAAGCATTACCATAAATGAAATGTGGCGCCTATAAACTACTGAAACATAATTTACAAGCTGAATCACCAACATAGAACAAACAAAGACGAAATCACATGGGTCAAATTAGTCACATCGACACTGACATTAAACCTCATTAATGAAGCAGTACTACATTTATAGGCAGTATGAAAGCATCTCAAACATTCAACAATGACACCCACCATTTACAGAACATAAAAAAGGCAATACATTCTTTTCTCTAACAGAAGGTAACTGAAAAAACAGCGAATTGGTGCATGAAACAAATAGCAATTACTGCAGTTAAATGCACCAATCACGTGCGCAGACATTATTTTCAGGAAAACTCAATATAATTAAAGGCCGCCAAATATTGAATTCTACAGTGGAAACGATAACTTGTAAAGCGTAGACAATAGGATAATCATCAAAAACCATTTGTCTAAGTTGAATTACAAGTTATTTCACTTGCAATTTTTCATAATTAGCGTTTTCAATTTATCTGGCTGTATTCTACCTTAATTAACCACGTCATATCGTACGAAATCCAAATACTCCAAGAAATAAAGTATGCTAACATTTCTTTTCTTGTAATAAGTTTGGCAATATTCTAAAACCTGAAAATGGGAGCTAGTAAGGCAGCGAGCAATTTGCCTGAAAAGCGGAACCATGCAGCGTTGAAACTCAGCAGATTGCGTAGCCTCAAGCACTTCCTCAAGTTCTCCAAGGAAGAGAACTTCCTTCTGACAATTAGTCACGGGCCAGAATTTCAACAACCCCCTTATAACTGTATCCGCCAGCTTATAATCCTTTTCAACAAACTGAACAATACAATAAGACAGTTGCTGATGATACAATGAAACCTGCTTTGGTTTATGCAGAGGAATCAATGCTCGTACAAGGAACAACTTATGCTCTTCTTTCATGGGCAAAGCAAATCCATTTATAATACTCCCTAAAATCTCCAACAATTCTCCAATCCCACTATGTCTCTGAGTCTCATATATAAACCCATAGAATATATTATTAATCGCCTTCCTTATAAAAGGCCGATGAACCATAAATTTCCCATAAATCCTATGAAGAACTGTCTTCAAATACTCCCTCTCTCTCGGGTCCTCCGTATCAAACAAATCCAACAGCTTCAAAACAAAGGAGTGATCAATATACCTCTTCGCGACCTTCGCGTCCGTATCAGACGAAACGACGTATCTCAACAAAAGCTCGTACACAAGCTGCAAATGAGGCCATGACGGCTCCAAGGTCGGCTCATCCTCTTCTGGATCGACCGCTTCCTGGCCGGTGTTCTCGTGAGGCGCCGGAGGCAGGCATCGGAAAATGTTGACGGCGACCATCCTAATCATCTCCTCCTGACAAACCTCCGATATCTTACCCGACCCGGACTGGATGAAATCCACGAGCTCTAGAAGTGTCTGCCTCTTGATTTCCTTCTCACGAGCGGACTTCAACGTGTCGCTGAAATCGAATTGGAAGCAACAAATCTGAAGCTTTCGGAGAAACAGGTTTTGGCGCTCCGAAGCCGGCACGTCGCGGAACATAGGGAGCGGCTCCACCGCCTGCATTGGTGGCGGAGCTTTTACGGCTGCCGAACCCCCCTGAGTAGTCGGAGCCGTGCGTGACGCGTGGTTAACCACCACATTTGAGGGGGGACCCGACCCGGAGTTCCTACCAGACGGCCCGAACCCGTATTCGTTGCCCTCCGATTTGGAGGGCTTACGCTTCATGATCTTCTTGAACATTTTCTCAAACCCTAACCCTAAAACAAATAATTACGATAAAAAACAACTCAATCACGGATTGTTGATCGGACGGTGACAAGTTTGCCGGATTCAGTGTGCTTCAATGGATCATCACGCATTGGATAATAACATCAGAGCGAAAAGGGTGAAATTGTTATGATCTGTATAGCAGCAAATCAACAGAGACGGATCTCAGACAGAAGCCGGAGATGAAACTTTCCTTTACCAGAACCCAAATGGCCAGTCATTGGAGCCGATGTACGGAATGCCGGTCAGATGATCAACGGCGTCGGTTAATCCCATAAAAGACAGGGCGAGAAAGAGATAATTTTAGATAGGAGAGAGAGAGAGAGGGGGAGAGATAATGGGAGTGAGGATAGTGGGAGATAATTAAAGCAAAGAAAGTTGAAACAAAATGGATTCATTTACAGACCAGTAGTTTTCTAAGGTTATGTAACATCTTAATCATATCTCACCGTCCATTGATCAGCACCTTCAATTTTTATAATTCAATTTTTTTGTATATAAAAAGGAAAGCAAATGAAACAAATTACAACACGAGGTCCCACATATCCTTTAGGAAGATAATGTGATATTTAATGGGTATAGCAGTTAAATAAGTTACGTAAATAATAAGTCAGTCGACACATTTGTTATATTTTTAATATATATGTTAATATACAACAGTCCAATTTTGAGTAAACGTGAAAAACAGTTTATTTTCTACATTTATGAATTTTTTTGAAATTATAATATTACGGGAAACTAAAAGCCATGATAGGTTGATTTAAACTTCTGTTTTGGTTCGACAAAGTCAAAATAGTGAAATACACTTACAGTTACAACTAATTTGGTTTAGAAAATGTAAAAAGGGCTGTTGCTTTTTGAGTAAAATGGTCAACATTGGGCTGACTCAGCATGTCTATTCTAGTGTGTGAAATGGGTATGACATGACTTGCCTTTAGAAATGGCCAAGTCAATGATCCCAAGATGCCATAAGTGTGAGGGGCAATTTGAGAGTACTATCTATGTGGGGCCAGTTTGGATGATATTTTGGAAATGTTCAAAGGGATAAGGCGTTATAATTAGATACTGATTTAATGTTAAAAGTGCTGGTTAACCAAAGATCCAGTTAAATCTCAATTGAGGTTGAAACATAGAAAAACAAGGCAACCCCACCTTCCATGTACTTTCTTGAGTTTGTTTCTTTCTTACGAAGAAAGTAATCGATCTAATAAATTAAAGTATGGAGATACTTAAATAAATATGTAGGTGCTTATTAGAGAATAAGTTCACTGAACAGACCCAATTATGAGAATCTCGAATGGAACATTACTTGTGTGTCTGTGGATTATCTCATTATGATGGTTGTATAATTGATCCTTAGACTTGAGATTACCAAAGTTGTCTCATGTAGGAATTACTGTGTTTTGATGCTACTTATGTTCTATTCTTGGAATAGTTCAATTCGGTAGTTATTGGATATAGTATGAACTATATGGAGATAGTTGAGTAAATCAATAAAGGATTCGTCGTCCTAAAGTAATTAGGAAGAATGTTCTGCTGTTCTTGATTAGTAATGATTTTGGGAATCTCTGGCCAGAGTAAATTGAAATTTGGAAAAGTTGTTTTCAAATATCAATTATAAATCATTTACTAATTAGCAAGAACAAATATGATTGGATTATTTAGAGTAGACACGAATTCCATACTCTAATTCCAATTGAAACATTAGATGACGAAAGGATTAATTTATACAAGATAACCATGCATAGACAGGTTAAGTCAAACCACTTTGACGTTCCTAATATTTGGGTGGTCATGACATGTTGCTATACGTCAATCATAATCTATGATTATAAATTGTTTAATTAGGGAATTAAAGATAAATTAAAAGGAGTTTTAATTTATGTGATTCTAATTATGAATTAAAATTATAATTTATAATCATGACCAGCATGTTAGGAACCTAATAGGTCACACATAAAAGGTCTATAAAGTAGAAAGTTAAATTTTAATAAAGTTGGATTTAATTGAGAAGTTTTAGAAACTTTAAGGGTCAATATGTAATATTTGATCTTATAAGGATTAATTAATAATTATAATTAAAGTTTGACTTTAGTTGTAATTTTAATAAAATTCAAAGATATGAAAAATAAGATTTTTCATATAAAAGGAAAAATTTTAAAAATGGTAGCTAGCACTTCTTACAAATTTTCCTCTCAAATTTAATTTGAGTTTTTCTTTGAATAGATCTGTGGATACCATTAGAGGCCGGGAGATTGAATGGCTCGTGGAATTGACAGTTTCAAAGAAACAGGAAATTGTAACATGAAATCGAAACGTGTTAGTAGAGCTTTGTCAATTTCTTATTTTATGTTTCTAATTTAATTCTGTTAAAGTTGAATCTATGGAAAAAATTAAATTATTTCCGTTGCGCTAAGATTTGATCTTGCGTTATTTTTCAACAGTGGTATCAAAGCTACCTTTAACAATTTTATTTTTGATTTATAAGCTTGAATATGTTTTGATTTGATTTTAATAAGCAAAAGTTGCATATTGATACGTGCATGTTTTCACTGTTCCAATACATTTTTGGACATTTTGTTCTTTATTATGCTGAAAGTGTTTCGAGTAATAAAAGGTGCAATATGATTATATGCGCTTCTGGAAGTGTGGAATAAGTGTTCGTGAGCTTCTAGCATTTTTCTTGATTATATGCGTTTGCTATTTCTGGACTGGATGTGAAATGGTTATATCTGGTTTTGGAAATGTGAACCACATTCTGGAAATTTTCCAGGTTTCTGGAAATCTGAAAAAGTTTCAAGTGTTTATAGGAAAGGTTTCATTTTGATCTTTGTTTCGCTTGTTTCGCCACTTGCGTGATGTTTCTTGAAACCCAGATGTAGAGTTGCATGCATATGTTATTGTTGTCTCTTCAGTTGCATAACTGAACAATAGGTTACCCATGGTCTTTTTCAAGTCTAGTTTATATTTAATGCATAACATTTGCTTTGGGTTATTAACTGCGAACTGGTTGCTATACAGAAAAGCATTATGTTTATTTTCTCTAAGTGTTACTGTTCATTTACTCAAACTCTAACGTTTCAGGTGGCATTATGTCTGCTATTCATTGTTTTATTCATTGCATTTTACACGTAACAGATGCTTGGGTTACTAATGCTTTAATGAATGTTGATGAATGTTTGATTAATGAAAATTATTGTGCTTCATAGTGATGAAGCACAGGACCACCAAAGGCAGTAGTAGACAACGGAAGGTGGTGGTTTCTCACTCTAGAGAGTTTTATCTCTCTAGAGTTTTATGTATATGTATAAGTATGTTATAATGATACAGATGGCATAGAGTGCCTTGAGATAGTCTGAAGGTAGAGCTAACAGAATAAGTTGTTATTCTGGTTTTAAAAAAATAAAAATTAGACGTTGGCTGGAGAAGACGGGGCGCGTGCATACGTGCCCCATCTGCGAAGGCTCTCCTGGCCAAGCCAGGAGACACACGTCTCCTGGCCAGGCTAGGAGACGCTCCTGGCCAAGTCAGGAGACGCACGTCTCTTGGCTAGGCTAGGTGGCCAGAAGACGTGCATCTCCTGGCCTGTGGGCCTATCTCCTGGCCAGCCAGCAGGTCAAGAGACAGTCTCCTGACCTGTGGGCCTTGTTTACTTTTTCATTTTATTTTAATTTAATTTTTCAAATGTTGATTAATTAAATTAAATTTTTATTAAAAAAGAAAATCTCAATTTATTTTTCATAATTAGATTATGTCAAATAAATTAATATAATGAGATTATATTATTTCAATTGAGATTTTATTTTAAAACTCTCATTAAAATATTAAGTACATGTTTAGAATATGAATAATGTCTTCCATTATTATAGAATTAAACTAAAGTTTTGTTTATTATAGGCTTGTTGAGTAAACTCAAGGCCGCTTTAACTCGAACATGTTTAGCCTTATAACGATGGGTTTTACTTAACTAAATT
>JANIHZ010000004.1:58209712-58220806 GCA_027478365.1 Erythroxylum rufum | reverse complement strand
TGGATGAATAACGAATTTTATAAGAGATGATTTCTAGTCTTTTTTTATTAACATTAAAAATATAATTCTTATTAAGGTAAATACTTGTGGTGAATTTCTATTCTTATTTTCAATTCAACCTTATTATATGCTGTTCCTTTTATATAATTAATTGAGGTTCATTAGAATTGATGATTTTATCTTTTACATGTTTTATCCAAAGTATATATTTTATAGGATTTCGAGTTCTTTAATCTTGGGTGGGTTGCACATCAGTCAGTGTTGCCAATAATTGCATGGTATTCTGACGAACAGAACACGAGTAATTAGACTGCATCAGTTCACCGTTTTGGTGAAAGTCATCGTTAATGTCTTCAAAAAAACGAATGCCAAGGCGACATGTTTATATTAGTTTTCATAGGCATTTGTTTATATTTAATAATACATTTCTTATGCTGCAAAGTCACTATCTTCTCTTTTTGCGTGATCTTATAATTTGCAGGTTGCACCCATCGCAAGACAAACCTTCCTGTAATGAAAGAACAAGTGACCAACACCGTCCATTGTTACGACGTAAACCTGAAAACCTCCAAAGAAAAGTAATGGCAGTACTACTGAATAATGCCAGAGATAAAAAATGTGTAAGACGTTCCACAGCTTTGACTTGTAAAAGGTTGCTGGATTCTTAGTTCTACAATTCATTGGCTTGAAATTCAGGTAATTAAATAAGTGTTTGCTTATACATTAGTAACTACGTTGTGTGAAAGAACAGGAAGGGTCTCAGATTCAAGTTTGTCATTAGTTGTGAATGGAATTATAAAAGCAGTCATTTTTAGTGAGACACTCTGTGAACTATGTTTATACAGATTTATAAGTTTTAATTGCAAATGTACGGTGTAGCTGTAGCTAGCACCGGTAAGAATGAGTCAATCTCACAAAGATTGTAAATACTAAACTTTTAATTCACGATGCGTTCTGTTGTTAGCAAGTGATGACCGACAAGGTCCTTTTAAATAATGTTATCTTGGAAAGCGAAGAGGACATGTTTGAAACTCGTTTGGTAATCTTCTCTTGAAGTTAGGCATTTACCCTAGGTATTGATATTTTGAGTTTCTCAATTATACATGTTTTAGGGAGTTGAAAGTATCGACTCTTTTCTATTATTTAACCATAGAATCAGTTGTGGATTTAAATAAAAATTAAACTAGATAATTACACTAAGATTGATACAATAATGAACTTGGATAAGGAAAATATTTAGGGATGACAATAGGTTGGCCTATAGGCCTAGATTCAGGTGATTTTAACGAGTCGACCTATTAAAAAAAGACATCTTACACTTTTAATTTTAAGAAAATTATTTTAAAAAAATTGCCGGAGTTGACTTATGGGTTAACCCATTGCTATCCTTGAAAATATTACGAGAAGTTAATATCAAGTGAGCAGTATTTAGGTGATGAATTCCTCTAAGAATTGTTAAATACTAACATTTTATCATGCAATTATAGTATTGATTATTGAACCATAGAAATTCCTATTTTATGTTAATATCTTTCTCTAGACTATTAACAATTAACTCTTAATTGATTAATTGAAATCTCTTTCTAGTTAAAATTCCTAAGATTGCATTATTGATTCGTGAATTTTATTATTAGGTTTGCCCTTGATTTAGAAGATTTATGTCGGCATTTCTTTGAGTTTGTATACAACTCATTCTAATTATGATAGATCTATTCTCACAAAAGGATTTTCCAATCTCAATCATATGAAATCAAATCATGAACTAATATTCCAAATATATTAGTTTAAATAATGCATAATTGAATAACAATAAATCAATCAATAAAACTACATTCAATAAAAGATTAAATCATATTGTTATCACAACTTAAGGTTCATCACACAATAAACAATTTAGTTCCTACATGTAGAAAATAAAACCAATAACAAATATTCAGAAGTTATAAATCTCCCTTTTGTAATAAATCTTCTTACAATTTGGATTGAACGATGCTCTTTATAAGATCTTGTGACGTATTTTTCATGTTTTCTCATTCTCTGTTCAGAATTGCCTTTTCTCTATATTTCTTATGACTAAAAAATACTTCTAAACTTGCCTCTTCTAATATGTCTTCGATAATATCCTTTTATAGTAAAAACTAAGACTTCTGGGATATACATAGTCACTTACATGGCCGTGTAGGTGATCATGCATCTCCAAAAATGTCTAAAATCATGACTTTATACGGTCACAGAGACTATACAGGCATATACACTGCCGTGTAACTCCACACAGGCAGAAATTATGTTGTTAAAGCTCCACGCATTTACAAAGACTTACAAAGTCACTATACACGATTGTTTAAGTCCACAATTGCTTCAAATCTTCGTTATATGCTACAATTTCATTTGAATTCTTCTCCTTTTAGTTCATAAAGACAATTATCACCTACATACACTTGAGGCTAAATAAGTACCAAAAATACTATCAAACTCTTAAATAACAAGCCAAACACATTAGATATGAGTATATAAATATAGATAAATAATTGTTTATCAAACATCTCCACAATTAAGCTTTTGCTTTTCTTCAAGCAAATCATAATCTCAATCATCAATCTTACAAACATTTATCCCATATTAACCTTAACATGTCTATCCACACTCTAAATCATCAAATCATATCAATCAAATTAACATACAATTAGTTCCAAGTCATTATAGAACCAACCTTTCTAAGTCAATATTAAGAGCATTAACATAGATAATCTTTTTGAAATCAGAAGCACAAATTTTTATACCCTTCCAAAGATTCACTCAATGCACTCAAAGTGTTCATGGTGAAAAGTGTAAGAACTCTCAAATCAATGCATAGAAAGATTCTTAACCATCAGCTTTAAATAAAATTATACCCCCACTAATTATAAGTAAACAAGAAACAAAAATCAAAAGTTCTCAATACAAGGTTTAATGAGGCTTAGGTTAGGGTATGATAGGGATAATAAAAAGGGTGATAAAATTGAAGGGAATTTACATAAACAAAATTACGAACTAGTTCTTCAAAATATAGGTCCCTCATACCATAATTCCATCAGTACAATAAATTCAACACTATTTATTTTATTTTATTAACTTTTTACTATGCTCGCAACATATATTATTGTATTTTCTTTTTCTTTTTGAGCATTCACTATGCACTGATAATCAAAGAAATATTTAATCTCTTTAATTTTTTTTAATTTGATCTAAGTTTCAAGCAATCAAGTAATTGTAAATCCTTCAAGGTTCAAAAATGATGAAAAGGCTTTCAAGAAAAATAAGGTAAAGACTATCAATGTGGTTATAATCAATGAAAAGGCTAAGTCTCAAAAGTGATTACTCCTAAGGGATAAAATATGATAGGATAACAATAATGAAAATATGCTCAAATTCAATATAAATGTCTTTATCATTTTAATGCTTCTAATTTATCAAATGTGATCTCAATATGAATAATAAAATCAAGTTATAGAATTATCCAAGTATGTCAGATAACACACATGAAATAATAAAAAAGCTTAAAATAATGATGTTTTTGCTCTTAGGCACAATAACTCACAAAAAAGATCTTATGTGTAAATAATATGCAAATTTCATTCAAATTAATTATCTCAATGATTACTGAAAATATAACTTATAATAGCAAGTTTATTTTAACTTTCATCTTTTAATTCAATTCAATAATCAATATGATCTAAAGTATTTTGGACATATTTTAACTAACTTAAGATATCAGTTTTGAAGATTTCATAAAAAAAGACATAATAAACTTAAGAAATTCATTTCCCACACTTAAAATTGTACATTATCCTCAATATTTACAATTAAAACACATAAAAATAAAATAATAATAAAACTAAAAAAAAGAGAAAGGTTCAAAATTGTTACTACCCTAAATAATAAGAAATATAGAGTTTTGAATTTGATGAAGGTTTCGTTCGATGTTAGATACATCCATCCTTACAAAAATTTAAACAATAAGGGATATAAAGATAAAAAATAAATAATAAAGAACATGACAATATAATAACATATAATAAAATAACATGAAATAAAGCCTTATGCTAACACAAAAAATGGAAACAAAATGAAATAAAAATGAAACCTATCATAATTCTTGGGTTGCCTTCTAAGTAGTATTTGTTTAACGTCATTAGCTCGGCGTACAGTTTATATTTATCATCAACCTGGGTCTATAATTAGTGGTTTGCTTTTACCTATTTCTCCACATACCAGTTTAGTAGCTTATGAATAAGCCACATGTTGTAAGATAATAATAAATACATAATGTATTAAATTAGTAACTCCAATTGATTCCATTAATGCCCCTTTTAATAACAAAATGTTAATCAAATAAAGACTAATAAAACTCCCATAATCTTTAGTTGACTCAAAACATTTTGTCTTATGGAAAGTGGGAACCATTCGTATTTAAAGTGACTACCAATAATTCATTAATAGTTTCCTTATTTGGCTCCTCTTATTGTTCTTTCTCAATCACCTTTGTTCATTCTTCTACTTTCTCGTATTGGATTAAGACTTCCTTCTCTTTTTCTTCTTCGGTCATCTTTTGCCACTCATCTACTTCCTCTTCTTGGATAGAGGCTTCCTCTTCTTGTTCTTCCTCTACTTACTCTGTCATATGTTTTTGTTTCTCTTCTAAAGTAGCAATAACCTCCTCATCTTCTTGCAATGTAACTTCATTTATGAAGTCAACCTTTGTCTCTTATTTACTCTAAGGTGTTAATAAGCTAAAATAATATGTTGTATTCAGCTTAATGTATTTAGGTGAAGAAAATCTCTCTTCAAATTTACATTGGCTAGCTTCACTTTTGGTAAGGTATTCTATTATTATATCTGTAAGTCATTTTTTTGGTTACTGTTGTTGTAAAGATTTAGTTGAAGCATATTCATTCCATCCATCAGTGTAAGGGTTGATCCACTCTAAATTATAAGTATTCTCATATGGTCTACTCTAAGGCCAGTTTTGCATGCAATATGGTTGCTCCCACATATAGTTTGGTGCTCAACATTCATAATTGTAATGGTTACCACCACAAATATCACAACACAACATAGATATCTGTTGAGATTCCAAATACATGTTACTAGACCTTTCGTTCCAAGTTTGTGATGTTTCCATATGTGATAGCATATTATAACTCCCATGAGAATATTGTGTTATTCATCCTTCCATTGTGGTTTGTAGCTATAGAGATGAAACTTAAATCTAACTATAAGCCACAAACACAAGTAAGAATAGAGAAATTCAAAAGATAAATAAATGAATAAATAAAAAAATAAAAATAAAAAACAAATAAAATAAAAAATAAAATAAAAATAGTGGTTAGATTAATAAAAGCTAGTATTTCCTAATATTATTATCATCGGCAATGGTACCAAAAAACTTGATTGAGAATTTTTATACTTATAAAGATTTATAAGTTTTAACCGTAGTTGCACGTTGTAGTATAGCTAGTACTGGCAAATATAAGTGGATCCTACGAGGATTTTAAGTATTAGGATTGACCCTTTATAGTGCAATTAAATTATTGATTATTGGACCGTAAAAATTTCTATCTTATGTTAATATTTTTCTTAAGACTCCTAACAACTACCCCTCGGTTAATTAACTGAAATCTCTTTATAGTTAAAACCTCTAAAATTGCATTATTAATTCATAAATTTTTCTATTAGGTTTGATCCTAATCTAGAAGATTTATGTAGACTTATCTTTAGGTTTACATGTAAATTCTTGCAATTATGGTAGATCGATTCATACAAAAGGATTTCTCAATCTCAATTATATTAAATCAAATCAATGACTAATATTCTAAATATATTAGTTCAAGAATATATCACCTAATTGAATCACAATAAATTAATCAATAAAACTACATTGAATACAAGATTAAATCATTTTATCATCACAACGTTGGATTCATCATCCTTAGCATTAAACAATTTAGTCCCTACACATAGAAAACACTTCCAATAACAAATATTCAGAAAAACAAATAGAAAACAAAGAAATCATATTATGACTCTCCCTTTTGTCTCTAATGAATCTTCTTACAACTTAGATTGAATGATGCTCCCTATTGGATTTTGTAACGTAATCTTTATGTTTTCCTCATCCTCTGTTCAAAACTGCCTCTTCTTTGTGATTCTTATGACTCAAAAATGCTTCTAAACTTGTCTCTTCTAATATGCCTTTGATGGTATCCTTTTATAGTAAAAAGTAGGATTTCTAAGATATATACGATCACTTACACGATTGTCTAGGTGACCATGTAGCTCCAAAAATATCTAAAATCATAACTTTACACTATCACAAAGACTTATACGAGCACATATGCGACTGTGTAACTCCATATAACTAGGAATTATGTTATTAAGCTCCACATATTTATAGACACTTACACAATCATTGTACGCGGTTGTGTAAGTCCACAATTGCTTTAAATCTTCGTTCTATGCTATGATTTTATTCAAATTCTTCTCCTTTTGGTTTATGAATGCAATTATCACCTATAAATACATTTGAAGTGAAATAAGTACCAAAAATACCAATGCATGAAGTAATAGCTAGACGTAACTGAGTATCATCAATTTGATGAATAATAAATTTGACATGAGGAGTAATCTAGCCAAGTGGTTATTGGATTTTGGTCTGCTTCATGTGAATAACCTAGAGGTTTCTATACCTTTGATGAAAGCTTAGTGACCTCGACTTAGAACTTGGCCAATAGCGAGGTGATATAGGCCACTGAGCGGTGATATAGGCCACTGAGCATTGCTAGGTGAAGGGACCATATGACTCAGAAGAACAAGTGAAAGAGAGCCCGGAATAAGGAAGCAACGTGTGGGGAACCTTCTAAAGAGAGGAAAGGGAATGAATGGGTTGTGTACAAGTGCACAAGTGGCAACGATGGCTATTCAGAGGAAGATTATGGCAGCTTACTTCACATAAAGTGAAGAAAAAAGGTCAGAGGGAAGTTTATAGAAATTTAGCAAATATCGGATCCAATGACATTTGCTGATAAAATAGATGAAATTGAGGTTTTTGGAGTAAGAAAGTAAAATCTAACACAAATTTTCTAATTACAACTACTTTTTAGTTATTTATGAATTTAACCATTAGTTTGATGATTTATATGGTCACAGTGGTTAATATTATCTAAATTACTCTTTTACATTAAACCTCTTGTCTTACTCATTTAACTTCATGTCCAGTTTTTAAAACATTGTTTTTTATATTTTAAAAACCAAACTGAAAGTTAAACCGGTAAGATATGAGATTTAATGTTTAAAAGACTCAATCGGAATTAAACTGTCATAAAGCTGGTTAAAAATTAAATAAAATGAAAAAATTAGAAATATGATTGTCCTTACCTATTGAAGAGTTTGAAGTTTAATTCGAAAAAGATATTATTAAATAAAAATTAATTAATTAATTATAATTTATAAAGTTATTAATTTATGAAAATTGACCAATTAATAAATAGATAAATCGATTTTTAACAACAAGAGTTATTGAAGTAAATCAAACCGGAAAGTTAAAAACTGAATCGAAAAGTTGAACGGTCTAAAGTTTTTACGATTGAACCGACTGAATCGTTTGAGTTTTTCGATCATTGTATAAAAGTATTCTTCTTATTGAATAACGTGTCTTTGTTAAGGTAATACTGAGATTTTGAAGAATTTGATTTGATTCAAGATATTTAAGTACTTCGGTGAGTTATATATACAAGTTAAGAAGTCACATATTTTATAGAGTTTAGTATCTCAATTTTGAGTTACTCGATCGGTGTACATATTTCCATGTATGTAAACTATTTAAATGAATGTGAATAATTTTAAGAGAATTGAACGAATTATTGAATCGTTTGATGAAAGGTTTTCCTCAATCTTTTATTTCTTGTAACTTGTTTATATACAACTTTAATGGAATGCTCTAGAACTAGAGCTGCTAACTAACTATGGAATGATTTAGAGCTAGAGCAGCTAACAACTAAAACAAACTCCAAAATAGAAAGCAAACATGGATAACCGTAAAATAAATACATTGGCGCTATATATACTCTAATAGCCCCCTTCAAGCTGGAGAATACATATTGTGTATGCCCAGCTTGGAAACGTTAGAACGGAAATGAGCAGGAGGCAAAGGCTTAGTGAAGCAATCTGGAAGTTGGTGATGCAAAGAAATTGGAAGAAGATGAACAACACCCTCTTGAACTTTCTGTCGTACAATGTGACAATCAATTTCTATGTGTTTGGTGCGTTCGTGAAATACCGGGTTGGAGGCAATTTGAAGGGCATATTGATTATCACAATAGATGACAGCAGCATTGGAATGAGATATATTGAAGTCACGCAGCAAGTAAAAAATCCATTGAAGCTCACATGTGACGGATGCAAGGGCTAGATACTCGGCCTCAGATGATGATCGTGACACAGTGGATTGCTTCTTGGAATGCCATGAAATGAGAGCATATCCAAGGAAAATGCAGTAGCCCGTAATTGATCGACGAGTATTTGGCTAAGAAGCCCAATTAGAATCAAAAAATGCCTTGAGTTGAAGATCATTTTGGGCTGGAAAAAAATGCCTTGACTAAGTGCTTGCTTGAGGTAGCGAAGAATGCGATGAGTAGCAACTAGTTGCAGTTGTGTAGGCTTGTCAACAAATTGAGATAAACGATGAACAACAAAATTAATGTCAGGCTGTGTAGTAGTAAGATATAAAAGCTTCCCAATTAATCGTTGATAGGTACTAGGGTCTGATAATGGCGTACTGTCATCAGCTGACATCTTAGTTGTAGCCACCATAGGAGAATCAACTGGCTTACATTCAAGAAATCCCGTTTCCTGCAATAAATCAAGGGTATATTTCTTTTGACAAAGATTAACCTTTCTCAGTACATGCAACTTCAAGCCCCAAAAAGTACTTCAACACACCAAGATCTTTAATACTAAGTTGATCATGTAAAATTTTTTTAACATGATCAATTTTGGCAATATAGTCACTGGCCAGGATCACATCATCAATGTACACACAGAGAGCTATAAATGACTACGGTGTGTACTTGAGAAATAATGAAGGATCACTTGGAGCTGATTTAAAACCATTAAGATAGAGTGCCTGCGTTAACTTTGAATGCCACTATCTACTGGCTTGTTTTAAGCCATAGAGAGATTTCAAAAGCTTACAAACTTGCCCAGGCTTAGAAGCCTTAAATCCAGGAGGGAGCCGTATATAAACTTCTTCTGAAAGATCTCCATGGAGGAAAGCATTGTTAATGTGTAACATCCCATCACCGATGGGAAGGTTAGAATAGTAATTTGGAGTGGGCATTGTGTGCTTAGAAACACTTGAAATGTTCATGCATACACATACATGTGAATAGTAAATTTTGCACATAAAAATGATTGTACATGCATTCATGACATTTTCCGGTATAATTGTTAATAAATGTGATTGTTATTTAAAAAAATGTGATTTGTGTGCATGAAAAATTGAGTTGGAGAGGGTCATTGTGGTTTTCAAATTTTTGGAGAATTTTAGAAATTTTTTCCTGAAATTTCGGGGTAATTTTTGGACTAGGAAAAATACCAAGGGGTAGAATAATTGTTTGCCGATAGTAGAAATTACTGTCCAATGGCAATGGAAATTTAGATAAATAATTTTAGGATTTATTAATTAGAGCCATTGGAAATTTGGGGATAAATTTGAGTAGAAATTGAAATTTAGTTGGGAAGAAACTAAGTGAGAACTTAAAAATGAGACATGTGGCAAGTGACAAGTGTCACTTGCCTATTCATGCCAACATGTTTATGTTTTTTTTAATAAAACCCACCCCTTTTTTGGTCTGTCTCGATGCTTCTCTTGTTCAAAGGTTATTGGTGATTTAAGTTAGATTTCTCCACCAATTTTCGTAGATTCTCCTCTTCCTTGCTTCTTCTTGCTTTTGACCATCTTTTATACTCTCTTCTACCTTGCTTTCTCTTCTTTTGTTCACTAAAAATCCAAACCTAAGCCTTTCACCCTCAAGATGATGATGACCGTGTATGTTAATAGGAGTTAGAGAGTTTGTGGTTGTTGGATCCTGTTTCCGAAACCCAACCTTTGCTCTTGCTCTGATACCACCTATGTTGGGCACCGTTTCCGGAACCCAACTCTTGAACCATAAAACGTGAGTTCTTTCTCTGATACCACCCCAGTTGGATCCCGCTTGACTCCGGAATCCAACTCTAGGGCATCATCGATTCAAAACTTGGCTTTGATACCATCAAGGGTTATTTCCTTAAACCCTCATTAGCCATCATTATTTTTTTCACAACATCCCAAAAAGTTACTCACAAATTTCTCAAAGGTGTTCCCACACAAAACAGTCACCATGCTTGAACTCAATTCTCCTGTTTATGAACTGAATATGGAAATCTTCAAATCCGAATTTCTGTTTGACTTATTCATAGAAATCATAGCTCTATGTCTCTAGTTTTCTTTGAAGAAAGAATCATCTCAATCGGAGCTCTAAAGCTCAAGATATGCTTAAAAAGCATAAGTGTGCTCATACCCCAAACTTTCTTTCCAAACCGACCCCTCACTTGTTCTAATGTAAACTTTCTCAAAACAACTCCAAAAGATATTATTTTTCATGGAGAGATAGATACATGTCTTAGGAATCTATTGCTTCATGAGTCACTTCATTTCAATGTCGGATGAGGGAGTTATGATCAAAAGAATAGAACATGTTCATAACCTCAATCAATTGAACCTATCTTGGCGCGATTGCCATAACTTTCACCAAAAATGTCGGATTGATTTCGCTTTTAGACCATTAGAAAGTAGACTTCCAGATCTACAACTTTTATGAAGACCACAAAGTCTGATTCTGTTGGATCCCATTTTCGGAATCCAACCTCTTAACAGAATACCGTGATACTTGAGCGTGGTTCCTTGTTTAATACAATTTCTCATGCGTTTTTTTTTTCACTTACACATCTCACTTATACAAATTAACAATTCATGATCCAAATTTATCATCTCAACCTCATCCATACACAAAGTCATAT
>JANIHZ010000004.1:58179865-58209612 GCA_027478365.1 Erythroxylum rufum | reverse complement strand
GGACATCAATCTACGGTCGATCGACCTTGTCACGAGTCATCATACAGACGGATCACACAAATCCTTATCTACTCCCTTGACCCTTCCCTCAACTCAGGCTTGAGGAGTAGGGGGGCTTATGGTTGGGTCGGCTATGCCGGGCCCAGGCCCATCTCTACATGTCTACGACCCGTCAGGTGTTAGACTCCCATGCAAGCACAAAGATCTACGTAAAAACCTAAACCTAGTATCCATGCCATATATAAGGTACTATTCTACCGTGTTACAGGTATGAGATCGAAACCCTAACTGTTTTTCCATACTCTCATCTACCAAAACCTCTCACAATTACTGATTTGAGTGTTGGAGGGGCCTCCTGGGAATCAACTCCCGGCCCGCCGTTATCTGTTTTGCAGATATCTCATAGCCAGAATCGCACAGACCATGGATCAAAATAGCGACGTTCAAACTCAGCAAAATCCGGCTGAACTACAATGTTACTGACGTAAATTGATTTTCTGTCAACAATTTGCAATAATTTTGTTTCCGTTGGTAATATTTCATTGCTAATTCCTATATTTCTTATTGCGGTACTTGATATATATTTTTCGATTACATGTGGGGCGTTGGTGTTAATCGATCTTTATAGTAGTGGGTTGAATGCTCTATATCAACTAGTGCTCATCAGGGGGCCTACTCAACTAAATACTGGAAGAAACAGTCAAACGAGGGCATTTGTGGAGGAAGGTCATAAAAACACTTGAGAGTTGAGACATATTAGACGTATATAAGAGAAGAGTTCGTACTTTATTTTCAGGACCACTTCAACTCTCCAAGCAAAGGAGAAATGGCTATCAAGAAAGCCCAAGTGCTGAGTCCCACCTAAGTGGATGAACTAGGCCGTTCTCTCCTTCACTCCTTTCCAATCTGTGGGGGTTCCTCAGACAAATAAGTACTATTAGAACTACTGCAAACATTAAAACGGAAGGTCAAGTCACCCATGTTTCACAGCAAAAGTATACGTGGGAAGGGCAATTAAATTAATCAGCACTAATGATATCATGACTCACGAGGTCATAATCCTAAAAAAATTTGTTCAAGTACGACTATTTGGTGCCATTAAAACTTCAGAAACTTCCGTATACTACAAAAAAAATAATCCAAATACCGACAGAAAATTGGCATCCAAATTAAGTCTTGCTGTCTCTATTTAAGCTTACATGTTTATGTTGGTTCCTCAAAAATAGCGAGGGATTACTCATGCACACCCAAAATTACTCATACACACCCAAAATTACTCAATTCATGAGACATAAAAGTTAAAACTTACAAGGCTTGGGGTAAATTATTGGAAAGATCTCATGAATCAAAAGAAAATTTAACAAAAGATGTCACCCATCTCATGTCAACATCACGAATGAAAGATGTGGACCAATTCTGAGTGATTGAAGTAAATGAGGGGAACATTATTCATGTGAACGTCGTTAACTTGCAACTACCAAATTCAGATACTACGGCTGTCACTCTGTAATGTCGAACTCATAGACCATAGAGATTACATATGTATTGAATCTTCTTTCTCTTTCTCCTCTCTCTTCCATTATATATGTCCTGACCACAAACAAACCTAACCTCTTTGGTCAATACATAAGTTGTAGTAATCATGAGATCTCTAAAATCTTCCTATACTTTCAAGTAACCCACCATGTATATATAACATACTCCTTTCTAATTGCTCCTGTGCTTCCTAAACATTTGAAAATGTAGGTACTTGGTTACTGTGGTATAAAAACATGGAGAGGCACCCACAATTATTTCGGTCCTGCCCTATCCTTAAATCCTAAGAATGATCTTGATTGCAAAAGTGACATAAAGCAGTGTAACTCTAGCATTCTGTTTTTGTAGGTACTCATTTCCCCATCCCACCTCAATTATACCTTAGGCTCCATTTATCTATTTATCAAGCATATATGTGCCCTTATCAGTCCTTAAAATAGTAAGTTACTCATTTATTGCAGCAACAAAATAAATTTAACAGTAATTTATTCATTACTAGATTTTCTAATTAATTATTTTGGAATAAGAGCTTAGAACAATTACATAATTAATACATGGTTTACCCTTAATTTTAAGTAATTAATAAATCAAATCAACTATAGTATGTGGTACATATACCTAAGTTGGTAATATTTACGTACTACTTTTGGTGGTTAACCTAATTAACCTAACTTGTGGCACTATATTCTATATCAACTAGCCGGGTTTGGTTCTTAGAATTGTCATACTTATAATAATTTCTATTATTAATAATCAAAAGTAACGTTGGCCCATCTTGGCTTAATCAACGGCTTGAATTTAGGTACGTATTACTCCTTCAGGTACCTTGAATGGATTGGGCTACAGCCAATAATGAGTATCGAGTACATATGTACAATCAAAAGGAGCGGTACATGTAGGTGCAAGTTGTTAGAGATAGTTAAAGGTTTTGGCATCTTTTTCCTCCACATGTTGATCATGTTTAGAGTCGTCCAACCATTCACTGTCTTTCACTTCAAACCCATGCTAAAATGACCCACTGAAAATGATAAGGATTGTTTAATTTATGTTCATATTCATAGAGTCATTTGGAAGCTTTTGGTGGAATATATTGTGTGTGTATATATATTTCTGATTTTTTTTTAACTTTTAAAATAATAACCTTTAACTGCTCATCCTTCTGAACCATTAATTTCTTGAGAATAATTTAACTGCTCATCCTTCTGAACCATTAATTTCTTGAGGATAATTTAACTTTGGTTGGAAATTATTATTAATTACATTGAAAATAGAATTAGTTGCATATGGATATTAATGACAAGAAAGAAATGACATGTACAAAAGGGAAAGGGACCAAGGATATAAATATTGCATAATTAAGGGATGCCCCCACACAATGTTAATGCAACATCAGAATAAAAGATGCCTTCTCCTATGTGGTCCAAACCATTGGAGTTTCAGACAACAATGATCACACCAAGCTTTTAAGGAGTTCAAAGAGCTATCCTTGTATTGACAGTTAACGGGTCCTTTACATATAGCTAGAAAGCCGAATTCCCATTCCCATCATCAGAGAGACTTGTCCTTATAGTCCCTCCATGCATTCTGAAATATGCCCTTTTCTTCTTTAACCTTCAAAGAGAAGGGATTGGTGGGCTCTCATCATGTTCACACTTCCACTTCCACTTGCATTGCATTGCTATTCCTTATTGCATATGTATCCGCCCTCTCCTTCTTTTGTGTTCTCATTTATGTGTGCTAAATATCTCTCCTTCTCTCTAACAAGCCAATTGAGTACTGTCGCTTTCTTGCTTATGAGAATGAGAAATTTCAATTCACATGTGAATGGAAAGCCCTAATAATTAAGACTGTCCGCAAAAACCTTTTTTTCCTGGTTCCTGAACTCTGATCATCTGTGGTAATCCACCTGTGCAAGTTCATAGATAAACTACAAATGGGCATCTGACACGTGTACCCAACGACATAGTTTTACCACGTGTAAATAAGCATGTGACTTGTAATAAAAGACACAATAGGCAAGAGAAAGAACGAGAGCGAGTTAAGTCCAACTAATTAGTCGCTTAGCATAAATAATTAATTAAGTTCAATTAGGCCTAATAATACCTTTTAACATATTTCTCCTCTGAGCAAAAAAGCACAGCAGTGTGTCATGCATTCACGTGACTTTGCCGAAGTAGTTTTTTTTTTGCAAAAGTTGAATTTTGATATCCAACCGATCTTGAATGGTCGTACAATTTTTTTTTTGGCTCTGCTAGTTCTCTTCAAGTACACTAT
Organism: Erythroxylum rufum; assembly: GCA_027478365.1. Taxonomy (NCBI): domain Eukaryota; kingdom Viridiplantae; phylum Streptophyta; class Magnoliopsida; order Malpighiales; family Erythroxylaceae; genus Erythroxylum; species Erythroxylum rufum. The sequence continues at coordinate 58,205,802 of JANIHZ010000004.1, read as the reverse complement.
AAAGCTGGCAAACAGTGAAAACTGAAGACAAACGCACTTCATTCGCTCTCTCGCTTACGGCCTTTGGCGACAATACCCCTTTTTTCCTCTTTTTTTTTTTTTTTAAGAATTCATTTCTCTACACTTACTCTTGCGTTAACATTCTTTGGCAGGCTTTTTAAAAATTTCCCACAACATATACCTAATCAAGCTACTTTGGCTTCTAATTAATTAAATAGCTAGGGAGAGGTACATCTGGCTTTTAATCTGCAAGTAATAACATATAAATGAGGTTGTGATTAGATCAATTACAAATGAAAATTATTCATCCTCATGGATTCAAATTTTTATTTAAAAGAGAAGGAGACTATTCTCCTTGTTAATTCGAGTAACTCTTAGTTATATATAATCATAACTTAAATTCTAGAAACTTTTAATTCTTATCACCATTGTAATTTCTATGACATGTTGCGTCTTAATCATTATGTAATAAATATAGATAGATATAAGTCTAAAGAACGGTCAAAATGATCGGCAAAATGCAACTTGGAACATTTTGGAGAAGATGTACATATAAATCCTTTTCAACTGAATTATTCTCCTACCACATTATGGGACGCCTAAATCTAAATTTGAAAATTGAAGATAGACCTCAAGAGCTAGCCCCCCATAGATGACACATTAATTAATAAAAACATACGATATAAATCTGGCTTAGAGAAAGCGACGAATGTGGAAAAGATATGTGCGGTAATTGATGATGGAAATGGTATTATGAAATGAAATTTTCTCATTTAAAAGATGAAAGACGTAGACAATTGAGCCATAAAATTTGGTCCACAAATGGGAACACAAATGTTGCAGAGAAAGCAAGAAGTGGGATGGCTCAGGACAATTTCTGGCAGGCCAAGTCACTTTCAATCCACCTAATAAGAAATAGAGATGAGGAACAAAGAGATAGCGACCTTACCATCGTGCCTTAACAGACAAAACCAACGTGGCTGTATAGATAGAGAGAGAGAGAGAGGTTTCAAAGAAGCTACAATATACCTGATGTAAATGTACAGAATTTAAAGAATTAGGATTTTCCAGGATGGTGACCCTTTTGTTGGAAGGCGATAAATATGGACCTGAATTTATGCATGCTCACATGTCTCTGGTCTTCAAATAGAAATTTATGCCCTCATGCTCAACACATAAGCCTTGCTAAGGGTTAACGGTCGTTTGAATCAACTGATTATAAGACTTCTGTTCTAGGAGGAGCTTTCATAGTGTTAAAGTTCTTTGCAGTTATGAATACAGTTCTTTTCTTTCATTTATTTGTCGTGGAATTCAAATTACAATAAGGTGATCCTTTAACAAAATGCAATCGATGATAATAAACATTTATCGAGTAAAACAATAAGTATTTTGAAATCCCCAAGTGAAGAATACATATATTTATGAATATGGACTTGCGTCGTATCTAGTTTCGGAAGCTACTTCCAACTGGGACTGAACAAGTAGGCAAGTCACGAAATGGTCGGTACGGTAGTGATGAGTACCTAAGATGTTGCCACATCATGAGAGCAAACGAGAACAGCAAATGCTAGGTTTTACATCTGATAATTTTCTACTTTTGAAGAGGAGGGCCGAGACACACATAGAACTGGTGCAGTTGCATTGTAGCATTGAAACCAAAATACCTACACATGTGGTCCCCTTTCAGACCCACAATCCTTTGTGATTGTGACTCTAATGGCAAAGAAGAGGTTATTTTGTATGAATCAAAGAGAGTTGTTGCTGTTGTTGTTAGAGTTAGCATATGCAGGAATTTAAAGGCATGTTGGGGTGTGGACTAGTGGACCCCTTCTTTGAAGGTTTGGCACAATCCATAAAAGGTACTTCCATTAATAAATCAAAATCTGTGGCCTCACCCGAAGTTAGCCCATCCTTTAATGACAGAACCCAAGAAATTATGAGAGAGAGATGGAGGATAGTGACTGGTCCTTGGATGGCAAAGGAAGGTAGAATTATGAACCAAGTCAGGCGGTTGGAGCTTGGAATAATTGCTTAACGAGTCAAGCATCAAAATAAAGATAGCAGTCTGTTTTTGCAGAGAGACTCTTTAAACTATCATTAACATTACCCTTTTGGTTAAATTGCTCCATGCAAATCCGAAAAGTGCACAGACCATAAACCATCCTCAAACTTCAATAAGCAGTGCCACATTGGAGAAGAGACCAGCCTTTCAAGCTGAACCTACGGTTAAAAAGAGAAAGATTGTGGTGTATGTAGTGCTTCATGAATTTTGTCACTTTTTTTTTTTTAATTCGTCACGACAAGAATTTTCCCCATATATTTTCAGTCGTTAGGGTACTTGTGAACATTTATAATTCTGTCGAATTACAAATAAGTATTTGGTAAAAACTTATATGAATAGACATTGAGAATTCAAATTCGATTAATGAACTCGTCATCTTCATCTTCCTTTTTCATGTGATGTGATTTCTTCTTTTGAAAGCTGAACTTTCCTTTCAGTGTTTATCAATCAAAATATAGTGTAGTGCAAGTAAAATTTTTCGGAATGATGCTTTTCCATGTATACATGCTGCTGTTAGATGCATAAAATTTCGAAAGAAAGCTATGGGATTGGCCCAAAAGATTTTATAATATAAAACTAAGAAAAACGAGACGAAAAAGAAAGAAAGCTGAAAAAGAAAAGAAAGAGAAAAGAAAATAACTGGAGTACTTGGTATCCCGGCAGGAGAGGAGAAAGAATAGGTGGGGCAGATATGATCATTTTGAAGTTAAAAGGAAATAAATTTAGCTGTATTTTCCTTGAATAGCAACATATTTCTGGTACACGCTAATTATAATAAGATAGTAAATATGGGGTCCAAGGAGATACAAGTGAGTACTAAATATTGGAGATAATAATACAAATAAAATAATTGGTCTATTTTCCGAAGAATAATAACTTGTGTCCTCCAGTTGTGAAAACCAAATAGAGTACATACATGAACATTTTTCTTGAATTGCATGCAGGACCACTTTCGCAGAATCACTGCAACAGATATAAAACAGCCAACAGCTATAAAGAACCAACACCAACTACTAGTACCTGGTCCTGGAGAGAGAGGGAGAGAGCTTGTCTACGTAGTTGTATATGCCTGCCTTTTAGCGAGTGATTGAAAGATAGAGAGACACAGAGACTTAGCTAGATACTTCTTACAAATGACACTTGATTATATCAGTACAAGTGTCTCTTCAATCACTCTCTGATCAACAAACCTCACTAACGTGGGCTGTTGACTGAGCAACTGGAGGTTTTTGAGAGGGAGAGATAGAAGAAAAAATTGTGGATGTCAACTTTCACTATCCCTGAACTGTCTCCAGCAACAATAACACCGAAAAGGAGGGAACAAATCTTCTGTTTTCAAATATTCTGTTCCTGTAAAATCTCATCCATCCAATTTTTATATATTATTTTATTGCATTAGATGGATAAGATTGTTTTGGAAACAGGAAGAACAGACCCTAAAAGGAGACGTTTTTCACCATAATACAAGACAATAATCAAGCAGTGTCAACATTAGGGTGATCAAATGGAATATTGAGCAAAACTAGACCATATGATAGGAGTAATCATTCTCTATTTCTCCGAGTCGCATCAGCCTAGTATACATTCTCAGAAAATACAAGACAATAAAACTAGAACCTTATTTCCTTTAAACTGACGCAGTACATATTTCAGATGGAAGCGTGAACAGAGTTTCCCGATTCTCTTTATAATCTAACAATTTTATATATTTATCATGGGGTTCTCTTTTCAACTACGAGACATTGGAAGATCAGTTAGCCTTTTCTAGGATGGTTTCACTGTAATTCCTTTTTGTACTTTGTCTTAGCCCCTCCGACTGACAAATATGCATCTGTTTTCTTTTTGTTTATGTTTTTTTGACGCATATACGATCTTTTGTGATATTTTACGTGGTACTTAGATGCTTTTAAATGTTAAAACATAGACACTAGTTGTTCAGCTTTTTTCCTTAATTTCATAGTTCAACTTGTAAAACCGGCAGGTACATGCATGCCATTAATGGCCTCTGGTCTAAATGCATGCCTTCCTTCCATAAAAGGCAATTGGCAATTTTGTTAACATCACAATACTTAAGAAATTAAAATGCGTGTCTTTGAGTAACTGTTTGAGGAGACAGCTGCATCGCTCGTCTGAAAACACTACTGTGCTCTCAGTACGATCTATTTCATGATTAGATAGAACGCATATAATGAGTTCATGGTTTTGTGGAAAATGTTCAGATCAGTTGCAATTGTCTATATGTAATAATTATGGGATTAAATTTTAACAAATAATAAATTGAACGCAAGCGAATTGAGGACTAAACTTATTTAAGTGCTTGCAATGTATCGTAAATTTTATATAACAACGGTATTTTAAAAGAAAATAGGAATTGATCCAAAACATCCTGAATTTTGCTTGAAAATTATTAATTTTATCCCAAATAAAAAATTCGCCAAACTGATAAAGTTTGAAATTATCATCTTAAAAATTGATATTGTTGATGGAATTAATATATTATATCAAGTCTAATTTGCTTTTTCTTTGTAATATGTTGGATTACAAATGTTCCACAACTGGATGGTCTAGTCTGCTGTAATCAACGAATGTGAAAGTAGTCCTGAACAGAGGAAAATGGTCGTGCGTGGCAAGAGAAGGAGAGCAAGAATCAAGTTGCAGTACGGGAGCACAGATAGTTAAAGTTCAAAGTACTGAAATAATAATTGCGCATATATATAAGAGAGATGAAAATAGGTCAAAAAAAGTCATACCCTCTATTTTTATTGTCTGTGCGGTGATTTCTTAGTAAAGTATAAAGTGCATTGGTTAAAATTCTTCTCGTTTGTGTTTTAGAAGACAATGTCAACATACATATATATTACTTTTTAATCAGAATTTGAAATGTCAATTAATATTATTCCTAATATAATAAAAACATAAATCTTACAACAATATTTTATTCTAGCAGATAATTTTATTATATTATAAAGTTATTATTTTAGTAGATCTTATGACTATTTTAATAATAATTAAATTATTTATTATTATATAAGGAAATTAGGTAATATTATAAATAAGAAAACATCTGGTGTTGTGTAAATTGTAAGTTGAAAATAAATGGCAGACAGCAGTTATTAAATGGACTAGAAAATTTACTATTTAATTCCTACCGACAGTCTTCTGTATTGTTATGGCTGTAAGAAGACATTTTTTTAATAATCTAAACATAAATCCCGAATATCTTGTTACAGCAATTACTACGTCCCTACTGTCGTATCATTGAAAGTAGTAAGTTCGATGATAGTGAATTATCCTGCGCATGTGACCACCTCCCATATTAAGACAAGACGACGGTGTAAACATAATTATCAAGTAGTTAGCAGCGTCTGATGAAGAATCCAAAACAACCCCTAAAAAGAAACAAGATTTATAACTCAAAACAATGCCATAGAAACAAATTCATGTACACTTTCTTCTCTCTCTTCTCAGCTGCCCTGAACTTGTGGCCTTGTCAGCCCTCACTCTGTTTCTCCGTGTCGCTCTGATGGGTCAGCCCCAATTGTCCAATTGATCATCAACCCACCATCACAACCTCTTTTATTGGCCCCACCATCACAACCTCTCCATTACATAGAACGCAGAACCCACCCCTCTAGACTCTCTCCTCCATGCCTCTTCTCTTTTCGGACTTATATCTAATATTCCTCTTCTTCTCTCTAAGAATTTTACACACGATCCCTGTTGCTGCTTCTGCTTTTCATGGATAAGTCTGACAGAGAGACACGCGACTTCATGAACGTGGAGTCCTTCTCTCAGCTTCCTTTCATCCGTCCAGCACCCGTTAAAGAGAAGGGCATTCGTCTTTTTGGAATAGAATTCGGTGGCAAGGACGGTGCAGCCGCCGCGACGTCAACGGCCGAGGATTCCGAGTCTGTTGAAACCAACGAAGACGTTGTCAAAGATAGGGAGAATAATGGTGAGAACAACCGGAGATTCGAGTGTCATTACTGTTGCAGAAACTTCCCTACTTCCCAGGCCTTGGGTGGTCACCAAAACGCACACAAAAGAGAGCGTCAGCACGCAAAACGCGCTCATCTCCAGTCTACAATGGTTCACAACAGCCTCAGCGACGCTCATATTTATGGTCTTGTCAACTACAAGTCGGCTTCAGCCCCAACACAAACCATAAACTACCCCTCATGGAACGGCCATGCTACGAGGTTTTATGGCACCACGCATAGCTCCTACTCGCAGCAGCCCATTAATGGAAGTCCCTTAGGTTTGTGGCGGATTCCACCTGTTCATGGTAGTTCAGCTTTTCATCGTGACAGTTCAGTGCATCCCTTGCCATTGTTTGCCGGCGAGGAATTGAAGTCGTCGACCGGTGGTGGCTCGAGCTCGCAGGGTAGGTATGGGTACGAGTCAAAGACCAGTGTGCAAGACCAACTGAGTTTAGATCTTCATCTGTAATTTGGTAACTCGATATGATAGGGAAAGTGGAGATTTGCCTAAGTTGGTGAATCTTTTCTTGTGCAAAAAGAGGCGATTTTAAGGAAAACTTCATGACTATATTCTAGTTAATTTATAACATCTTCATCAATTTTACCGAAAATTATGCGTTGTAAATGAAACTGATTTACTACTTTTTCTCGTCAATGTAATTTGGCCAATATTTGCAAAATTCAAGACTACATGCTTTACTACTTTTAAATGATACATGCAGAATACTGATAAGTTACTGATAGCCTACAATTAAACAATTATAAGCAACTCTTTTCCTTAAAAACCAATGCTTCAGCCACTTTGGATGCCTTTAATTGAGAAGCATTTTGAAAAATACTAAACCAACAGTAGTTATTCGGTTTTCATTCCGAGACTCGCAGTGTTAAGCTATTAATTAATTGCTGATCGTTAACGGGAGTATCACGGGATATATGATGATCAAAGCAATCCCCGTCTTCCTTCAGAACCTGTCACACGTGCGAGGAATATATTCAAACTGGGTATCAGTTGGGAATGCATGAATATCAGAAGACGAACACGTGTTTGTATGGCTGCGATGTTGTGCAGACAGGTGGGTTGATGAGAGAGGTGTGTTTTTGATGCAAGTGCAAGTGTTTGGCATTGATACGAAAGATCAGGCGAAAAGATTTCTGATATCTTTCTGTGCTACACAAGTGCAGAAAAGAAATAGGTTCTTGTGAAGGTTCAATCTTTCTTTTTTTTTTTTTACCCTTAAAACTTCTCCTGATCAACTCTCGGAACATAAGACATAAGAGGAAGAGAATATACATATTTAGATTTGTTGTATCTATAAGGCCAATCAACTTTTAATGATGTCTCATATCTGCTCGAAGATTTGAACTGAACCCTCCTGTCAAGAGACCTGAAGCTAAGGAAACAAAGAGTTGGCACTTTTAAGACCACTAATACAAGGCCAAACATGTGTCATTGAACAGTAAAAAGATCCTAAAGCAATAATTTCCCGTCCCATGTCATAACTCGCTGATTAGATTTCGTGTCGTGGGATCTTGATTGAACAGAAGAAACACATTGAAGTTTTAATGCTATATGTTGACAACAATTTAAAACTTGAAAGAGATTGAGAAAAAATTAAGACCCGAAAGCGATATATATGACAGCATCACATATCGTAGGGAGGAAGGAAATAAGAAAAACGGTAAAATTGACATATAAAGAGACATGAATCATTATTACGTACTGTCGAAGACACGAGTCACTTCTACGTACGTGTTTGTATGAGACGATTTATATTTCTTAGATGTAGCAATGCCATAGATTTTATGGCTGGCAAAACCATCCCCTAGAAAATGATATGTCCTTATTTGCTCTCTAACAGATTTAAAATAGAAAAAACGTACCTGTGTGTGCTTTCACATGTATGAACATAGTAGTTGGACTGCTTTACTTTCTTGCCATTGTATTTTTACCCTAACGTTCCATATGTCTGCAAAGGATGGAGAAAATATGTGGGTTTGTTTAAGTGAGTCAACTCTGGAAATAAGATATTCTTGTGTCCATATTAAGAACAAATATTCGGTAACAAAACTGAACTTTGGATTAGGAGTACACTTGATCTAAGTATTAATACTTGTTGAACAAACTTTTTTGACTTTTTAAATTTTGAATTTTTTGTTATATATAAGAAGAGTTTCTGAAGTTAATATATGTTTAATAGAGTAATATTTGAGGAGTTAAGTAAGTTATATTTTCATGACTATTACTTCATATAAATTATATTTTCATGACTATATATAGCCATGTTAATGTAAAATGGAATCAACCACTTTGTTTGAAGCATCTTCCTCTTCTTTTGTGATCATTATGTTGGAATCTAATCGTGATTAAATCACGTGTGTAGCAAAAAACAAAAATTTTTACGGATTCTGAGCGGATCCCGATAATTGATTAAATTTGAATAAATCACAATTCGATTTGGAAATCGTACTTTGTTCGCTTTCCGTTGAAAAATATTTCAAACTTTTCGGATTGATCTGTCCAATTATCTAGCCTCTGATGGTATTCACAGAGCAATTTCCAAACTACTTTGAGGGGAAGAAGACAAAAGTGCTAGCTTCTAAAAAGTTATTCCCTTTAAATAGAAAAATCATGTTAGTCTTTTATTAAATTTAAATCTCTTTAATTATAATTAAAATCAAAATCAAAATCAAAATCAAATTAATTTAATTTAATTTTAATAAAATCAAATATCTCATATTTGATTTTCAAAGTTTCTCAAACTTTATAATTAAGTCCAACTTAATTAAATTAATTTTTCTTTCACAAATTGCTCTTTGATGTGTGACCTATTATGTAACATCTCATCACCGATGGGAAGGGAAGAATGATATTTTGAAATGATTTTTGAGTGCTTAGACTTGTCTTGTTATAGTCATGCATACACATACACGTGAATAGCGAATTTTGCACATGTAAATGACTGTACATGCATGCATAATATTTTCCGGAATAAATGTGGTTATTATGAAAAATGTGAATTATGTGTATATATAAAAAAAATGAGTTGGAGAGGGTCTTTGAGGTTTTAAAATTGTTAGCAAATTTTAGTGAATTTTTTGTGAAATTTCGGGATACTTTTCCGGACTAGGAAAAATGTCAAGTGGCAGACTGCTTGGTTACCGGTAGTAGAAATTACTGTCCAATGACATTGGAAATTAGATACATGATTTTAGGGATTATCTTAAATTGGAATTTTGGGAAAAAATTAGAGTAGAAATTGAATTGTTATTGGAAAAGAAATAAATGAGGGCTTAAAAATGTGACATGTGGCAAGTGACACTTGTCACTTGCCTAACATGACACCATGTTGGTTTCTTTTTATTAAAACCATCTTCTTTTGGAGTCATTCACGATGCTCCTCTTTTTAAAAGGGTTTTGGGATTTATTTTGCCGTTCCTGCCCATTTTCGTAGCTCTCTTCTTCCTCTCTTCTTCTTGACTTTGTTGCTCATCTTTTATACTCTCTTCCACCTTGCTTTCTCTTCTTTTGATCACTCAAAATCCAAACCTAAGCCTTTCCCTCTCAAGAAGATGATGATAGTGTATGTTAGTGGGAGTTAGAGAGTTTGTGGTGGTTTTGAAGAATTGAAGAAGTGGAAGCTTAAGTAGGTAAGATTTGTGTCTTATGTCTTGTTTTGTTAATTAAATGTATTATTTATGATGGTTGTGAACCTAATTGCATGAAAATTTTGTTGGTGTAGATGGGTATGAAATTTGCTTGTTTAATTGATTGTTGATGAGGTAGGATGTGATGAATGTAAGTATAAAATGTGTTGTATGAAATTTAAGATGGTTTGAAGTGAAGTTTGTGATGAAAGATGAGTGTAGAAAATGATGGATGGTGGAGTGTGTGTGCTGCAATTTTATGGACTATTATTCAAGGATAGGTTGTGAGTTAGTTATGGTGCATATATGGAGTGAATTGAGTGTTGGTTGGGTTAGAAATGGTATGGAAGATGTAGAATGTAAGTTAGGTTGTGAATCTGGAAAATTTGCTTTGTGTATGTTCTAATGATTTGGTCATAACTTTTGATATTGTTAAGCAATTGAGATAAAGTTTAGCATGTATTAAACTTGAGAAGTTTGGCTAGAATTCTTATGAAGGAAGTACTGTACAATTTTGACTTGAAGGGTTCTGAATTATGCCTTGAAAGTGTCAAAATGTACAGCATAAACAGTAACTCGAGAATTGTGATGTGAAACTTTGGGAATTTTTCTAAGTTGATTTAGGTACATTTTGCTAAATTGGTCTTCATGAAAGTTGTAGCTTTTCTTCTCAGCTTTCTATCGCCACTAAGTATGACATTTTTCAATTTTGAGGTTGAAAGTTATAACTTGTGAACTTTCAGATGTTATTCCAAAGATTAATGTGCTTTGTTTGTGAAAATGTCTCTAAGTATGGGTTTTGTGGTTACTGTAATTTGAAGCCAATTTCGGACTATTATGGATTGAATTAGCTCAAGTGGTCTTATGAAAAGTTGTAGAGGAATGTCTTAGCTTTGTAATGATGTATTATATGCTATTTTTGGGTGTAATAATTGTAAGTTATGGATTTTTAAAGTTTGGATATGGTTTAGGTGATATGTTTATTTAACAATCTTTAAACAGGGCAGCCACAATCATGGGAGAATTTGACTTAGTTAGAGGTGGAATTTACTTCTAAGTCCTTCATGAGAATTGTAGCATGATTTCTGATCTTTGCATTGATATAAAGCATGGAATTTTTGGCCAATGGGATAAGAAGTTATAATGTTTAGAAGATTGTGGTACTGTTAGGATGACACATGTTGGGCAGAAATTTTGATTGAGATTTTAACCCATATAGAGGTTGAATTTGCTTCCAAGTTGTTCATGAAAGTTGTAGAATATGTTCTGATCTTTCTTTTGATATAAAGCTTGGAATTTTTGGCAAAGGGAATAGGGAGATATGATTTTTAGAAGAATGTTGTCTTGTTTTGGAAAATTGTGATTAGGCAAAAACTTTGATTGAAATTTTGACACCTTTAGAGGTGGAATTGGTTTTCGAGTTCTTCATGGAACTTGTAGAGCCTTCTTTGATCTTTTCATTGATACTAAGTTTACAAAAATTGAAGTTCAAGACCAAAAGATATGACTATTTGAAATTGGTTGTTGGAGTAGGCGAGGAGGCCATTTTGTGATTTCTTTTTTCTTTCTCTTTCCAATCCGACCCTTTGCCATTCTTTGCTTATAACTTTTTAATCCGACTTCTGATTGACCTGATTTTTAAAGCGTCGAATTCGTAAAACAATTATCTACCTCTCCATGAGAAATTGTGAAATTTTGAGATTTAATTAGAAATGATAAAATTTATGAAACAATACCGGGAATGTCACGAACATGCGTTATACACATTTCAATTTCTGCATGGGCATTATTATACATTTTTGATTGTATAATTTTGTGATATATGTGTATTTGAATTGTTATAGAGGCACATTTGAAACGTCAACCCACCGATGTTGCCGAGACTTCCAGGCACTAACTTCAGAAGCTGTTGGTGAGTGACCTAGACGGTTCTCTCAGTTATTAATTGTTTATAATTTTGTGGTGAATAATCATGGGTTTGAGATTGATTGTGAGTGTGAATTTTGGACAGAAGGTCCGATGTACTGGGTAGCTATGACATAAAAGTACTACTTGTATGTGAATTTGAGAACTACTTGCTTGTGATATGATAAATTGTGACACATGCGTTGATTGTGATGTATATACTGCTTAATTGTCACATATGCATTTGATTCATGAATGCATGATTAGATAATGACAGTTGTGACCGAAGCAGCCACCGAGAGCTAAAAGCTCAACGATTGTATCGGGCCTCAAGCCCCACAGTGATTCAAAGCCTTAGGCTCAACGATTAATTTGCCCATATTGGGACAGTTCAGGCGTTCGGTCACAACACTAAAATAAATTAGAAAAGTGTCATATGCGCATTTCATATGCATTGGGTTTAATCTCTTTGGATGAGTGAAAGGCAAAATGCCTTATACTTACGTGAAAATAAAAGTGGTAATTGTGGGCCCATGTGATATTTCTGATTGATGTGAAATTATGAAATACCTGTGATATACTTGATTGTTGCATGAAATGAGTGAACCATCGATGATGGTTATCTCACTAAGTTCGCAAACTCACCCAAAATTGCAACATATTTTTCAGGACCGAGAGTAGACTCTTAGCTCCAAAGGGACTTTTCTAGCCGTGTAGATCGTTTTGGCGAGAGAAGTCATGGCTCATAGGTCGGTCAACTGGGACTTTTGGGATGACCTAGATAGAGCTAATGTATTTTCCCTGGTTATATAGCATGTTGTACTAGGGTTTTTGTCGTAGTGTTGTATAGGCAGTAAACGGTGACAGTTGTATAAACTTCTAATTTTGATGAAATGAAATGGGAAAAATTTTGGCTTTAAAAAGTTGTGATTTTGTACTGATGTTTTATTATTATGATGCCATGTGAAGTACAGTAGTGATTGTTCGTAGCTCACTCTTATCGTATGATATGTATCGGAATGACCTACGGGCATCCCGGTGTGTACCCTACTGTAAGGGGGCGCTATATAATGTCTATTCGATGAAGAAACCATCCTTTAGTTGCTACTAATGTTAATAATGTTCTGACAGTGGTCATTTTGGCAACAGGAGAATAAGTTTCAAGAAAATCGATACCAGATTGTTGAGTAAATCCCTTTGCAACTAAGTGAGCTTTGCACCTCTCTAAAGAGCCATCGGTATTGAATTTTAATTTATAAACCCACTTGCATCCAATTGGTTGCTTAGAAGGAGGGAGATCTACAACAACCCAAGTATTGTTTGCTTCAAGAGCGTCGATTTAAGTCTTCATTGCTGCTCTCCAACAATCTAACTGAACTGCTTCATGGAAATCTTTTGGTTCTGTATAATTAGTAATGGTGGTAGAGAAAGCATGATGTTTAGATGAAAGATGAGAATAGGAAATAAAAGATTGAGTGGGATGTAGAGTATAAGAAGTTGAATGTATTTGTACCTAATAATCCTTGAGATAAGCTGGTGCAGACTTTTATCTAGTGGATCTACATAAGGATGGTGAAGAAGATGGAGTTGTGAGTTCTGGTTGAGACTGGGATGTAGGTGGGATATCGGAAGATGGAATAGGTGAAGGTTTAAGTATTGGATGTGTGGTGATAGAATCATCAACAAAATGATTGGCGTGTGAAGTAGGAGTGTTAAAATCATGATGAACCGTTTCAAAAGTGTGTTTATGTTCATGACCAAAAGTATGAGAAATTTTAAAGTAAGGGAAAATATTTTCATAAAAGACAACATGCCGAGAGATTAATATTTTATTAGTTTGGAAATCATAGAGCCGATATCCTTTTGTAGTGCCTGGATATCCAAGAAAAACACATTTATGTGCTCTATGATCAAATTTCCCTTTAGCAACATCAGTGGTAGATACGAAACATAGACATCCAAAAGACATTTAAATATGAAAAGCTAGGAGGCTTATTGAATAACAATTGAAAAGGAGTTTCGTTATTGATTATGGGAGAAGGAATACGGTTAATCAAATAAGCAGCATGAAAGATGCAATCAGACCAGAAGGAGAGTGGCAATGACGCCTGAAATCTAAAAGCCCGAGCAACATTAAGCAAATGTTGATGTTTCCTTTAGACAACCCCATTTTGATGAGGGGTGTATGGACAAGTGGTTTGATGCACAATACCTTTTGAATCATAATAACTTGGCATATTGAATTTTTGACCATTGTCAGTTTTAATACATTTGATATAAGTTGAAAACTGATTTTCTGCATAAGTGCAAAAATTTTGCAAAATTTCTCTAGCTTGTGCCTTTGACTGCATAAAAAGTACCCATATATATCGGCTGAAATCATCCACTATAGTCAGGAAGAATTTATGACCATAAAAGGAGGCAACTTGCATAGGACCCTAAATATCAACATGTAAAAGACTGAATATAGAGTCAATTGATGAACTTCTCAGGGGGAAAGAAAGTCTCCTCTATTTAGCATAATGGCATATTTCACAAGGTTCATTATTTGACAAATATATGTCATTTTCTATATTTTGCAAGTGTTTGATTCTTTTATTTGACAAGTTCCCTAGTCTATAATGCCAAATATCAAAGGAGCCATCATGACATAAAGCAGAGATTGTTTTATCTATGGACAGAGTGTTATGTGATGTATTGGCATACAAAGGCAGTGGTTGAGTAAGACGATATAACCCTTGAACTTCTTTAGCTAGTCCAATCTTCTTCCAGGAAAGCGTGTCCTGAATGAGGCAATAATTGGACTTGAAAATTAAACAACAAGCATAATCCTTAAGCAACTTGCTAGCTGAAATAAGATTGAATTGAAAGGTTGGCATATATAGCACATCTGTCAATATTAGATCAGATGAAACCTTAATAATTCTAACATGAGTTGCTGGCATACTATCACCATTTGGAAGTTAAATTAATGTGTTACATAGAGGCTTATAACTGGTATAATATGCAAGTGTACAGGTTACATGGTCAGTGGCTCCAGTGTCAATAATCCAAACATTATTATCGTTTCTAGACCTCGCAAAAGAGCAAGTAAGATGATTACCTTTCAGCTCAATAATTGGATTGAAACTTGTGGTAAGCATGTTTGCTAGGGGTGAACTGATAAGCTCTTGTGGTTGTTGAAGTAAAGTTAAAAGTCTCATCTATTGCTCTTGAGTTAGACTCACCTTTGACAGATCAACTTGTGCATCCACGGTGGAACTTGTATCAACTGCTCTACGTGAGTTAGGATTTACCTCTTCATTGTTTTCACCTTGCAACTGTACTGCGTTAACATTCTGCATTATTTTCATTTTGTTCTTTAGATGGCTAAGAGGATATCCATGCTTCTTATAGCGTACATCAATGGTGTGCCCTGTATATCCACAAAAGCTACACATAGATTTCTTTACTAGTGGATTTCCTTGAAAACTCTTCTTAGGATATGAGTTATCCTCTTGCCTTTTAGAATAGTCTCTAATGAGAAAAACACTAGGCTCTGCAATTTGTACAGCAACTCCCCCTGAAAATTGTCTCTCTTGTTGTATAACCATTGAAAACACTTTATTGATCTTTGGTAATGGATCCATTAACATGATTTGTGAACGCACATTTGAAAAATTGTCATTTAATCCTCTAAGAAAACTGATTATTTGATCATTTTGATTATAAATCTTCATCTTCTCAAGTGCATCGCAAGAGCATGATGGTTTACAAGAACAAATCGGAGTTGGTCTTAGATTCAAGAACTCATCCTATAGACCTTTTAAAAGTGTATAGTAATCTGTGATACTGAGATTACCTTGTTTGAAGGAATAAATCTCTCCTTGTAATTCTGCAACACGCATGTTATCTCCTTGAGCAAATCGATCTCGTAAATCTTTCCAGATCTCAAGTGTGGAATCAAACCAGATTATGCTTTGTTGGATGGATGGTGTTAATGGTTTTAACAACCAAGAAACCACCATTGTGTTGCATCTCTCCCATGTTGGAAACATTGAATCTCCACTTGCTGGCATAGTAATACTTCCATCAACGAATTTAAGCTTATTCTTTGATAACAGTGCCATTCGCATGGCTCTTGACCAGGTGTGATAATTGGAGCCATTTAAAGGAGGACTCACTAATACTAGAGAAGGATTTTCACTTGGATGTAGGTAGTATGGGCTATTTGGTTGATCTTCACTTCGGCTGGCATTGCTTCCATACGCCATTTTGTTAGACTCTCGAAGCTGTTTGATTAGGAATGAAAAGAGGGAGAAATAACCTTCTCTGATACCATAAACGAATTATTGAATAGTTTGATGAAAGGTTTTCCTCAATCTTTTATTTCTTGTAACTTGTTTATATACAACTTTCATGGAATGCTCTGGTACTAGAGCTGCTAACTAACTATGAAATGATTTAGAACTAGAGCAGCTAACAACTAAAACAAACTCCAAAACAGAAAGCAAACATGGATAACCATAAAATAAATACATTGGCACCATATATACTCTAATAAGAATCACAAATTGTGACATGATATTAGGTTTTTATTATTTTTGAAAAGCTAATTCTCTTCATTTATTAAGTTATGTTCATTAGATTCCTCTTATTCATTATATACTTTCTTTCTTCTCAATCTCTTCAAGTGATCATGTTAGAATTCACTAAAACCAACCATATCTTTGATGTTTGGACATTTAAGAATACTACTTTTGTTATAATAATGGTTTTGCAAAACATTTAACTAACGTATCTATTGAATGTAAGGAATTATAAGTGGTCATAATTAGTTTGCAGTGTTATGAAGGGCAGATGAAAATTGAGCTATTTATCAGACATTGAGCTATGCGAAAGTCCAACAAAGACACATCTATACGTACAGCAAGAGGCATTGGCACTCAAGGGAACAATGCTGTAAGCCCTTAATAATATGGATATTATTGATTTTAGAGCGACAGGTCACATGACCTATTCTTTTAAATATTTCACTTTCTATAATCTTTGCTTTAGTTACAAGAAGATAACCGCTACTAGTGTGTCCATTATCACAGTGGAAGGCTACGGGTACATTTATATAAACAATTCCCTTGCATTAAAGAGGTTCTTAATGTTCTTAAATTATTTGTAAACCTTATTTATGTCAAAAAATTCAATATATATTTCAGTTGTCAAGTAATAACCTTTCCTTTACACTCTGTTTTTTAGGAACATGGCATAAAAAGGAAGATCAAACGTTCTAGTGAGACGGATATGCTTTACATTTTGGAAAGACCAACGTGGAAGAACAATTAAAATACCTGCATCATTTCTTTATGAGTTGTTATATCTAATAAAGAAAAAATTAGGTTTTATCAATGTCTTTTAGGTCACTACGGATGTCAATGGGAGTGGCCCGAGCCTGGCCCGTGGCCAACCCAGCCCACCTTATATATATATTTTTAAAAATTAAAAAATGACGTTTTTGACGTTACGGTTGGGCCATGGGTGGGGCCAGGCTAGCCCCGACCCATGCTAGGCCCGATCTCAACCGGTGGTTCGGTCTCGCCAAATAATTTTGACCCGTGGCCCTGTCAACCCGAGCCAAAATCGGATCGAGCTGGGTTAAAATTGACATTCCTATAGGTCACTCATCTTTTCTTGCTTTGAAATTCATATTTTTCATCATTCGAAGAGTTAGTTGTTGAATCCTCTTTTTACTGTAATGATTGTAAACTTGCAAAGTATAAGTGTGCTTATAATTGTTGAGAAATCGGGACAGAATTTTATCCCGACTGCAGTGACATAATTATGAATCTTAATTATATAAAATGATTAATAATTAAATCATAATAAAACATGAATCTTAATTAATACCTTATTCAAAAGCTTGATTACATTCTTATAGTATCCTTTAGATCGTTTACGAAATTGATCCATCTCAACTACTATAATTGCACAAATGTCCGACCTATAATGGTATCTACAGAACAAGTAGAGGAACCTCTGTAATTCTTACAGAGAGGTGTTAAATAAGAAGTGCTAGCCCCATTAGAGCTTAAGCCTATTTATAATAAGTTTTGGGTATTTTAGTAATTTAACTGAAATTAAATTATAATTCAATTAAACTTTAATTAGAATTATAAATAATTTTAATTAAATATTAATTATGCCCAAATAAGATTCAATATCTCATATTAATCCTTATTTATTAAATATCTCATATTTAATCATAAAGTTTTTCAAATTTTACAATCAAGTCTAATTTGATTAAAGTATCTTTGCTATCTTCAACTCATTCTTTATGTGAGATCCATCAGGCTTTTAAATATGTTGGCAATGATTATAAATTATAATTAAAATTTAAAATTAAAATTAAATAAATAGAAACTCATTTTAATTTATCTTTAATTCTTCAGTTAAATAATTTATAATCATAGATCAAGATTGACATCTAGCACACATCTTGACCACCTAAATATTTAGAAATGTCCAAATGATTTTGACTAATCTTTCTGTGCATGATTTTTTTTCGTATGATTCAATCCTTTTATCATACAATGTTCCAATTAAACATAGAGCATGAAATTAATGTCTACTCTATTTTGAGTCTAATCATATTAGTTCTTCGCCATTAGCTATTAGTTTAATTGATGACGTTTATAAACTATTCACAAAATGTCGTTCTACCTTGGCCAAGAATTTTCCAAATTAATACTAATCGAAAATAATAGAACATTCTTCCTAATTACTTTAGGGTGATGAATCCTGTCTTAATCACTCAACTACCTACATATAATTCATGCTACATCTAATGACTACTGAATAAACTAGCCATGATTAGAATAGGTCATAAGTAGTATCAAAATATAGCATTCCCTATATAAGATACCTTTGAAGACTTTAAGTCAAAGAATCACTTATAAAATCATTACAATGAAAATTTTCATAAACCTAAAAATGATATTCCAAATGGATTTCTCATATCGGGTTAGTTCAGTGAACTTGTTCTCTAATAAGCACTTACACGTTTGTTTATGTATCTCCATGCTTTAGTCTATAAGATCGACCACTTCTTTCATAAAGAAAAATATAATGTGTGCTAACCCTTTTACGTTTTATTAATGTTCGATCTTAACAGAGCAATGACTAGGAAAATTTTAAGGATAATACATAAATGTAATATAAAGCTCATAATTATAATCTTATTATAATTTCATTTGCAATGTATAATTATCTCATGGACTTTATCATATATAGCTAAAATTGTACAAGATAAATAATGCTTTTAAATAATTGTCACTAAACTACAACCAAACTAATTGATCGTAGAACATAAACCAACAATAATATCTATGAGTAATATAGAAAACTTTCCTTCTTTTTCCCTTATTTATAATGATATTTGAGTCCTTGTGTGGTTTTAAATATTTATGATGCAGAGTGATTTATCTCATTTATTAATGAACGTAGTCTAATAATTTAAATTTATCTTTTAAAAAATAAAATTGATATCAATACTACTTTTATCAGTTTTTGCAACATAATCAAATCTTAATATGATGTGAGTTTTAATTAGTTTCATTCTGTAAATGGTAAAGATTATTTTAATCAAACTTTTTCTTCACATTTTGTTTTTCAAAAAGAAAGTATCATTTATAAATTCTCTTGTGTTAGCACACTTCAACAAATAGGATGACTGAACAAAAAAAAAGTCACCTTCTAAGCATCAAAAGAGCATTATTGTTTAACAAAATATCAAATGTTACTCACTCATTAATGAGCTTCTAATAAGGGTTATTGATTTCAAAATCGCAATCATTATTCTCAAAAGTTTTTCTAAATTCACATATTATCAATTGTTATTTTAGGTATGAAAAGCATATTTTAGCACTCTCAAAATTGCACATAGATAGGATATGTAATGTATTAGGGATTCAACTGGGAGTCATGTAATAAAGTAGGCAGATGGTACAATTTCTTGAAAAGCGTTGTTCCTGACTTGGAGTCTTTTAGATAAGGTGAGATTGTTTAACCTGATGTTAAAAGCAGGGGCTATGACGAGAATGACATTTCCATCATTGAGAGTTGTCAATAAAATATCAATTAATGCATTTTGGTAAGTCATGTAGGCAATGTCAAGAAGAGACATCGTGGCAGTGATTGGAATTCCTTTTCTTCCATTGAGAGCAAAAACAAGTTTGATAGCTCCAACATGGAGATGAGTATGATTATGGTCTCTTCAAAGAGAAGTGACTTCTTTTGGAATCTCCAGTTTGACATATTATTCTACTATTGTTGCCTTTATGATGCACTGTTCTAAACAAGAACTTTGGACGATTTCTTTTACCTTTGGACGATTAGTAGTAAGGATAGTTCGAATATTTATAATCCAAGAGTGTTTGTGAGAAGATATACTATATAGACTTAACAAGGGAAGAGAAGTATCTTGGATATGACTTTCTTTCAGGAGATGAGTGATTTCTACTAGATTCTCTATTTTATTAGAAAAAGTTTTTTTGACATTGGAAGGAAGATTTACTATTGAAAGGGTTGAAGAAAGAAGAACTAGGTCACTAGGTAAAGAGTTGCTTATGGCATATAGAAAGATCTCCTTACTTTCATCAAGAATACTGTAGTCGCAGTCAATAACACTCGTGACTTTAATACCATTCGGGCTACCCTTAGTTAGAGGGCACACGAGGATAACAAAAATCCAACATATGTGGCATGTTAGACCATATGAATCGAGAAAGGCCTTTCTTGCTATGACTCTTAAGCTCGTAAAATATTTCACCGATAAGCCTCAAGGGAGCTACATGATGGATTTCTAGCCTATATACCAGTTAAGCGGTCTACATAACAAATTTTCATAAGAGGGCAAAGATAAACAAAGATTGACTGTAGCTTAAATTTCAGATATGCTAGTCGAGACTTAAAGCCTTTCTTTTGTTTTTGGGCGATAATCCTCAAAGCCTACCTTTTAGAAATTTAAACTAACTAATCTTTTCCCGTATAACTTCGACCTCAAACAAGATCTATAGCCAAAGATTTTCTGATACACAGATCCTTATACAGAGGCAAATGTAGAGCATATTTGTCTTTCTTTATGACTGTTGTTACATTCTTCAAGAATCAAGCTTTTAGGAGAGAGAAAATCTTAGAAAGAAACCATAAGATAAAAAGCACTTTTCATTTGTGTGTGCAAAATAAAAAATCTCTCTTTTGAAGATATTAGATGTTTATGACTTCCTGGTTGACCTTTTGGTACAAAAATTTTACAACAAAGTGAATCACATTGATGATAATTTTGCAATTGTGTTGATTTATCTCAGTGAATGCTATTCGATGTAACAATGATATTTTCACTGGTTTTAGTGCTAGGATGCAAGAGGTGTGCAATCTCATTATCTAACATATGAACAACAGATGGAATGCACAAGCATAAGCAGCTTGAAAATTTCTGTTTCTTTCGCAGATGGCTCTTTTGCCACCGAGTTATTGCATCATGAAAAACTACCAGTGGCTTTGGTAATGTGTCTGGAAGCTTCTTGGATAAATTTATTAGTATTGTTACTTTGTCTTTTTAAGTAATGTATTCAGTTTGGCATGTTAGATACGAGTATTCGTCGACAACTTACGGTGAACTAGACGAGGAATGGGGATGTCTGATGGAACCATTTGTGTCCAAGTGTTTGAAGACAAAGAAACTTATATTTTGATCTTGTCCCTTTAACTACTATAAGATCCATCTTTCCTTTGTTATTAACTGGATTCAACTTAGGTACTGAAGCTTCTTTCACAAAGGCTTCATTCATTTATTCTCCACATGCATCACAAACATGTCTGTGTAGCATCCGTTCCTATCTAATCGGTTGCTTCTAGATATGTTCCATGAGCGTAGTCTCTTCCTGGGAATTGTAGATGACATGGACCTCTGATGAAAAGCTTGATTGCAGGAGCAAGCGCGGATTGAGTCAGCCGTGGTGGCATTTTCTGACTCCTAAACTCATAGCCTTTTTATCTCCCTGACAAAGTTAAAGTACTTGAATGTTAGATTCATGAACAACAAATTGTGTTATGATGAAATGTTAGATTCATGACCGGAACTAACTAAGGTAGGATGACTTTTGTGATGTGATAACTATTTGCTCGGCAGCCAATTAAATGAACGCCAAAGCTCTATTTTGGCCAACAACCTCATAAGTGTAAATATTATGTTATCTAATAACTATTCTGAAATTCATGTAAAATAATTGATTATATATGTTAATTCTTCAAAAAGGAAAGAAAATGCTGTTTCTTGGCAACAACAAAAACAGAGCTCAGCAGCGCCGCATTTTATCTTGTGGAATCAAGGTCGTGATGGGCCCTACCCATCACATTGAGCTCAGTTGTCTTCACAGCTCTGCACCAGCCGGGAATCGAACCCGGGTCTGTACCGTGGCAGGGTACTATTCTACCACTAGACCACTGGTGCTAGATACATATGTTACTCAATTGTCATTTCACCTTCTACACAATCAGGGAAGAGAATCGGCTCACTGCCTCCCTCCCTCCGTCTGCTGGGCACACGAGGCCTCTCCGTTCCTCATCTGTTGGTGAAGACGAGACGGCCCGAGGGTGAAGCTCTTTATATACTATCAAATTTAACGGTAACTCAAACAATTTTTATTTAATGAGAGTAGTAGATTTGTGTGAAAGGTGGTGGGAATAGGAGGAAATAGAGGAGTGAAAAATTGAGAGATGGGGAGGAGGAGAGTGATTAGGAATACAAGGTGAAAGATATGGGGTTCTTAGTGAATCGCCACCACAAACTTTCATTTACCAACTTCCCCTTCTATATGAAGTGAAAACTCAAAAAGTACTTACCATTAATGTATACTTAAGAATTTAGAGAGCTATAGTAATACACAGATTGAAAAGTCCATGTCGATATCATAGCAAAAAAGAGTTTTAAGATATTCAATTGTTCACTCTTTTATCATATATTTCTAACTGCGTGATCTGCACTCCAACTCTCTGCCCTTCTATCCAACAGTGAATTATTGGTGACCATTGTTCACCGATGTCGTGGTCCTAAAAGACAAGTTCTAGAAAGTGAAAACCAAATCAAGTAACGCTAGTTCCTTGTAGAATATGTGGTGATGAAGCAATGGAACAAGAAGATAACTACAACAATTCCTTTCTGGCATCCACACAGTAGGAAAATCCAAAAATTAATCATCGTAATTTTCACCAGAAAAAAAGTCTTAGTCTTGTAACAAATAGTAATCATTTTCTTAAACACTATAAGGACTGGCAGTCCCGTCCTGGATAGATCATGAACATGTTAGCATGGCTACCAAATCAGAAACATCACCTCATTTCGTTTTGTTTCCGTTCATGGCTCAAGGCCACATGATCCCTATGATGGATATTGCTAAATTGTTGGCACAGCAAGGTCTGATCATAACCATAGTTACCACCATAGTAAATGCTAAGCGTTTCGAGGCAACTCTTGCTCGCGCCATCCAATCAGGTCTCCAAATGAAGTTCATTGAAGTTCAGTTCCCAAGTGAAGAAGTAGGATTGCCAAAAGGGTGCGAGACTTTTGACTTGTTGCCATCACCGGCCCTAGCCTCAGAGTTCTTCAAGGCAGCTCAAATGTTGCAGGCGCAAGTTGAGAAATTGTTCGAAAAGCTAAGCCCAAGGCCAACTTGCATAATCTCAGATGTGTGTCTTCCATACACGGCTCGTGTTGCCACCAAGTTTGGTATTACCAGAGTTTCTTTCAGTGGAACTTCTTCCTTCTGTAGCTTGTTCTGGTACAAAATTCCCCCAAATTGCCAAGTCCTCCAGAGCATTACGTCCGATACAGAGCCTTTTGTGGTCCCTGACTTACCTGGTCGTATTGAAATGACCAAAGATCAATTGCCAAGAGCCATGATTCAAGACGAAGAGTTCAACAACCAGGTCATAGAAGCAGAGATCGCAACCTATGGTGTCATTTTCAACTCATTTGAAGGGCTAGAGACAGTGTATTACCAAGAGTACAAAAAGATTAAAGGAGATAAAGTTTGGGCCATTGGTCCTGTCTCACTGTCCAACAAAGACAACATGGATATGCTTCATCGCGGTAACAAGGCTTCAATTGACATCTATGATTTTTTATTCAACTGGCTTGATTCACAGGAGCCAGAGTCTGTAATCTATGTTTGTCTTGGCAGCATCTGTAATCTAATACCCTCACAGTTGATGGAACTTGCGTTCGGCTTAGAAGCCTCAGAGATACCTTTCATCTGGGTCTTAAGGGGTGACCGAAATTCACAAGAACTAGAGAAATTGCTTGCAGAAGATGGATTTGAAGAGAGGATCCAAGGGAGAGGCATCGTAGTTAGAGACTGGGTACCACAAGTTGCCGTGTTGTCTCACTCTGCAGTTGGAGGGTTCATAACACATTGTGGTTGGAACTCCATCCAGGAAGCTGTATCTGCTGGCATACAAATGATTACTTGGCCACTTTTTGCTGACCAGTTCTGTAACGAAAGATTAGTTGTTGACGTGTTGAACATTGGTGTGAAGGTTGGAGCAAGTTCTAGTATGAAATGGGGACAGGAAGAGAAGATTGGAATAGTGGTGAAAAGGGAAGATGTTAAGAAGGCTGTAAAGAAGCTAATGAGTGCAGAAGATGAAAGCAAAGAGAGAAGAAAAAGAGTCAAAGAGTTCAGCAAATTGGCGAAAGAAGCAATAGAAGAAAATGGGTCTTCTTGTCTCAACTTGAAACTGCTAATACAAGATGTCATGGAACATGCAGGTTCAATAACCAGCATATAACAAGTTCAAAAATGTTGAGTGAATACTGAATGAAGTATAAAAATAAAAGGTTAAGAGTTTTCTCCCACAGGTAGACTAGGTCTTAGTTTCAGCGGTAACATAAATTCTGAATGGGTGACTTGGTTTCACGGACCATAATTGGTTAGCATATGCTACGTTATCTACCAATCACATGCCAGTACACTTCTTTTTGCAGGAGTCTATGTATTTCTTTAGCTTCAGTACTCTTCTTATCTTTTGTTTGGTACCAAAAGATTAAAAAAATATCCTATTTAACTAACAACATATTGTACATTTATTTTAGATCTTGACGGTATAGAGCTTGCACCAATTTCTTAATTTAACCAATTTAAAGAATTAAATAACAACAACTATATCTCAATCAAAATCTTGTTAAAATGCAAGGTTTAAAAAAGTTTAAAAGTATGCAACCTTATCCCTAATTAATAGATAAACTATTTTTAGTTGGTAGACCCCAAGAAAAAAAAAACAGTGTAAAGAAAACAAAGGCCAAAATAATATAAACAAATAATAGCATAAAAATAATAAAAAATAAAATCAAGATTTTGAAAATAAAAATAAAAAAGTAAAAGGTAAAGAATAAAAATAAGTAATAAATAAATAAACATAAAAGAAGAAATATATACATATAAATAAAAAAAGCAATTGCAAAAAAAGATTAAAGGGACAAATACTGCAGATAAAAATATTTAGGTTAAATAAAAGATACAAAAATTGGAAAAAAAGTTCAAAAAACTATAAAAAAAAGAAGAATTTTTATATGTAAGATCCTTTATCGGTATTAGTTCACTATAATTTCCTACTGAGGGCTAAGTTCTTAGTAAACTTTAGTAGTCATATCAAACTTAATTACCTCCCCTAGTTTTTTTTAAGTCTTTCTCTTTTTTTTTTTAACAATTTCTAAGTATAATATTCTTATATCTTCTCACTGGGACATCATGATATCTCTTCTTAATATGTTCGAATTACTTAAGCTTTATCTACCTTAATTTACCATTAATGTTAGCTAACCACAATTTGTCTTTTCCCTTCACATCCATGGCCTTTTCTCTTCTTATAAAGTTACACATCCAACTAAGCATTTTTCATCTTTGTTATCCTTAACTTATGATTATGCACTTATTTGATAGACTAACACTCTGCTCCATATAGAGTGGTCAACTTAATAGCTAAATGGTATAAACTTAAATAGTATTATCTAGTCACATAAAATTCCTCGTACATCCCTCTATTTAATCTATTTTGATTTAATACGGTGAACTATTGGGGCGTTTGGTTTGAGGGTTTGGGAATGAAGGAATAAAATAATTGTAAAAAATAGTGTTTGCTTTGGGGTTTTCAATTCAATTCCAAGGGAATGGATTTATTCCATTAAATTTGGGAATCTACTAAACCCTCCAAAGGGGGTGGGTATCAAATTTTCATTCTAATCTAGTGGTTACTATTTATACCCCTCCCTCACATAAGCAATTTTTATTCTTAATTATATTATTAAACTCATCATC
>JANIHZ010000004.1:58168261-58178404 GCA_027478365.1 Erythroxylum rufum | reverse complement strand
TAAAAGGTAAAGAATAAAAATAAGTAATCAATAAAAAAAGAAGACATATATATATAAATAAAACAAAAAAGCAATTGTAAAAAAAGACTAAAGGGATAAATACTACAGATAAAAGTATTTAGGTTAAATAAAAGAAACAAGAATCGAAAGAAAAAGTTCAAATGACCTATAAAGAAAGAAGAATTCCTCTATGTAAGATCCTTTATCTATATTAATTGGTTATAATTTCTTGCTGGGGGCCAAGTTCTCAGTAAACTTTAATAGTCATATCAAACTTAATTACCTCCCCTAGTTTTTCTAAAGTCTTTCTTGTCTTTTTTAACAACTCCTACGTATAATCTTTTTGCATCTTCTCACTGGAGTATCATGATGTCTCTCTTAATATGTTCGAACTACTTAAGGCTTTTCTACCATAATTTACCATCAATGTTAGCCAACTACAATTTGTCTCTTCCCTTCACACCAATGGCCTTTTCTCTTCTTATAAAGTTACACATCTAACGAAACATTCTCATCTTTGCTACTATTAAGTTATGATTATGCACTTATTTGATAGACTAACACTCTGCTCCATATAGGGTGGTTGACCTAATAGCTAAATGGTAGAAACTTAAGTGGTATTATCTGGTCACATAAAATTCCTTATACATTCCTCTATTTAAGCCATCTTGATTTAATATGGTGAACCATGTCTTCGTCTATCTTGTCATTAATTTAAATGATAGATCCAAGGTACTTAAAATAATTTTTTTGTGGTATAACTTCCGAATCAATATAACTTCCGAACTAATCTTTATCTCCACAATAGATACAACCTTATGGCCTAAAAAGTTATAGTATAAGTATTCAGTTTTAGTTCTTCTCAATTTAAAGCCTTTCAACTATGACATATTCTTTCAAAGTTCTAACTTGATATTAGTATCCTTTTTTGTTTTATCCACTAAAACAATGTTATCAGCAAATAACATAATCCAAGGCTCATTTCCTTGGATATTTTTTGTGAGCTCATCCATAACTATAAGAAGGGACACAATGATGATCCTTGATATAACCTGATATCGATTAAAAAAAAATCAATATCTCCTTTTATTGTCCTTACTCTAGTTTTAACACCTTCATATATATCCTAATAACTCTTACATAGTTCAAAAGAACTCTCTTAAATTCTAAACACTTCCACATGACGTCCCTAAGCAACATGTCATAAGTCTTCTCTAATTCCAGGAAAACTATAGGTAGGTCCCTCTTTTTTTCCTGTAATATTCTATTTATCGTCTAAAAAGGTGTATAGTTTCTATCATAGACATTCCTGGCATGAAACCAAATTGAGATGTACTCTTTCTTACACTCTTCTCAATTTCCCTCTCCTATAATTTTATAGTGTTACTGAATAGGATATTTCCTTTATTATTGTAAAGAGAGATTAGTGTGTTAAGTCCCCCAATAACCATCCTTATATCTTGTTTGTCTGTTGTCTTGGACTAGGCTCGTGCACAAAACATTCAAAATAGGTAAGCTACAAAATGGAATTTCCACTCACCTCACAATCAAACAAATACGTAAGTACAACTTACGATGTTTACTTTAACTTTTGTTTTTGGTTGTATATATACTTTGAGACTCGAGGAGAACCAATTAGGAAAATAATTTATAGTTAGTGATCTAGTTGGATGACTATGGTTGTCCAGGCCGGTTTGCTACATTTTGTTTTGTTCCTTTTCATGGCTCAACCACTCAAGGCCATTTGATCCTATGATCGACATAGCCAAATTATTACTGTAGCGTGGCGTGATTCTCATTTTAGTCACTACACTGATCAATGCTAGACATTTGGTTTCAACACTTGGTTGTACAATGCATTCAGGCTCCAAATAAAGGTTACTGAGCTTGCATTTCCCTACTAAGGAGCGTTACCAGAAGGATGCCATAATCTCTACATGTTGACTTCACTAAGTTTAGGCAGGAAGTTCTTTAGTGCAACCAACTTGTTGAAAGAGGCTACAAAGAGATTGTTTGAAGAGTTAACACCAAAGCCTGATTCCACAATCTTTGATACTTGTCTTCCATACACAAGTCATATTACCAAGAAGTTTTGATACCAAGAATTTTGTTTAATGGATAGTCTTGTTTCTCTCTTCTGTGCATGCACATCATACATAGCTTGGTGGTGTCTTTGAAAGCGAAACTCTAACACTGAATATTTTATTGTATCTGATTTGCTTGACCATATTGAACTAACCAAAGGCCAATTGCCATAAGCCTTAAGCAACCTGAAAGAGTTTGGTTTATTGCATACGGCATACCCTAATGTCTAAAAACCGGACACCTGTGCGAGAAACTCCTAAGCAACCGTGAGTAAGACCATAATGAGCGTGAGTGACTGGCGAAACATCATGAGAGGACTGAAACACCATGTATAAGAGATAGAGGTGAGAGTAGAGAGGCAATGCAAGGATTCACGTCGCTTTGTAGATTAATTTAATTAATCTACAGAGACGTGAACAGTGAATTTCCAACATTGAAGAAGAGAAAGAGGCAGATTAGGGGGCGATTAGATAGGGTGATAGGAAGGAGCCTTTGAAGTGTTGTTGGTGACTTGTTAGTCTTTTCCCACTATAGTAGGGCCAGGAATGGGGAATTCTAACCCTCTGTAAGGTGATTCTAGTTTTGATAGGAGATTAAAATAAGGTGAAATATGTGGGGTGAGTGGTGGAGCACCAAATAGAAAAGGTGATTAAAAGGGAAAAGGAGTTGGCGAATTGGGAGAAGACTTTCTAGGTATAATAGTTGCTAGATCTAACACTCCCTCATCTCCTTGATAAACTGAGGTAATAGCTGCAAATAATTCATGAAAGAGTAAGTTGGAGGCTGGTACTGCTAAAACGAAGCTTACTCACTATCAAGAAGTACTTGTGGATGGAATAATCATATCTCCACTATAATTACTTCAAGTAGGTGCAAAGATTTGGTGTGCAACACTTGTGGGATACTTCTAGAGTAAGAGGTCATCCTTCCCACAAGTGCAAGTCTGGGTCAAGGAGAAATGGGGGAAAAAGGGGTTAGAAAAAACAATGTTAATAGAAGAAGATATCTTTATCTTCAAATTCTTTGCTGAATGTAATCTCTCTGAAATCTTGGAGCATGGTTCTTGTCATATCGCGAGACAACCCAGGTTCCTACAAAAATGGAGACTAGGTATGGAACTTGATAGAAAAACATTAACGGAATTCCAATATGGATTAACTTCCATAATGTACCATTGGAATTTTGAACTTTTGAGGGGTTGAGTTATTTGGCAAGTTCAATTAGAAACCCTCTGACTATGGATTCTCAGACAACCAGCATGGATTTATTATGCCAAGATTTGTGTAGAAATCAAGAGGGACACGGAGTTACCTGAAGTCATTTAGGTGATGAAGTTGAATGAGGTAGGTGACCTGACCAAAGTGGAGATACAATTAACCTATCTTTAGAAACCCAAAATTACAAATAGGAAGTGGAGACCTACTGGTAGGAGATTCACGACAGGCACTTACCAATAGATTATAAGACAAATGGAGGATATAACAAGCCCTTAGAAGAATATGGGACAGTGTACTATGAGGGTGAATAAGCAGAAAGAAGTTGTAAATAAGGAGCTTTAAAATACCAAAAGATAGAAGACTAATTCCAGTATACATAAGAATAAAGTATGTGAGAAGACTGATTCTAATACAAATGAGAATGAAGTAAGTGAGAAGGCTATAAGTAATGAAGATGAGGATCTGAACAATGTAAAGAGCGTGGAGGAAAGCATTCAGGAGAAAATCATGGAGGGATTCAAATTGGTTACAAGCTCAAAAAGAAAGTTTAGCAAATCAAAGGGTAAAGGCAAGCTGAGAGGAGATGCTCCTACGGAATATCCACAATGAGCTTCCTTTTTTGGAATATAATGGGATTGAACGATCCTCTTAAAAGACAAGTTGTTAAGGAGTTGGTAGATGAAAAAAGCCCATTTTTCTAGGCTTGATTGAAGCCAAAATAAAGTTACCAAATTTACAAGATTGTCTAAAATTTTTGGATGCTGAATAGGAGATATTATCCAATCATAGGTGTCATTTTAATGGCATAATCCTAATTACCTACAACTCAAAGAAGCTTTCTATACAAACCTCTCTTATTACTAATCAATTGATCCATATGAAATGTGGATTGTTTGGTGTTACTGGGAGGATGGAATTATCTATTTTATATGCTTCTAATCATACTTTTAAGAGGGTGAAGTTATGAGAGGATATTAAGACTCTGCAAACAAATATTAGGGATGTTTGGGTTGTGGTTGGGGATTACAATTACATCCTAAGTTCAAATGAGGTTAAAGGAAATAGAATTTATATTAATGGTATAGATAAAGAGTTGGACTTACAAACCTGGTGGATTTAAGATAAGTTAGTTGCTATAATACATGGAGTAAAAAGCAATAGGCTGAATATTTCATAAGGAAGAAACTTCATCATATAATGGTAAACCACCAGTGGTTAGTCAAATTCCCAAATTCACTCATTATTTTTAGAGAACCCTTATGTTCAGATCACCCTAAGATGGAGATACAGGGAATGAAGTCCAGTAGAATTAGTCGAGCACCAGTCAAATTCTTCAATGGGTTGACAAAAAGAATGGGATTTAAGCAATGAGTTAGAAGAAACTGTCAGAGGGAAATAAAAGGATGTAAAGCTTACCAATTGATGAGGAAGCTACGATTGGTAAGGAATGATTTAAAGATACTTTTACAAGGAGGTTGGCTATAATTCCTATGTTGCAGTGCAATTAGCTAAAGAAAAATTGAAGAAAGCTTAAGTAGACTACAATGATCATCCCCTGGATATAAGATTGAAAGAATTAGAAGTTGCATGTCTAAAGGAGTTTAATTCAGCTTTGAGTCTTTGTAATTCTATTATAAAGTAGAAAGCAAGAGTAAGGTGATTAAAGGAGGGGAATACCAATTCAAAATTCTTCTTCCATTCCATCTTAGCTAGAAGAAACATCAAAAAGATCAACGTGTTATATGACGAAGAGGGGTCAATTTACACTAATGAATAATCCATTAAAAGCATTTTTTTGGGATAAAATGTAATAAATTAAGCCTTAAAGGTAATCAAGAGTTTTACACTAGCTATATAAAAAGCTTTACAGAGTTTTTAGAATGAACTAAAAGGCCAAAAAATCATAATGCTAGTGAGTTAGTTTAACATACTTAAACGTTCCACGCTCTAGACCAATAATCATGGTTAAGGGAGTTGAGCGTATGAAGACTGAAGTGTTCTATGATCTATACGTATAGACGGTTAAGGAATTGTTCCTTGGTTAAGCCTTTGTTCTGAAAGATATGAAGATTCCTCTCATCCCAAATAGCCTTGACAAGGAAGGATAGCACTATGCAGAAGCTCCATCTTTGTATACAAATTGGTTACACCAAGAAGTAAACGAGCTCCAGTTGCTGGGCACATTCAGTATACAACATCTATGTAGGGTCATTTTCCAATAAGGATTTACAAAATCACATTGGAAAAAGAGGTGCTTATGGCTTTCCTCCTCCCTTTGACATAGTATGCATTGGTTTGGTATATAGAGGAAAGTCTTCATCTTGTCGACTGTAAGGAAATATTAGCATGGAAGACAATGAAGTTCAAATTTTATCCTTATTGGTATAAGATAAAATCGACCAACAAAAGAGAGAGCTTTTGATTAGTCCAGTTTCTATAGAAGAAGTAAAGGATATTTTGAACAATCTCAATTCTTCTAAGGCCCTTAGACCTGATGGATTCTCAACTCACTTTTTTTAGAAAACTTGGGACGTTACAGGCCAGCTGGTAATAGAAACTGTGCATAAGCTTTTCACTTCTTCCAAGTTATTGAAGGAAGTCAATAGCACTTACATTTTCCTTATTCCCAAGATGTCAAACCCTTCTAGCTTGAGTGACTTTTGCCCTATTTCTTGTTGCAACACCATATACAAAATAATTTCAAAAATCCTAACCAACAGACTCAAAATATGTTTAAATTCACCAATATCTTTGTCTTAGGGTGTTTTTATGCAGGAAACAACTATTAGAGATAACATATTGATAGTTTATGAGCTTACAAAGGAGTACACTTCTAAGAGAGCTATCAAAAGTTACATTATCAAGCTAGATCTTTATAAGGCTTTTGACTCAATCAAGTAGAATTTTATAATAAGTTGTTTGTTTGCTTTTGGATTCCCAACTTAGTATGTACAATGGATACAAGCTTATATTTCAACTATTAATTTCAGCCTACTAGTCAATAGTAATCCCACCAAGTTTTTTAGGAGTACTAAAGGGATTAGGCAAGGGAACTCTTTATCCCCTTACGTTTTTCTATTTAGCTTTAGAAATTTTGTCAAAAATGCTTTGGGTGTTTACAGGGAATAATTCCAGATTCTTGTTTCATAAAAAATGTAAGGAGTTGAAGCTTAACCACCTTGCTTTTGTTGATGATTTGATGTTATTTAGTGGTGTTGATCCTTATTCTACTTCACTTCTAATGAGAATCATGAAAGAATACATAAAAATTTCAAGTTTGAGGGTCAACTTTGATAAGAGTTGAACCTTTGTGTCTGCTGATATCCAAAATAAAGATAAACTTAGAGGTTAATTTGGTCTCAGGATATAAGCTCCTCCTTTTAAGTATTTGGGGATTCCAATTACAACTAACAAGCCTAAGTTTATTGACTGTCTTCCACTGCTGGAAAGGTACAAAGCTAATCAATTCCTGGTATAATAGAACTTTATCCATAGTAGGGAGATTAAAATTAATCTCAATGTACTAAGAAACATAAACACCTATTGGATTGCCCATCTTGTCTTACCAAAGAGGATTATCAAAGAGTTAGAGAGATGTATAAAGCAGTTTCTATGGTCTAGAAAACTTGGCAACTCTAAAGGGGCTAAGGTTAGATGGGATGAATTATGTCTAAATAAATAAGAGGAAGGGCTAGGCTTGACATCTCTATCAATTATGCAAAAAGTACTCATGGATAAAAGGATATAGAAACTTTTCAAGGATAAAGAATCCCTCTGGTCGAAATGGCTTAATGAATTTTATTTGAAAAGCACAAGTTTTTGACAACTTGAGGTAAGTAAGGATAATTCTTGGTACTTTAGACAAATGCTTAAACTCAGAAGACAAGTCTACCTTTGGATAAGTTGGCAGATGGGAAATACGGAATCCATGTGGTTTTGGTATGACAATTGGATGCCACTTAGTCATTTTAAAGAAAGTTATTAAATGTTATTTTTGAGTTCAATAATACTTGTTTAAAGAAAAGGTAAGCTGCATCATCTCAAATGGAGATTGGAATTGTAGATACAATGGTGTTGGTCATTTGTTGAACTTCCTAAATCATCAACCAAGGGGAGGGGAGGATAAGCCAACATGGAATAAGGGAAACTTCAGCAATGCTTCGTACTATGACTTCTTCAACGTAGATCAACCTAAAGTCCCCTAATATGAATTGAGTTGGAAGAAAACTATTTCTCCTAAAGTTGCAGTTATAAGCTAGTTGGTTGTCAAGAATTGACTTATAACTAAGGATAAGTGGAGGGGAGGAACTATTGACCTAAATGTCTATTTTGTAATGTAGAATTAGAGACAATCCCACATCCTTTTTTCAATGCAATTATTCTCATACTATTTGGAAGAGAATAAAAAACATAATGCAAATCGGTTGTGAACAAATTAATTAAAGATATATGATTACATGGCCAGCAGAATGTGCAAGCACTTGAAACAAGATAGGATCATTCTAAAAACTGCATGGTCTTGTTTCATTTAATCTTTATGGAGGGAAAGAAACAACATGCTTACAGAGGTCAAATGAGGGAAGTTGTAGAACTTAGAGATGCTATCATCAACTAGATTAAGGAAATCTTATTGGCATATGAAGTTCAATCCAAGATTAGCCAAATAACGAAAAACTTATGGAGGATTTAAAATCATAATGATGCGATATTGTTACTAATAGTTATTGTTCTAGCATATACTTGCTTAATCAATTGTATGGCTAATGCCTGGATAGTTCTTGTACCTTTATATTTATATAAGCTTTGCTTGAGTTAATAAATCTTATTCATTTTCCAAAACAAAAAAGAGTTCAATTTGCAAGTAACGGCTACTAAAACACCAAGCTATGGATATGCACCAAATAGGTAACAAGTCTTCAATCCAAAAATTTAAATACTTTAAGTGGCTTGATTCCCAAAAGACATCGTCTGTAATACTATGTTTGTTTGGAAGCCTATGCGACTTGGTACCTACACAATTAATAAAACTTGGATTAGACTTAAAAGCTTCAAACAAGTCATTTTTTTGGGTATTGAAAGTTGGAGACCAATTAAAAGATATGGGGAAGTAGCTAATAGAATCTGGTTTGGAGGAAAGAACCAAAGGTAGAGGCTTTATGATCCGTATTGGGGTACCACAAGTTGCAATATCGTTGCTTACTACAATGGGAGGCTTTTTAACACAATGTGTTTGGAATTCAGTTCTTCAAAGTGTATCTGTTGGCATGTCATAAACCAGTTTATGAATGAGAAATTGGTTGTGGAAGTTCTAAATATTGGTATTAGTCTTGGGGCTAATGCCACTGTGAAATGGAGAAAAGAAGACATGATTGGGGTACTGGTGACGAAGGAACATGTTAAGAAGGCTATAGGAAATTTGATGAATAAAGGAGAGGAAAGTGAAGAAAGAAGAAAAAAGGCCAAAGAGTTGAGCAAGTTAACAATGGAAGTAATGGACGAAAATGGATCTCCTTATCAAAACATTACCCATTTAATACAAGATATGCCTTTTCATTGCCTTTGTCAAGTAAATTAGAAGCAATTTCTAACATCATTACTAAGAATGATACTGTTTAGGAATGAATAAAGTTGACAATAATCAAATTTATATGAAATGTCGTAATTATGTACAAAATGTGCCATGATTTTTTCCTGTGGAAGAATATGTTTATGAAATGAAAAAAATTGGACACTAGTCTTATGTACTTCTGGAATTTTGGCCTTATATTTCTCCACACAATTTTTTTTCTTGTGTTGTTGTGCTTTTATTTTATTTGTATATAGTATCATTTGCACAACTATAAATTCTTTTTTTTTTACATGATATTAGAATCTGATATGTGTTTAATTGTTGATATATTTAATCATTTACATTTAGCGATTAATGATGCGAAAATACTTAAGATACTCACTTTAATTCATATATGACTGTAGGTACAATTTGGAAGCAAAGGAATTAAAGTGAGTCGAAAGCACAACATATGGGCCATTTTCGGAGATTTATTTTTACTTGTTTTTATGAGGCAAGAAGAAGACAAGAAAAATCAAAATAGGAGAATTAAAAGTGCTTGCTGAAAAAAAAGAAAAAAAAAAAGAAGAAAAGGCAAAACGGCAGCTGGTAGCTACGTTGTGCACAACGTAGTTGTGCGTTTAACGTACAATTCATTTGCATAACGCAACGCTTAAAGAAGCAAAGGGAGATGAGGTTTTAGAAAGGAGGTAGCAACTAAAATTGTCACATCAACAAGGAACAGTGGAACACAACAGAAGAGGGGGGCAGCAAGTACGTCTTCGGTGAGTCTTGCGTGAGGCTCTGCATTTAACGCATAAAATCTGTGTTAAACGCAGATGACAAGTACACAGAGATGGATTTAAAGCTACAGTTGCGTCCCAGCCGAAGTGACATTTATTTGTCTAATTAGGAATAGTAGCGACGCAGGGGCAGCGTAGGCGTGGAGTGGAGCGCAACATTGAACAGTAGGGAGTTTCAGGTAAGGATTGGAATGGGGTTAAAGTATTTTTTTTTTTCTGGAAAAGATTCATGAAGGGCTAGGCATTTTGATGCCGGTTCAGAGGTGAAATCGACATTGATGACCCGGGTTAAGTATTTTATTATTATTTTATTATTTTTTTTCTCTCATTAGGAATTGATTGTGTTATCCGATGTTAATTGATTTGGGTTATGTGTATGGATAATTGGATTTTCATTATTATTCGGTTATTTGTGTATGAACCCATTGGGTATTGTGATTTGATGATTTTAATGCATTCATTGAATTGTTAATTGCAAACTCATTGCTAG
>JANIHZ010000004.1:58036689-58050339 GCA_027478365.1 Erythroxylum rufum | reverse complement strand
GTCCAAGTTGATTAAATTAACTTTGCTCTCTCTAACCCATTCTATATGTGTGACCCAGTAGGTTCCCAAATATGTTGGCAATGATTATAAATTCTAATTCTAATTCATAATTAGAATTAGATAAATTATAACTCCTTTTTAATTTTTCTTCAATTCTTCAATTAAACAATTTATAATCATAGATCAAGATTGACACTTAGCAATGCATCATGATTACCCAAATATTTAGGAATGTCAAATTGGTTTTGACTAACCTTTCTGTGCATGATTTTTTCGTATAATTCAATGGTTTTATCATACAATGTTCTGATTAGACATAGAGTATAGAATTAATATCTACTTTATTTTGAGCCCAATCATATTAGTTATTCGTCATTAGCTATCGATTCAATTAATGAAATTTATAAACTATTTATAAAATATCATTCCACTTTGGCCAAAGATTTCTGAATTAATAATAATCGAGAACAATGAAACATTCTCTCTAATTACGTTAGGGCTATGAATCCTATCTTGATTACAAAACTATTTTCATATAGTTCATGCTATATCCAATGACTACCGATTAAACGACCCATAATTAAATAGGCCATAAGTAGTATTAAAACATAGTAATTCTATACAAGATAACTTTATTGACCTCAAGTCAAAGTATCACTTATACAATCATCACAATGAGAATTCCATAGACATATAAGTAATGATCCAAATGGATTTCTCATGTCGGGTTTGTTTAGTGAACTTGTTCCCTAACAAGCACTCACACGTTTGTTTAAATATCTCTATACTTTTAACCTATGAGATCAACTACTTCATTTATAAGGAAAAGCATAATATATGCTACTCTTTTTACGTTATATTAATATCCAGTTTTAATAAAACAATGACTAGGAACAATTTAGGGATAATACATAATTGCAATATAATATCATAATTATAATTTCATTATAATTTTATTTGCAATGTACAATTATCTCATGGACTTTATCATATACATTTAATCATGTACAAGATAAAGAATGCCTGTAAATAATTTGTTACTAAACTATAACTAAAATGATTGGTTGTAGGGCATAAACCATCTTTGCCGTGTTGCATTCTTGAAAATTACCATTTAAATTGGATCAAGTTACAAGAACTCAAGCATGCCTTGGGAAAACGAAAACTGTACTTACATGTGATGTTGATAAAAGGATAATGCACAACAAATAAATTTGGTTAATTCCAAAATGTTTAAACAACTTAATTAATTAGTTTAATTAAATATAAGGTGTATAAGTGTTAAGGGGTATTTTTCTTATATAGTAAATCACGTCAACATTAAAGAAAATATTAAGATTGGGCTAGAATTGAAAAAATTAAAAAAATTGAGCATTTAGTTGTTATTTTTTAAGTTTAGGTTATAATTATAAATTTGAGTTAAGTTTAGATTTTTTTTATAATTAACCCTTTTTTTCCCTTTTTTGTGTCAACAGTTCACATGAATATTTTGCTTTCTTTTATTTTGAATAAAGGTTAGGAAATATACAACATAATTAGATTATGCATAACTAAAGCAAGCTTGCGAGAAAATACCTAAGTGAGCTCGGCCTGCTTAAAGCGTGGCCTAGGTTTAAACGCCCATATCACACAGAGACTAAAGAGAGGGATAAATCTTATGGACATGGGTCTCCGGTACTTTGCATGTGCCTAGATCGGTAGAAATAGACGTGCTGATTTGGACATTGCCCAATAAAAACAAAATATTATAGGGAGAGTTTGGGAGTGATTTAGTCTAAGCGCAGCAAAATGAATCGATGAGGCCAATATCATTATAAAATTTTTGTAATATACTTAAGCCAACGCATATTATTTGTCATCTTACTTTGTGTACTTATTACTTTATTGTTAAACTTGTTACTCGACATCTCACCAGCTACTCGCGAGAACCGAACATCCTAAGCCCTTTTAAGGATTGAAAAGATTTCTTTTTGTTGAATTTCTGTTGCCAAAGTCTTTCAGTCTTTGTCCAAACTCTTATTCGGTTATTCCACTCCCAACTTCCAAGCTATAGTTAGCTTCTCATAGTCACAACTTCCTATGCTCTATCTCTATAACTAACGTAACGCCCAAAGTTGGTAGGACATTGAATTCCTCACCCTCCTCTACAATGACCAGCTAGCTAATCCTGTCTCTCTCCTTGTGTTTCAAGTTAGTCTGACTGTAACATGTTTCTGATGAAGTTAACTTGCCATTAGCGGAGTTGCTGTGAGCAAATTGAGGAGTTGAAGAATAACAGAAAAGGGTATCGAAGGACAAGATGTTCAGATTGCAAAGCGGGAATAATATATCACTTGAGTCGAAGGAGAGAATTGACTTCAAGCTCTCTAACTTCAAGGCACTTCAGGTAACTCTATCCTTCTATAACAACCGCTGAACCGGTGGAGAAGTTTCTTCTGTGACTTGTAAAGTACGGAGACAATGTGTAATTTAATGTTTGTATTTTAACAGGTGCCAAGAGGATGGGACGAGTTGTTTGTATCTGTAATCTCTGTAGAGACCAGGAAAGCTGTTGCCAAGTTGAATAAAGTAGCTGTTCATAATGGCAAATGCCAGTGGAGTGCGGCAGTGTCTCAGTCCATATGTGTTCGGCCAGGCGAGGCCTCTCCGGAGCTTCAAGATTGCCTTTTCAGGCTTGTTGTTGCCCAGGTACTTCATTCATTTTTCCGTTGCTTTTGATTGTTGCTTGGAGATTAATCTAGCTAAACCTCCTCTTATAGCTGGTTCTTATATTCAACATTCTTGTAGATAGCTCTTTGTCATTACTAGAAGCAACGGCTCTGAACAAATTTTATGCCTGCAGGGCTCAGCTAGATCTGGTATTCTTGGAGAGGTTACTATCAATATTGTGAGCTATATGAGTTCAAATGCTTCTGTACCAGTTTCATTGCCCCTGAAGAGATGCAATCATGGCACTATTTTACAAGTGAGTTTATGCTCCCTATGTTTCTTCTCATTCTGACTTCTACTTCCTATCTCAAGTAAGTATTCGAAATTGATGATAAAGCCAAGACTGCTAGCAACTGCTAAGCTCTTTCAATATCGATGGGCACGCATAGTAAGCTGCTTAAGGTCCTTAAATAAAAACATCAAATGTTCTATTAATTTTCAGTAATTTGAAGTTTCTGTGGAGAGCTTCTCCTTCTGTTACCAGTTTACATCATCAGATAGTTGGGCTGAAATAAGGAGTTATCAGGACAAGCTAAAGAAACTAATCAGAAAATTTGACACTTCTGTTGAGTGACATGATTGCTTCCTTTTCTCAAGTAAAGGAAGAGAGTTGTTTCGACTGATAAAGATACCAATATTTTGAATATCTGAATTCTCTGTACCGCCAAGTTGAAGCTACTGTAGGAAAGAGATGAGTCAGACATGTTCCTAGCTCCTAGGACGTCGGATAACAGATTGGCTGGATTACTAAAATATTTCCAACTTAGAGCACAGTAATCTTATTATAGCTCCGGTTCTGACATTTGGTCTGGCTGTCTCTGAATTGCAGTTCAAGATTGAATGTCTTACACCAAGAACAGAAGTCAGGTTTACCAATTTCAGTTTGCAATCTTCAAGCCTTAAAAAATTTTCATTTCTTCGTAATACTAATCTATCGCATACTATTTTCAGTGATGGCGAATCAAAGGTAACAATTTCCAAAAAAGAAACAAACAAAATCTCACATGATAAATCAGAATTGTCAGATGGTACATTGACAAAGAGTGCAGCTTCCTATTCCAGCGAAGATGTTATGTCCAATATGAATCACGAAGACGGCCACAGGGTTTGTTCATTTTTCCTTTCACAGTATCTTAGCTGAGCTGAAATATAATCATGTCATTTTCATCTTGTTTCCACTAGCTGTCTTTGCAATGATAATCTAGTCTTGGTTTGCTGCAGTTACAATGTTGCTATAGTCAAAGCCTGGCAATGGTCTGATACTGGTTGAAGTATGGATCTTTGGTATCTCTAGTTTAAAAAATTAAGAGACAAAATGGAAAAGTAACTTCCAGAATGTCACTAGACCAGTTAACAGTAATTTGTTGAATGTTCTACCTGGTGTTAAACTAACCTTGATAATTTGTGTGCCAAAATTTGCCAATTTGATGCCAGTGTATATACCAGAATGCTTATTGAGTGTTTTGATTGC
The DNA here is from genome assembly GCA_027478365.1 of Erythroxylum rufum. Classification (NCBI taxonomy): domain Eukaryota; kingdom Viridiplantae; phylum Streptophyta; class Magnoliopsida; order Malpighiales; family Erythroxylaceae; genus Erythroxylum; species Erythroxylum rufum. The sequence goes on along the minus strand of JANIHZ010000004.1, from coordinate 58,046,159 downwards.
TTTCATTCGATGACAAATTTATGTCAGAAACCGATCAAAGTATGCACCTCTTTGCTGCATGTTGTCTATTTGCTAAACACTGCCACCTTTGGTCTACGGATATCGCCAAATATTATAGTTTTCCTTTTCAGGCCACTGATACATGCTTGATCATATCTGCAGAGAAGTTCCTTTAGCTCAGATTCAAATCGGAGCTATGATTCAGCTCGGTGTTCAACAGGAAAAGAAAATTTCTTTCGTACAAGTAACACTAGTAGTAATGGCCATGACATGAGTGGAAGACAAGACTTGCATATCCTGCAGAACGTTGCAGCTAGAGGCCGCTACGGGAAGAGCCCTTCTCCATCAAGTCGTTCATCATTTAGCTCACGGACAACACATTCAGATGACCTTTCTCAGGATGATCCTCAAGAGTATCCAGCATCTTCTTCTAGAATTTCCTCTTCTTCCCAAAACATGCTTGAAGCTGCAGAAGATGCTATCCAAGGCCTTCAAGAAGAAGCTAAGATGTGGGAAAGGAATGCAACAAAACTGATGCTTGATTTGGACTTACTGAGAAAGGAACACTCAGAACAGTCCAAAGCTCATGCTAATCTAGAAATGGAGCTATCAGCGGCTTTTGCAGAAAGGGACGGATTGCAAAATGAAGTTGAAAAACTGAAATTGCTGTTAGAGAAATTAACAGTGAAATCAGTTGCCGCGGAGGATTCAACATTCCAAGATGAAGGTGTAGTTCGTCTGATAAATGAACTGGAAAATGATAATAAGTTTCAGAAAGAATCCAATGCTAATCTCTGTCTGCAGCTGAAGAGGAGTCAAGAGTCAAATGTTGAACTCGTTTCTGTGCTTCAGGAGCTTGAAGAAATTTTTGAAAAGCAGAAAGTTGAGATAGAGAACCTTTCTGAGCTACAGTCAAAGAATTGTGATCTGCAAGAGTCAGAAAAGAATTTGCAAGCTAAAGTGCAGTCATTGGAACAGGCCTTGAAAGAAAGTAACAAAAAAGGCGATGGAGATCTGAACAACCGGAACCTGGCTGTTAAGACAGAATACCAGCGAAAACTGTCTGCCAAAAAGAAGGAAATAGTTCAGTTGAAAGCAAAGTTATCTGAATCTCGGCAGATAAATCCTGATTCCGTAGAAATGGGACCAACAAATGAAATAGATAGGGACCTGATCAAAGAAATTGAATCTCTGAAATTCAAGCTGCTGGAACTAGAAAGCGAATGTCAGGAGCTAACAGATGAAAATTTGCTTCCCAAACTTCAGGCAACCAATACCAGTTCCATGGAGGCAGGTGTATATTTGGAAAGTTCCATGTCTGAAGTACGCAGTCATAAAGCTGAAACACATAATCTTGAAGAGAAGTTGAAGAAGAAATTACTTAGGGAGATTATGGAAGAGCATCATCTTTCAGTTGAAAAATTTGAGAGTGAGAAGTTGAACTTTGAAATGGAAGTTACGGAACTGAGGAAGGAACTGAAGGAAAGCAAGGAACAGATAGAAAATCTTAAGGCTGGGCTGTTGTTGAAAGAAGAAGAGATTGGGAGCCTTCAAAGGTATCAAACAGAAGTTGAATCCAAGCTTTCAGTTCTTCAGAAAGAAAAGGACCAGCTTGAAGAAAACATCGTCATTGTCACAAGAGAAAGCGACATTGCTACAAGATGCCTAAATGATTTGCAAAATGATTTAATGCTGCTCAGCAGCAGTTTCGATTCTCATGTTTCCGCCAACAAATATCTTCAGAAGAAATCAACAGAGTTGGAGAATGGAAAACTTGAATTGGAGAATCAGTTATCAAAACTAAGGGAGGAGAATGAGGAGTTGTCAGCATGCATTTCTCGCTCTGAAACTCAGTTGAGGTTCCTGACAGATGAGAAAGAGTCGACTTCCCTTCAAATAGAGAAGTCCCTGTCTCATGTTGGGACTCTTGAAGCTGAGATAGCAAGATTGAGGAATGATATGAAGACTGAAGAGACAGATCACGAAGAGAAGCTTCAAGAAATGCAGGATCAATTGTCAGAAGCTCACGATGAACTTGAATATCTGAGAAAAGCAGAACCAAAGTTGCAAAGTACATTGGAAAGTCTAAGGGAGGAATGCGGTTCATTTCAACAATCAAATGGAGAGTTGAAAAGGCAAAACATGGAGTTGCAGGAAAATTGTACTCACTTAGAGACAAAACTGAGAGAGTCGGAGAGAAATTTGGTCGAGTACTCTGATAGAATTAAGAATTTAGATGAAAAGATCTCTTCACTTTTGGAAGACAGTGCCTCCAAAGAGAAAAGCTTAACTTCTCAAATGGACTTCCTTTGTGAGGAATTGGAAAACCATAACAAGAAGCATAGCTTATTGAACCAGAAGCATCTGGAGAAGTTGTCAGAAAATGAGAGCCTTGGACGAGAAGCGAGGGAACTCAAGTTGCAACTTTCAACAACTAAAAATGAGAAAGAACAAATAGCTTCGGAAGCTAGGCATGAAGTATCTGATTTACGTGCAAACATAGCTAAGCTAGAATCAGATCTCAATACCGCACAGGTGGAATCTGAGGTTCAGATTCGAAGCTTGATGGATGAGCTGGATGCTTTGAAGCAAAACCAAGAAACTTTGAAGGCTGAAAATGATAAAATGGTGAAGCTGTTGGAGAGCTACAAATCACACGAGGAAAAATTTAAGACCTTACTTAATGATCTTGAACTAAAACTTACAGTATCAGAGTATGAAAGGCAACAAGTCATGGACAAATTTACGAATTTGAAGGTTCAGTCAATGGAAATAGGAACACTTCAGGATGAAGTAGTATCTTTGCAGAACGAGCTTAATACCACCAAATTTGAGAAAGAGAAACTTGAAACTTCATTGCGTTTAGTGTCTGAAGAATGTGAAGAATTGAAGGTGGAAAAAGATTCATTTCTTGGGATGATTGCTACCTTGAAGCAGGCTGTGTCCGAACTAGAGGGCTTTAAAGAGAACAGGATTTCTGTAGAGAAAGAGCTTCTGCGGATGGAGGCTGAAATAATTGCAAAAGAGGCATTGATTGAGCAGAATACAGAGCTCAAAGAAGAGATCAGCCAGATAATGAGAACGAATACACAGTTTCATCGACAGATAAAACAACTCGAGGATGAGAAAAGTGAATCTAAAAGAAAAGCTCAATCCCTTGAGGAGGAACTAAAAATGATGAAAGAAAAGAAACAGAACGGGAGGCAGCTAATTGCTTTCGATTCATTTAAAAGTCTACAGCAGAAAGACGTATGGCATCAGTTTCCCTTTTCTCTTGTTAAATTTGACATTCAGGCATATCTACTACATTTCTTTTACAACTTTGTCTGGTTCTAATTGCAGGAAGAAAGATCTTTTCTCACCGAACTTACTGTTTTTGTCTTTCCTGAAACAGTGTGACAACGGATATACAGATGACCATTATCATGAAAGCCATGCTGTTGATGTTGATCCTGCATCAAAAATTCGTATCCTCCAAGATGAACTGGCTAAGGCGATGCAATCGAATAAGTTGTACAAGGCTAAGCTTAAAAGGTAAGTATGAGAGGAAACATAACTTCGTTTAAACAACATCCAGTAGCTTCATCTTAATCTTAAAGAGGCCTAGTCTGTCTCCAGGATAGAAGATACTTGAATCCATCTATTCAATGATTGTCTCATTCATTGATTAGATGATGAATACTAGACATTCCACCAACAGATTTAAACCATTTTCCACAACTAACAATCTCTAGTTACAGTATTTGTAGTTCTCTTAATAAATTTCTATCTGCTATACAGGTTAACCTTTGAGGGCCATAAAGTCCACACAGGATCTTCAAGAAAATCAGTAGGTGAAATTGAAGCCACCCCAGAAGAAAGATATGAACGCGCTAAATCTTCACTGGAAAAAGAGTTGAGAGAAATTCAGGACCGATATTTACATATGAGCCTCAAATATGCTGAGGTAGAAGCACAGCGCGAGGAACTTGTGATGAAGCTTAAAGCAGCTCATACCATAAAGAGGTAATTTTAAGGAAATATGAGGGTTTCCAATTTATGATTCCTTGAATCCTTCCAATTCACCAATACTGAAAAGTTTGTCGTTCTTTTGTCTTGGTGTTAAACTTGGAAGCATTTCTGATAAATTTACCAAATATGAATACGATTTCTTAGTCAATAGACTCACCTACAGCAACTGCTTTAATTACAGGTTCAAGTAAGCACATCCAAGAACCTTGTCAATGGACTATGTAGTGCAGCTTCTGTTGCAGTTGGAAGAGAAATACTTAATAAAGCACGTGCAGAGAAATGTTTTGGCATCAAAATAATATTCTTGGTCCACTTTCCTAGATGCCCATATGTTGCATCCCACTTCATCATCACATTTTCCTACTCTTGTCCGCTTCTTGTACAAGAATCCTGTCACCGATATTGCAGGTTTCTCTAGAGTTGGAACTTTTATTCTGATTTTCCAATTTAAAATTGTTGTTTCAGTACATAAATCTTCTTATATTTTATCAAGTAAATTAATATGACAAACATATGGTTTCAAACTCTTCACTTATACTTAATAATTGAAGTTCCAATAGAGTAAATACATGTCAAAGCTTTTAAACTAGGAGGATTGAAATTTGAAAGATGGACATCAGAAACAATGAACAACGGTATCATTTGGATTTTATAAATGTCTCAAATACGATATTGGGAACATTGCGTCTGTTCCTTTCTATTCATTTTATGTTAGATGCTTTCCAAGTTTAATGCAATCTAGGTGATTCCACTTTGCCATTTTCATCTGCCATGTGTAAAGAACATTTATTAACAAGCTGATGTTTGCATCCGATGACTCTCTCCAAAAGGCGTTACGCAATCAAAAAGGATTATTAAACTCTCCCATTTGGGGGTATAAAAAGAAGATACCGCTGTTGTCACCAAGAACATGAAATCTCACTCAGACTGGAAAAAGATATCAAAAGAACATTAAAGAAAAGGCATACCTTATATTGAATAAGAGGCAACCTTTGGAGACGGTATATGGTTGTGTACATGACACCAGTGTATCCTGACGCATCAAGATCTAATGGCCGACGACCAAACCAGAATGGGCCACTTAAGATCTCATCGCTTCCCATCAATACAGCGAGATGTTTTTTCCTGTGGATACATGCCACTTTGTTGAACAACATTTCATCTCCATGTAGGCCATGTTGACTAAGACCTGAAGAATCAAGGGATAAAAACATTTAACTTACGATTTTCTTTTCTCTATAATTCCACTAATTTACTTCTTTCCAAAGAATGAAAAGTGGTAGTATAAGTCCCAATAAAATAGGTTATACACCACTTAACGTACTATTCTCTAAAGAGTAAAAAGTATCTTCCGCTGCCACGAAAACACGTAGAAGAATGGATGGGAATCAAAGATAGGGGAAAGGAAAATTGCAAGAAATAATAAAAAGGAGGTGGCAATGGCATATCCTGGGAAGATGCCAGACATCCAACCTCCATGTCCCTCTTTCCTACTTTTCTCTTTGGTTCCTTTAAACCAAAAAGTGACAACACACTTCTACTTAAGTCATCTCACCCTTTTATTGCTCTTATGACTCTGATAAAGAACCACCCTATAACAACCAACTACCAGCTTCGTGTACAAACCCTCTCAGAACTGCACCATCCCAACATGGGATGATGCTTTTGCTCATTCTCAGGCCACCCCTGACAATATTCTCATCCAATAAAGTGATGGGGGTGGTCACTTCTTGTTCCTTGGTGTTGGTGTAGATTGTTATATCTGTTTCTGCAATTCTCCGGAATTGTGGAAGCAATGGAGATTGTCGGATCTGAATCGCCCTCTTAAAGGGCGGCGGTTTCTCTTGTAGGGCAACTTCTATCCTTTGGCATTTACCAGTTCCCTCTGAGTTTCTCTTTCCTCCATGTCATTTGAGCTTGGAGGAAACATTCTCCGGGGCAAGTCAGACATGTTGTGCTTTCCTTTCATTTATGTCCGTTCTTATGTAAATTTCGTATGATTAGTGCCTGTCTCTCTGGTACTTGATAAACGTGTATGTTGATGGAGCCCATAGGCCTCTGGCCAAGGCTTGTTATTGGAGTCATCTATGAATGTGTATTTGCTTGGTTTATGAGCTTTCTTATTTCAAGGAACACTTGCTAGTGTCTATTATAATACATGGATGTGATGAGCAAGAAATTTAGCCATCGAACTGCTACCTGCGTGCGAGCGTGCCTGCCTGCCTGCCATGATAGTACTATATCTTGGTAAATCTTATCCATGTGAAAAATGTATACTTCAAACTTCAAATCAAAATGACCCCAACAACTCGTCCCCACCAAGGACCGACATAAACTCTCCAATTTTTCTTCCACATATATTTAATTCACTCTCTGGGAAAAGTGAAAGACACGGGGGGAACAAAGGTGATAAAAGATGTTATGTAAAGTCCTAATAAGAAACTGATTAAAGATATTAAAACGTTATAGTGCATGTTTTGTCAAGTGTAAATGGTACATGCTGCAAGCTAAGCAGGGAATAGAAGCAAATTATGAACATGATAATCAATCTGCCGCTTGTCTACGTTGATTTGGACTTGAAATCAACCATCAAACACCATACGTCAGACATAGAATGGGAAGGAAATAAGAATTTCAATTTGATTGCATCATCAGTTGACCTATATCTGAAATCCAATTTGCATGTATAGGTTGCTGCTAATTTTATATATTGTCTAATACAACACATATTATAATTGAGCTAACGCAAGCAAAACACAGTCTAGTGTATTTCCTCAATCTATTGAAGTAAAACTGTGAATATCATTGAAGACTGAAGTATATTGCTGTCCTGGCTTTCAGGTTAACTGCATCTTCCACTCCTGCTATTTTCAGACCTCACAACGCTAACGATGTCTGGCAATCTTAGCTAGTTCAAACGGCAATTTCAGATACCCTATTTGAATATGTTTCTTTAGCACTAATGGATCCGATCTTAGTACCTGAAACCTACGCCTTTAGAAAAAAATGAAACTGCTCATTAAGTCACTGTCTCTCTCTATTCCTTCTCTTTTTCTCTCTTCCTGTGAGTTCTTTCTACTAGGTGAATCAGTTGAGACGTCTTCTCAAAAAAAGGTTCCGTTGCTTTTCCAGTATGGACTTCTGCAGGAGAAGAAGTGCGTCCACCGAATAGTCAAGCCCAGAACTGTCTTCTTCCATGTCTTTGAATGTCTTAAACCATGTTGCTTCTGTGGATGAACCGGTATCCAAATGTTCTTTAAGTGCCTTAACAGACTGATCTATTTTGCATGCTGGGAAACTGGAGCCATAACTTGATGGCTTTCTGGAAACTATCACACTCTTCATTTTAGAAATTAGGTGGGAAGTTAGCCCTTGATCATTTACATTAGAGAGCTTTTTCCGCGAGGTCAGAACAATAATAGCAGGAGGAACTCAAGAGCCTCTTCACTTCGCTAAGTCAAATAACTGCAGATGCGGCCATCATATGGCTTCTTTTTGAGTATGTGGTAATATCATCACAAGCCATTAACAAATTGGCTTCACGAAGTTTCTCCAAACTCCTTCCACTGATTGTTTTATGTTAGTCTTCCAAGATAGTTTCCAAGTGGAGAAGAAACAAATTCCAAAACAGAAATAAAACAAAAGAATGAGGAAGGAAGCCAAGTGACTATGACTAAAAGTGAAGGGTGAGAAAGGTTGCAAGTTGCAGGCTAAAGAACCATATAAACGCATTTTGACAATCTGACTATAATAAGAACAAGAATCCAGATGCTAACCCGCAACCTGAAAGACTCATTACAGTTGGGGGTTTTTGAAAGAATAAATTGCTGGTGATATTGTAAATTTAGAACTGAAAAACAGCCTAGCACATGGAGTAATCATCACATGGAGATTCAAAGAAGAGAGCGACGGGAGAGAACAAAATTATGAAAGATCCGAAATTACTTCAAATCTGACTTCAGAGATTTAGGGTTTAAATAAAGAGAAAGAGTTGTGACAGAGAAAAAGATTATGATTAAAAAAAACTCATAATTTAAATTTGTGATTTTAAGAATTTAAGGTTTTAGAAATTCTAAATCTCTTAATTAATTTGAATTTTTTTTAATTTAAGGATCTATATCAATAACTTAAGTGATTAATGTATGCCTTTAACTTCAAAAAAAAAAATTAAATCAACAAAAGTAATAAAACCTTGACAATTTCATCAACTTAAGAGTAAATTTAAATGATTTTCTAAATATTATCAAATTTATATATAATTTAATGCAAATATTAATGACCAAAAGGTACCTTCAACTAAAATATATAATATTATCATTTGAAATGTGGGGTATGAAGAAATTGGATAGTACACACCCTTATTTCTACTTAATAAAGAACTAAAACATATAATATATAAGATGTAATTTTTAAAAAATGATAAAATGTGAGAAAATCACAAAAAGAATTTTGAAGGAAAGCAGAATTTAAAGCTTCTATTTAATATGGGAAAAATTGTAAATAATTTAGTCATATTAATTATAGATGTTATGAATTATATATGATAATCATATGATTTTGTAATCAAAATCTTTTAGTATTATAGCCTTCAATGTAGATGGAAAGAATATATATTTTTGTATTTTTTTCTCTTTCATATTTATTGTTTTTATCTATTGAATTTAATTTTAGTATTTTTTATTTTTGTTGATTTAACTACATAAATCTCTAATGATCAAATAAAAGAAAGATAATTACTTACTATCTTTAATCTTATGATTTAATTTTAAAAGTTTAATTAAAATCAGATATTTTTAATTTTTTTGTTAACGAGAAAGAAGATTGCTTTGAACATTCTAATTCTTATAAAGAAAAACTTAACGAGACAACTGTATTTGTTTTGTTGGGGAATTGATTTGATTGAAATCCACATAAGTATTCAAAGTAGATTTCATTAATAGTTTTTAATTTTTTAAAATGTTATCACTGGCCAACCAAAATTCCATATGTGTGCTCGACAGAGATTCGCCGATTGTTGGCTGATGGCGGGTGTGAATGGTCGTCATTAGTGAGTTACTATTAAAATGTGAGCAGTGACGGCCTGGCTGCGCGAATCGTTGATGATGACTGTTTTGGGTGGCTAACATAGGGTCGCAATTGGTGGTATAGACAATACCGCCGATGTGACCTTCACTTATCATTGTCATTTTGTCACCGGTGAGCATTGGTCGTGGTTAAAATCATAAGAAAATGTTTAAAGTTTGAAGACAGCTTTGTCTTTAACCTAATGTAAGCCTAGAATAAGCCTTGTTTGCGACGAGGTTAACTTAATCCAAGTTTAATTTATTTAAATGGAGAATAATTGTTGTTTGATAACTAAAGTAGCTTGATTTTATTTTATTTTTATTTTTTTTATTTTGTTAAAATATAAACTATCTAATTAGGATTTGTAATAAAAAATTTGAAAGAAAAACATATTT
>JANIHZ010000004.1:57918654-57931552 GCA_027478365.1 Erythroxylum rufum | reverse complement strand
TATTATATGATATTTTAATGCAATTAATTTAACACTTTATATTAATCTTAGTTTTATATTTGTATAAGAATTAAACAATCTTTCTCTTATATTAATTGTGGTTATTGTTTATATAAGAAATATGTTAAAAATAATATTAATATCAATAAAGAGATAATCGTTATATCAAATTTATAAGATTATGAGGTTTTAGATAAGATTAAAGTTAAAAATTGTATAGCATTATCTATTGAGGAACTATTTTGTAATTTATAATTTTATAAAATTATTCGATATAGTATCTGATATTGTCTAGTACTAGTATAGTACCATGAAAAAAATAAATTTGGTATCAGATCTGGTACGATATTCTTAACATTACTCACCATACCAAAGCTAATCCAAAAAGGAACAATTTTGCTCCTCCTACTAGCAAATTAAAAAAATACAATGCAATATTTTGGTAATAAGGCCATTGGCACTTTTGCACTTTCATCTAAATGCACATATTTTATTATTGAACTTGAAGCAGGAATGTCATAAGCATGGTTTTATGCTTTTTTTATTATGAATTTTTACATTTACAAATCAAGAATGTGTTCAATTCGACATATGATGATCATAAGTTTAGAACATTAATATTAAACTATACTTAATATTTTTTTCTCCAAATATTTGCACCAAAATTGAAGTTAGATCTTAATGTTTGATAATGTAAAAAAGGATTGTATCATTTGAAAATTGTATAATTTAGTCCCTAAATTAATGGAACCTCAAATTCCTTCAAGGTTCCATCAATAAAGTTGAACTATTATTTTTTTTTCTAATTTATAAGTCTATATTACCCATATAGATGATTGACGTGGATCTCAAAATTATAAAACCCAATATCATTTTGGGGATTTTTAAATGAATTTCTTGATAAGTCTTATTTTAAAATTTTATTTCAAGATTGGTTCATTAGTGTGAACTGTGAAGTTTAGTTTATGATACTATGTTTTACATATTTATACATTGTGCATTTTTGTATGAAAATTATAATAGGATTCTAACGAATTTTCTTTGTGAATTAGTTTATAATTTTTTTGTTACTTTTACAATTTCTTCTTTAGAATGTGTGCTCTTGTTTTAGTGAAGCAAGACTTTCTCAAGAAATGAGTAGAGGGTTTTCAAATGTATAGTATGACAAAGCAGGAAATGAGCATCCTAAAGAGAAAGAAGGCAATAAAGTTATCAACAAATATTGCCATAACATATATTAAAAATGGTATGACGTAGTGGATTCAAGCATTTATTGATAATGTTTTGAAGGAAGGAAAAAACAAAGTCTCAAATACTTATTGGACATTTATGAGTTTCCCAGTAGGAGATTTTAAAAGAAAGTTTCGATGGAATCAACCATGCTCAATAAGATATTCATAAGCAATAAATTCTTAAAAGAAAAGTTGTCAAACTCAAATAATAATGTTGACGAGAAGAAGTATTACAATGCTTCCAAATAGTTTTGGCTAGATCTATATTCACGAGAATGATAAAAAAAAAGTTATGTGTTGTACTAAGTGGAGAATTCATGGATGGTATCAATTTCAACAGTGAACTTTTGAAATAAAATTCATCCAGAAATTCATTAAACAAAAGATGAATGAAATGTAAAGACCTAGATAGTCACCCTAAATTAATTATAAAAAACCTTAGATACTCATAATTAATTTGGGGTTTCATAATTTAGGGCCCATTTTGACCGTTTATATAGCTATTGTGGCATATCACTAATGGAAATTTTATATAAATTTAGAGTTCCGTCAATTTGTAAATGAAATTATACATTTTTTTGAAACTTAAGGTTATTTTTGTATGTTTTTTTGGAATTAAATAATATACCATTGATCCAAAAAGGGATTACAAGATACCAACCGGCTAAGAGATTGGAATCATTTAGCTACTTAAACAATTAAAAGGTAACATAGCCTATTTTAAACATAAAAACCATAATAGGTTACAAGGACTGAGATTTGTAAGTTAATGGGAAATCCAACAATGGTGTTGCCTAAGTAAATTTTATGAACTATGTAATCAGTATATTGTGTTGCCTAAGTATATTCTACATGTTTCTTTCCTTCCATAGTCAGTATATTGTGTTGCCTAAGTAAATTTTATGAACTATGTAATCACCATAACAAAGATTGGAAGGTTGGCTTAACCAACAACCTTATTAAGCTAGTTAGAGGGGATAGGAAATGACCTTTTTCTAATATACCTATCCATACAAATATGAAGTAGGAGCATTAGAAAAGAGATGAGATCTATGGATTCCCCTTCTTGCTTGTAAAGAGATCAACTGTTAAAAATGTTCAAGAACTTGCTAATCCTATCAACAAAAGGTAGTTTTCTTCTTATTGAGAAGATAGTTGGAGATGTGGGACTTGAGTGTTTGAACTAAACTAGTCTATTTTAAGGGACAGAAGAGAGTTGAGGTCTAAGGATGAATATATATAAAGAAGTGGAAAAAAAGGCCATTAGAGGTGCATCTCTATCTAATAACATCCCTGGTGTCTGAATTCAGGGTAACAATGGATAAGAAGTTTGTGAGAGTTGATCTAAAGGGTGCTTCAAATCTACAAGGCCTATTATTGAGGATTTCCTTAATAGTGGTAGATTAAGAGATAATCAAATAAAAGTGGTTTAATCCTCCAACATCCCTTAGAGGACCAAATTTTGTCCAGAAATCAAACCAAAATCTTGTGAGGGTACCATCACTAATTTTATTTAAAATATCTTGCCTTGTATGTTCTTAAATTTCATAAGGTGTATTAAAGTATAGGAGAAATTGGTATTTTGTTGAATTTACCAAATATTAGTTCCCCTCAAGTAATATTCATGTATCTGTTTAATTTCTACACCTTCTTTCTTCTTAGGGGTAGTTAGATCACTCCATTTAACCTTAGTCGTGGAATGCTTATTATAGTCTTTAGACCAAAGGAAATTCCTTAATAATTTCTTAATTATTTTCATAATACCAGTAGGTATCATAAGGCGGGATGACCAGTGAATGTGAAAGTTGTTTACATCCTCTAATATCCCAGGATAACCATTTCCTTAGAGCTTCCTTAAAGTTATCCACTTCCATCAGTATACGTTGAATCTAAAAAGATGGAAAATTTTCTTAAAACCTAATAAGTTTTGCACTAGAATTTGAGTGTGATTTGAAAATAAGGGCTTAGTAAAAGTTGCTTTGCTATTGGGGAAATAGGTCAACCATTGTCCAATCATCATAGCTTTGGCTAATTTCTTCCTTAGGAACCAAAAATCCTTTTGTTTGTTGCTCTAACTGTAGAATTGCCCTTCTATAGAGAGGTCAGTAACCTATATACCCCTTACATATTCCCTTAGGTCCTCTAAGTAGTTCTTAAGGCAAGCATTACCTTCAACATTATATTGGTGTAACATGTTATTGAAATCACTCAAGATTATCCATAGAAGATTGATAATAAGTGTTAAGCTCTTTAACTCCTCCCATAATGGAGTTCTCTAGAATATATGATTGTAAACATGCACATATGTAATCTCTATATTGATATTATTCACTAACAATCCCTTAGAAAGATTAATAAAAAGGTGTTAATCATAGGGTCATAAACAACTATAATTCGACCTCTATGATGTTGTTGGTGATTGGTGATGAGCTTCTAACCTTTCTTTAAAAATCTTACATACCTCTATCAACTTAGATTTAATTAATCCTACACAATAAGGGTTGGTACTATATAGGTAATTTCTAAGCACAAGCTATTTATTAGGGTAATTAAGGCCCCTAACATTCCAACAGAGGAAGGTAATAGATTAGGGGAAGACTTAAAGCCTTTTCTTTTGCTATTTGACTCTCCTTCTATTGACTAATTGGAAATCCTTTCTTGCATCATCAAGTAACTTATTAGGAGTTGTAGCCTCTTTTGGAATATTTTCCTTTTGAGAGTTTTCCAACTTAGATTAACAACCTCAGCGTCTAGATTTCCTACCACTCCTACTTTAAGGTCATTAGTTTGTATGTGATTATAAGGTAATTAGGCATCATTACTTAGGACTAGGGAGTTGGTTCTTAGTTTAGATTCTTTAGTGTTAACTCCCCTGAATCCTTTATAAAGGAGCTCATTAGTTCCTTATAAAAGCTAATTCTGAGTACTCTTTTAGTTGGTTACCATTTCTTCTTCTACTTAAAGTTAGGTCTCCAATTATAGGAAACTTTCATCGAGTCCTAAAAAAGTTCTCCATCTTCATGAAGCCTTATAATTGGAATGAGTTCAAGAAGAGGCTATAAGATGTCCACCTAAGTGTATCCCGCTTTTTTCATATTAGTAGTATCTTCATCCAGACATAAAGGCTTACCAAGTAAGTGGTAAGATAGCTTAGGCCCTTGATAATGTAGTACTCTAATGGAAGACTATAAATGTTAAGATATAAAGGAACTTGCTTCACCTTATTATTTTGCATGTTAAAGCCAGGTTTCCATTTCTACACAAATAAAGGTTATTATAGAAATGCCATGGACCTGCTTCAATTACCATTTGAGCCTGGAAGGAGGGAAGCAAACTAACAAAAATTTCTTCGAGAACCAAGACTTCTAGCAATCTTAAGGACTTCTAATAAAGAAGAGCCCATGAGTTGATTTCCTGGGAAGCATGTTTTCTATTTAAGAAGAAACCTATTAAAGTACAATTCCATTTTAAAGCCCCCTCTATGAGGATATTAATCATAGGAGTTACTATGGAAGAGTCCTCTCCAGGTAGATAATAGTGAAGCTTCAGAGCTAGGGTAGTATTTTTGAGGGCTTATAGCCAAGATTTTTTGGTGAAAGAAATGCCTGGAGATGAAAAGGAGTTAAGGGATAGGTTAGAGGAGGAGCTAGGGATGTTAGGAGGAGGAGGGGTTAGGTCAGAGTATTGAGCTTATCATAAAGATGGGACAAATTTTAAGAAGTTCACTACTCAACAAAACTAAATAAATAAAGAAAGAAAAGAGTAATGGTTAGAAAAGAAAGATAGAGGGGATAGATCCAAAGGAACAATAGGAAAAGATACCAAAGAAGGCGAGAAAGCAGTTTAAAACTAAAGATCAAGAAAAAACAAAGAATTGTCGAGCAAATAGCTTGAAAGGAAGGAGGGGAAGTTGGAGATTATTTTTGTATGTTAACAAGCGTTATAATCTAATTTAAAGTTTAATACAAATATTAGGAATTAAAAAGTACCTTCAACCTATTTTATTATAATTAAACAATGTATAAAATCATGATTTTGAAGATTTTTTTTGTTTTTAACGAGATAAATTCAATTTTAATACTAAATTAGTTGTTAATGTTGGGAACCGATTTTGGAACCGGACCCCAACCGAAAAAAACGGAAACATAAGGCGAAAGCAACCGAAAGCATTTCGAATTCAAATCAAAAAGAAAACGAGATCAACCGCGTGCGAAACCAAATGAAAGAAATCACATCCGAATGAACGAAATACAAACGAAAGGAAATCGAAAACAAAATCGAAATACAAATCGGATCGAAGGTCATAAAGCGGAAGAATCGGAAGCAAACAAACGGATTTACATGAAACTCAAAATCACACTCCGACATCCGAAACGTGAACTTTAGAATGCTTATCGCGTTGGAAACCTTAAGACTAAACCAATCCGAATCGGTATAAATTTTTTTCTTCATTCTTCAATTTTATCTTCTTTATTCAATTTCATACAAAGCAACTCAATTTCTCATTTGTGACATTCATCCTCAACTAATATCTCAAATCATTTGATTCTTTATATTCAAATCATAACCTTCAATTGCACAAAATCTTACTAATCCTTTCTTTTATCAATAGCCACTTAACACACATATCTACATATCCACAATTCATACTCAATAAACAAAAATTGGGCAGCATAACGACTGTATTTTAAAAAGCCCAAAAACCTACAAATGGTTTTAAACTCACTTCTATATACCCAACCAATCCATACAAATTCATCGAACCTCTTGTCCGGAATCCCAACGCAAACAAACACAAATCTATACCTAAAACGCTTCAATAAGTCTCAATCCATAATCCATAACCAGAATCAATCCTAGTCATATACAATCCCATTCATATTCATCTCAATTCAATATGCACATTCATAAATCAATCTAAACCCGAATCAATCATATTCATATACAATCACAATTCATATCCCATAATCATACACAAACTTTGTAACTCAATTCAGTACACCAATCCATAAATCATACACATTATGAATTAATGCTTACAAAAATCTTAATGGCATTCCAGGCCATATACAGATTAATACCAAAAGCCTAATTATTCAAAACACAAATAAGCAAAATCGAACAAATATCTTGACTTTCCTTCATCTGATCTCCTGCTCGATACCTGGAAATGGGGATGAAAGGGGGGTGAGCTTATAGCTCGTGGATAACATATTTATAAGTCGAAAAATAAGCAAAAATCATCTTTTCAAAACTTTTGCCATTTTATAAAATTGTCATAGATGAAAAATCATCAAATGCTTAGTTCTCAAAACTTCTTAATTTTACGAATCATTCAAAAACAATTTCAAACATTTCACAATTGAAAAACTCAATTGCTTATTTCTCAAAATTCTCACTTTTTCAAACTCCATGAGCTATTTCAAATCGTGTAAATCTCAATTTCTTTCAAATTTCATGAACAATTTTCAAAACATGCAATGCGTCACACTAAGAAACGAAACAAAAGCACATAACACATCAGAATGGTTTGGGTCGGTCCAAAACGAAACGTACTGCATATTTCCGCATAGCGGTCCTGTGCAGCCGTGAACAGAACGTACTACACCTTCCCGCATAGCAGTCCGATGTAGCCGTGAACTTATGGGAGTCCGTAATCGGAGCTCCATTGCCACTAACGGGCAGGCGGGAGACGCCTTTAAAAAGAAGACAAGTGCAGTTGACTTAAACTTATGAGACCTAACCTAACCCACATAACACATAATACATACTTGAAAATCGGATTGCCTGAAGGCATATTTCGAAAACTTAATTTTTTATATCGTGTCATACTGGACACATTAACATTCACAATTGCACATAAATTCATATAGTAATTCTCCATATATATGTCATATAACAAACCAAATGCAATCACAATTCATCAATCCATTTCATACCAATCAAAATCATATTCGATTCAAACAATTCATAAACAAAGTATGCAACACTTTTGATAATTTATCAAAATCGCTCATAAATAATAAATAAACAAATGTATCAATTTTCATAAGTAACAAATCCTTCAAGCATAATGAATTTCAGAAATTTTTAACAATTTATCAAATCATTCGAAACAATAAATCTAACCTTTGTAACAATTTGCATAATTTCAGAAATTCTCATAATTTATCAAACATTTAAAACTTGTAACAATTCTTCAAAAACATTCGGAATTAATAAAAATCTGATACTTTCTTTCTTTCACTTTCTTGATTTTTCAAGAACTCAAATTTAGCTTATAATTCAAAATATAAATATGGTACCCACCTCAAATCTATGCTTGGAACTTGATCAAAGCTTCAATTTCTCCAATCCTCACAAAAAACCCTAAAATCAAGACAAAAATTTCTAATTTATAACCATCCAAAATTGACCATCATGAAGGGCATGATCACTAAAATTAACCATAGAAAACCCAATCCCATAACAATCTTAAACCATCTAAACCAAAATCTCTTTAAAAACTCAAAGATCAAAATCGCCTCTTACCTTCACTCTTCACCATTTTCGGATTTTCTTAGCTCATAATGAAGCTGTTGAGTTCCTCTACGTTTTTTCTCTTGAATCTACACGAAAATCCTTCTTGAAGTCTCATAAAAATCGAACCCTAGCATCTCCTTCTTCTTTCCCCTTTCTCTTCTCCACCGAACATGCTTTCTTTCTTTCTTCTTTCCTTTTGTTCTTTCCTTTAACAAATATCGTGCTTCTCCTCTTGAAAAATGACAGCCCCTCTTCTACTTCTTTAATGAAGGTGAAAAGACCCAAATGCCCATCCTTATATGCCTTAAAACATGAGAACTTAAGTGAACTTCCAAATTTGCCCTTCATTTAGCCTTTAAAAACTGACATCTTGCCTCCTTAATTTGATTCGATAAATGAAATAATTTGGTAACACTTCCTTCTAGAGAAATGTTTCTCTATGTCTTATGTTTCCATAGATACTAAAATCACTCAATTTAGTTTAGAAATGAGGAAGTTATGGTCAAAATACTTTCAGACCTTTACTAAACCACAACTGAACATTACGCCTAACTTCACTCCAGAAATTGAACATCTTAGGGGCTAAATTGAACTTTGATCACTACACATGACTTGTAGACCCATGTCTCTATTTTATTTTTCAACAATAATCAGTTCAATTGGATCTCTACACACCAAAACTTTATCAAAATACGAACCATGTTCAGAAAATTATCCAACTCACTTTGATTAAAACAATCTCTTTCCATTTAATCTCAACAAAAAATCATAATTTTTCTAAAAAAGCAAATAATTGTCTTAGGAATCCAACGCTTTAAAAACCAAGTCAATCGGATGTCGAACAGAGAAATTATAAGCAAAAGATTGCAAAAGGGTCAGATTAAAAGCAAAATAACAGAACTTCAAATATATATATATAACCGAATTTTCCAAAAATCATAACTCTTGATCCCGAACTCCAAATTTGACAAATTTGGTATCAATAGAAAGATCAAAGGAATCTATACAACTTCCATGAAGGATTGGAAAATCAATTTGGCCTTTAATAGGGTCAAAAATTACTTCAAAGTTTCCGTCCACTAATGATCATGCCAAACAGTACACATAAACTTCTAAAAATCTTAACTCCACATTCCATTGTCCAAAAATTCTATACTTTACATCAATGGAAAGATCAAGACATAATCTAAAACTTTCATGAAGAACTTAAAAACAATTTCAACCTCTAACTAGGTTAATGTTTCAGTCAAAGTTTCTACCAAACATAAGTCATCCTAATACCATATCCAAACTTCACAATTGCATATCTTCCAATTCTCACATCCACAAATAACATATAATACATCATTCAAAAGCTAGGGAAATCTTCTATGACTTTCATGTAGACCACTTAACTCAATTCAAAATATATCAGTCCAGAATTCACCTCAAAGCACAATACACACAAACTTACCTTTAATAGCATTTTTCAAACAAAGCAAAATAACCTTGACTTCGGAAAATCATAACTTTCAATTACGATATCAAAAAATATCGTACTTTATAGCGACGAAAAGCTTTCAACAGAAGCTACAAGTTTCATGAAGATCATTATCTCAAATTCTGCCTAAATCAAAAAGTCAACTATTTATCCCTAAAAAGTCAAACTTTCTTAATTCTTCAAAGTTTCACACTTTTTTTCTCTTTATTTCTTGATTTTCAACTTCCACTTTAAAACAATGTATTCTCTATCAATTTCATTTAAACTCAAAACACCACTTTAGACCATAATTAATTATAATCATTAATAACCTCTCTTAATCTCATAAAACAATTCATATTCTTGACTCTTCTTTTTCTTTGCACACAAATAAATCACCATAAATTTCCTCATTTAATGCCACTTTATAATTTAAAAATTCTAAGAAAATTTGGGGTAAAACAATATGCTTCACACCCCTTCTTCATCATTCTCTCTGCTATCTTAGCCGAAATAACCCGAGGTGGACTGACTTTTCTATCTCCCATAAACACCACTTTTCTGCCATTCTCTAACTCGAATTCCACTGTCTTCTGCTTGCAGTCTAAGTTGGCATGATACTTTTCTAATGTATCCATACCCCAGATCACATCCAATCCCCCTATCTTCAAGGGCATCAAATCCACCACTAATTGTCCTCCACTAATACTTATCTCACAATCTTTATAAACTTGATCAATAATAATATACTGGCCGATTGGGGTACTCACCATCAAAGGAGTATCCAATGGGCTCAAATTTCTCCTATGCACAGTTCTACTCAATGACACGAATGAATGGGTAGACCCTAGATCAATCAAACAATTGCATCATCATCAAATAATTTAACCATACCCGTCACAACTTCTAGAGTGGTCTCTACTTCCTCCCATGTCATTGCAAACACTCTAGCCGGTGCTTGCCCCTTAATCTTCCTGGAGGATTTACTCTCTTAGCTACCTAAGAGCTACCCACTTCAGTTGCGGTCTTGTGCCCCACTGTTTCTGTTCTCTTAGAAGCTTGCATCTGTGATCCCTCTCTTCTGGCCAACTTTGGACACTCTCTGGCCATGTGTCCTTTCTCTCTATAATTGAAGCATGCTCTCGTTAATCGATAACATTCCCCTTTATGGAACCTTCCGCAATACTCACATTAGGGAATGGGGGGCCTATCCCCATCTCCCTTTTACTGCCTTCCACCGTTGAGGCTTGATGAGAAATAGTAGAAGTCCTCATAGATCTAGGTTTGCTTACACCACTGCTCCTTTCCTCAGACTGCACAAGGAAAGTTCTAGCACTGCTCTCTGGTATAGCAGTACCACCTACCCTCTTGGACTGCTCTTTCCCCTTTCTCTTCTTGCTGACAACACTCTTGATGTTCTCGATGTTTTCAACCCTCAACGTTGCTTCAACTAGCTGTTGAAAGTCACAGAAGTTTTGCACTACCACTTTCTCTCTGATGGCTAGGTGCAGTCCTGACCCAAACCGGCGGCACTTAGCAGCCTCACTCAGCATCATCTCAGTAGCATATCTTGACAACTGTGTGAACCGACACTTATATTCACTAACTATCATCTCCCTCTGGGTGAGACTCACGAATTCCCTCTGCTTCTACTAAATGTACACCTCAGATAGATATTTCTTCTTATAAGCAGCGAGGAAGTCCTTCCATGCCAACCCTGTCGGTTTCAACTGGCTTCCCGGTACGCACTCCCACCAATGCAAAGCATCCCCCTGAAGCAGACTTGCAGTATAAACAACCTTCTCATCATCTTCACAATCCATCTGCTCTAATACCCTCTCTGCCTTCCTCAACTAGGTCTCAGCTTCTTCAGGATCTGTGGTCCCATAAAAGTCCACTGCTCCATACTTAATCGGGGCCGACGCAAAAGCCTGTGACATCTGACCCATAGCCTGGACAAAGGCTTAAGTAAATGCCTGGAACAATCTTGGATCCAGAGTAGGCAGTTGCTCTGACTAAATAGGCGACTCTTGCATCTAAGATCGGATGGGCTCCCTACTTTGCCCTAAGGTAGCCTCAGCATTTCCTGGGGCTACTGACTCATCGATGCTCTCCTCCTTTGATAGAGAGTCAGGTGCAATTGATCCTAGCAAAACTCCTTATATCTTTCTACGAGGTGGCATCTTACTCCTTCAATGAAAACACTAATGATTAGCTTATAATTCATTTTAATCTTAGTACCTATATGTATGCATGATATGCATGTCACTTACTGAAAACAATCAATTCACAATGCAACAATTAATCACATAACAAAACAATTCACCCTACTATGCATTCTAAGCTTAGGAGAAAGCCTAAGCTTTGATACCAAACAATGTTAGACCATGTTTCCGAAGTCCAATATTCGAAATCAAAAAAAACATGGAAGACCCATTTCTTATAACTTACTGAGCATAATTTTGGGAAACTTCCAATTGGAATTTCAGTTCGGCCTCTTCAGAACATTTTCTCCCCATTTTCTGAAGTTTCTAATGACATCAAAAACATTCAATTTGGTTTAGAAATGAAGAAGTTATGGCCAAAACACTTTCACGCTAATACTAAACCAAGACTGAACACTACACCTGATTTCACTCTAGAAATTGAAAGTCTTGGGGCTTAAATTGAAAATTAATTCCTTCGGATAAGTTGTATCTCAATGTCTCTAGTTTGTTTAGGAAAGAGAATCAACTCATTTAGATCTCTATAGATCGAGATATTGCCAAAATACTGAAGCATGTTTAGAAAAAAAATCCAACTCGTACTCTTTTTTCTGATCCTCTCACTTTGATTCAATCTATATTTTTCAAATTAAAACCAAAACCTATAAATTTCTTAGGAATCTAACTCTTCAAAAATTTGGTCAATTAGACATCCAACGAAAAAGTTATGGCCAAAAGAGTGGAGAGAGGTAGGGTTAGGGGGAGAATCGGTCGTGATGCATGCGAGAGACCACGACCCTCGCGGTAGGCACGCTCGTGCGCAACGCGTCGTGAGGAGGCACGAGTGAGGGAGTCAGTGTTGCACTGGCGACACGTCGCAATGGCTACCTAACCCCTGGTCTTTCTTCTTCCGACATCCTAACTTCCAAAATTCATATCTTTTGACCCAGAACTCCAAAATTTGCAAATTTGGTATCAATGGACAGCTAAAAGAAGGCCCTACAACTTCCATGTTAAAAGCAAATTCAGTCTCTATAAGGGTCAAAAGTCCACATCAAAGTGGCTGTCTAATAATTTCATCCTAAACAGCATCATAACTTCTAAAAATCATATCTTTGTACACCATTGTCCAAAAACTTCATACTTTATATTTACGGAAAGCTAAAAAGATAATCTACAACTTTCGTGAAGACAACTTTGGCTAATTCTACCTAGATCGATACAGTTTTTCCGTTGAATTTCTGTACACCATCCCTACACCTAGGAGGGTTTACTAAACACAATATCTCCTCATAATCAACCACTACCCAGTACCTTTCGGTACTCTTGAGTTTCACCTCAAATAATTCATCCCATACACCTTCCCAATCTCCAACATGCTGCTTAAAAACAAACAACCAATTGTGATCTCAACAAGGAAGAATATGCGCATACACATTCCTCTTCCACAATTATCATACACAACCTATAAAGTAACACAA
>JANIHZ010000004.1:57904732-57918554 GCA_027478365.1 Erythroxylum rufum | reverse complement strand
GTATATTCAAAATCAATTCATCCCAATTCATCAAGAAATTCTAATCTCAATTTCATAATCATAAACCTAAAATCAATCATAATTCTTAACCTTAATCAACCAATCACTTTGGTTCTTCACATAATTCATGCAAATACATTTACATGTTTATCACATTCTCACGAATTCAATGTTACCAAACATATAGCCCAAGTAGGATCCTAAAACTAGGCTCTGATACCATAAATGTTGGGACCCGAATTTCGGATTGGTTTAGTCTTAGGGTTTCCAACGCGATAGTTTTCTAAAGTATACGCTACGGATGTCGAAAATTTGTTTCGGTTCGATTGAACCGTTTGTTTACTTCGTTTTCGATTTGCTTCTAATTTGTTTCGCTTCGAAATTCGTTCCTTCGATTTTCGCTTTCGCTTTTACTTCCGCATTTTTGTTATCTGATTTTTCGGTTCGATTCGTTTTGAGTCGATACTTTCGATTTGTGTTCTGTTCTTTCGAATTCGATTTTGTTCGTGTTCGCTGTACGTTGATTGTGTTTCCGCTTTATGACTTTCGATCCGATTTGTATTCCGTTCTTTCGGAAGTGATTTCTTTCGTTTGTTTCCACACGCGTTTGATCGCGTTCATTTTTTATTCGCTTTCGCACCTTGTTTGTTTTCGTTTCTATTTTTCATTTTTTCGGTTAGGGTTCGGTTCTGAGATTGGGTCCCAAAATTAATTCTAAACAACATTAAAACTTCAATCGATCATAACTTCTAGCTACGATATCGAAAAATTGCACACTTTATGGCGATAAAAAAGATGGGGATATAAGCTACAATTTTTATTAAGACCACTTACTCTAATTCAAACAACATCAGTACAACGATTGGCCTTAAAACACATCATACACAATCCTACACTTAAGAGCATTTTAAAAAACAAAGTAAAATAACCTTAACTTCGAAAGATCACAACTTTTAATCCCGATATCGAAAAATGTCATACTTTATGGCAACAGAAAGCTCTCAATAGAAACTACAAGTTTCATGAAGATCATTTTCTCAAATTCTGTCTAAATCAAAAAGGTCAACTCTCTACTCTAAAAAGTCAAATTTTCTTAATTCTTCAAAATTTAACACTTTCACTAATCATTTCTTGCTTTTCAACTTCCACTTTAAAATAATGTATTCACTATCAATTTCATTTAAACTCAAAACACCACTTTAGACCATAATTAATCATAATCATTAATAACCGCTCTTAATCTCATATAACAATTCATATTCTTGACTCTTCTTTTTCTTTGCACACAAATAAGTTACCATAAATTTCCTCATTTAATGCCACTTTATAATTCAAAATTTTCAAGAAAATTTGGGATCCAACAGTTAAGAATTATCAATAATTAACAATTATAAAGTTATTTAAAGCTTAATGTTTTATAATATACGGTATTACTATTTTTATGAAGTTATTAACATAAATCCGAAATTTGAAGTTTTCTCATATGTCAATCATATGAAATAGACCAAAGGGGTGTCAAAGTAAATTCACTGTGTCCCTTTTCAACATATTTACATATCCTGCCACTTACCTCATCTCATTTTTCTCTCCACCCGCTCTCTCACTAAATCTACTTGGTCAGTTCACCATCTAACATGACACGAGTACGACTCCTTTAGCCTTCCTCTTCCCGTCTTTTATTTTATTTTATTTTATTTTTTCTTAAAATCAATTCAAAATCAAACCCCCAAATCCAGAATCCATAAACTCTTGTTTTCTGCTCTTCAACAACTCGTTAATTACTTCTCCGATTCCTCTTATTCCTCCAATTTCCATTTTACCCTCTTTTCTGGCGCCGTTTTTTTTTTTTTTTGGTTGTTGTTTCGCTCACTCTGAGCCGAAACCTTATAATCGGTGGTATTTGGCCCCAATTTCATGCTTAGGGTTTCGATCCTTCGAGTTCTAGTTGATCTTTTACGCTCTTAGTCATGAAGCGGGAGCTCGATTCTGTGGCCGTTGATCAGTGTGGGGAGACTGTGACTCAGTCACCGACTCAACAGGCTCTTAATTGTAGTAAGAGAATCAAGTTCGATAAGGTAAATGGCTACTTTGTTTATTCTCGAAAGAGTAGAGCTAGTGAATTGTTTGACTGTGTCAACGTCGATGCACGAGATAAATCACTTGATGGTTTTGAAGAGTCAAAATTTGAAGTAAGTAATAACGGAATGAGTATAGATAATGATTCGAGAGGAGTTTGGGTTGTTAACGGGGAAACTGGAGTGTTGGACAATGGAAGTAAAAATTGTGGGGTTATTGAAAGTGTAATTAAAGAGAGACAAAGGGTTGATAATGTGAATGAAGAAAGCCAAGTGTTTGGTAATCTGAGTGATGATCGAGCTCATTGTAGTGTGGAGATGGGTTTGTTTAAGGATGACAAGTCGCGTGAGGCTGATGAAGACGGTCCTATTATGTTGATGGTTAAAAAGGGCAGTTCTCTAAAGAGGAAGAAGTTGAAACGGTTTACTAGGTCCACTATGAAAGTTAAAGGTGAGGCAGTTGAGGTTAAGGTTAATGGGTTTGATGCTATCGACGGTGAAGCAGTTTCGAGAGTTGATGTTGAGACGATAGCAGAAGGAAGTGCATTGACTCCACCAAAGAAGAATTTGGAGTTGAAAATGTCGAAAAAGATTGCGCTGGAAAATGTACCAATGACTGTCAAGGAACTGTTTGAGACTGGTTTACTTGAGGGGGTGCCGGTGGTATACATGGGTGGCAAAAAGGTACATTGTCATTTTTTGCATTAGTTTTCCTGCAATTGATTCTTTTCATTTAAGGCAGCTCATAAGATTCTGTTTATCTCCTTCGGAAATCTTAGTTCCAAGCGTTTGGACTCCGGGGTATGATTAAAGATATTGGGATTCTGTGTTCTTGTTTACTCTGCAAGGGCCGTAGAGTAAGTATGGTTTACTTCTGCAGTATGTTTTGTTGTTGCAATGTGGTTCGACATATACATCATTTTGTGACGGTTGTTTCGTTCACTGTATAGGTCATTCCACCTTCGCAATTTGAGATTCATGCAATCAAACAATACAGACGTGCAGGACAATACATTTGTTTTGAGAATGGCAAGAGCCTGCTTGATGTATTGAATGCATGCAGGTCTTCTTCTTTGGATACTTTAGAAGCTACAATTCAAAGTGCCATTAGTGGCTTGCCTGAAGAAAAAACATTCACTTGTAGAAGATGCAAAGGTGGCTTATTTGGTTGAATATTCTGTTTTGTGATATTTCTGTGGGAAATTTATTCAAAACCTTTTATTATCATTTTTTCTTTCTTCTTTGAAACAACCTAGGTATCTTTCCTACGATCTATGTTGGCAAAGTAGGGCCTCTATGCAATTCATGTGCAGACTTCAAAGAATCCCACGGAAGCTTAACTATTGAAACTAGTGCAACTGCTAGGTATGCCCTTTGTTATCCTTTTAACTGATATGATCCCAGTCACTCAATGAATCAGCATGGTAGGTTTTTCCTACTATCGTGTGAGTTATGTATGCATGAGATCAGTTTTTTAAACATACTTTCTTTTTCTTATTTTAGCTCAACTGAACCAATTTTGACTTTGGACTGCTCCAACAGTGTTTCAATTGGTACATCCTCGCTAGAGAGTACTCCAGCTATGATCAAAAGAAAGTTGGTATCCCTTGTGGTTCTGTGATTTGTCAGTGTATATTTTTTCCCTTGTTTTGCTTTTATCCTTGGAAAGCAAGTAACACCTGAGCACATGATTTATGCCTACATTCATTTCCTTACATTGCATTGCTGTATTGTCATTTTGTGACTTTTTCCCTTATTTGCGTACTCATTTGAATCATTCAGGTCAGCAAAATCACAAATAAGAATAAAGTCCACAAATTCCCCAGTGCGCATGTCATCTAGAAAAAGGACTGAACAGAAAACAGCTTTCGAGTTAGTATCATATACATCTCAGATTCTACTTTATTGCTTTTATCTGACTTAGACGCTGATTGTTTTACTTTTTGTCGTAGTAAGAAAATGTTTGTGGTTTTTCCTGTCAATCATTTGGAAAGACTTATTAGTTTTAAACACTCTTTTGGATACTTGGGTTGGTGTTATGCTATCTTGTGTACATTCCTTATTTCATAATTCTACACTACTTCAGGTCATTAGGTATGATAAAAAATCCCTAAAAAAGTGTTTCATTGCATGTATCATCAAGGAAACTTAAGCCATGGAAGACCACATGGAGGTTGTTTTTTTTAACGTCACGTTGATTTGTCATTTCCTTATCATGGTTTAAGATTTAACAATTCATTCATTATTTGACAAGTTTGCTGTAGCTTTTATTCTGAAGTTGCATTAGCATATAAACATTGTCAAGATTTAATATTTTTATCTGTTCAGATTTTATTATTCGATTTCCTTAGTACACATTATTGAATTTCCATGTTTCCTTTTTTGGGCCCTGGTTTCAGGAAATCAAAAACTTTATCAATGTCAAAGTCCTTGAAAAACCTACCAGCAAGTGTCTCTCCCCAAAATAAGTGTCAATGGAGAATAACGACAAAGTTAGATTCTTTCCCTATATTTGTATAATTGTTATTCTTATTATTCTCAAGATAGTTTTCTTGTATTTGTTGCTTTTTTGTTATTAAATCTGTTTATGCATAGTAATTGGTCATGATTATTATTATTTTTTTTCTAAAGAGATCAGCGCTTGCATAAATTGGTTTTTGAGGAAGGTGGATTGCCTGATGGAACTGAAGTAGCATACTATGCTCGTGGGCAGGTGGTTAAGATAAATATTGTGCATGCTTATATATTGTCACATTCTTAGAGTGTAAAGTAATGAACTCTTGTGGACAGAAATTGCTTTTGGGTTATAAAAGGGGCTTTGGAATACTTTGTTGTTGCTGCAATTGTGAGGTACAGTCTGATTCTACTTAAATGTTTTGGTTCTGTAATCTCCTGTCAAAGGTGCTGAAAAATTCTTAATTAATAATGCACAGGTTAGCCCCTCAACCTTTGAAGCTCATGCAGGCTGGGCTACTCGCAAGAAACCGTAAGATTGTACACATTATGTTTTTGATGCATATATATTTTCATGTGGTTTGATAAAATGGACCTTTTGTTTTCTTGACAGCTATGCATATATCTATACCTCTAATGGTGTGTCACTCCATGAATTGGCAATCTCTCTTTCAAAAGGCCGCAAGTATTCTGCTAAGGATAATGATGACCTGTGTATTGTTTGTGCGGATGGTGGGAACCTTATTCTTTGCGATGGATGCCCAAGGGCCTTTCACAAAGGTTTGTAATTTTTTTTTTAATCATCATAAGAAGATTGATATGCTTCTTAAGATAAATTATCTTGTTAAATTCCTTGGTTATCCAATATTTTTTCCTGAGTGCGAGTCGGGTTTCAGTTAATATTTGGAAATGGACTAGGTAGTTGGTGTATCTTTTATCCCAAGGATTACTTCATTGGAACTTTTTTATGCCCTGAATTGTGAATACAGTGAATTGTCCATCTCGAGAAACAGATATAAATAGTTACAGGATGAAATAAAGGCAACAAAGAAGGAACTATTTGTAACTATGATGGGTTTTGGGCAGTTAATATGTTGTATCAAGAATCATTCACCATGGGGACTCTCTAAAGGACAAAACTTAGGAAAACTTGTTCTTTCTTTTTATTAGTTTTGGGCCTTTCCAAACTACATAAGATTGGGCTTCCTTCAAACTTTTAGTGCTGTAATAGTCTAAACTCAAGAAGGGATATTCAATTTCTTGACCATGGTTATTTAGGTAGTAGACTCATACAATGCCCCACTTTTTTATTCCGCTGAAACATGGTACCTTTGCTTTGAAGGTGCATGTCAAGATTTACATTACTAATCTTTTGTCTATCATAATACAATAATTGCTCAAGAGTTATTAAATGTCGCTTGTAAAATTAAGTTTTTCCGCTTTTTTGGTGTTTATGTATCTGCGTTATGGGCCTGACACGCTTTTTCTCCAACAATTATACATTGCTTACTTCTAAATTTTTAAGGACCTATAGCTTCGTTACCATTACAAGGAGTAAACAGGAAAAACTTGTACTTGCATAACACATACCTTGTGTTGTTCTTAAGTATAGATTGCGTGTACATTTGGTTTAGAGGTGGGACCATGTTCTTTACTTGTTTTGTTTCTTTAAAATTCATGGCAATTTTCTTATTTAAAATTTATTATTTGATCTTAAGAACAATAAAACAAAAACTAACATCTGATTCTATATGAACTTTTTCTAAGGAAATTGTCATTTCCAATTAGTATTTTTGATCTGCATGAATTGATATCGTGAGCAATTTATTGCCTATACAGGATGTGCATCTCTACCAAGTATTCCACAGGGTGACTGGTATTGTCAGTTTTGCCAGAATATGTTCCAAAGAGAAAAATTTGTGGAGTATAATGCAAATGCTGTTGCAGCTGGAAGAATTTCTGGTATTGATCCTTTAGAGCAGATAACCAAGAGATGCATGCGTATTGTAAGAAACATAGAAGCTGAGTTTACTGGATGTGTGTTATGTCGGTAAGAGTTACACTTCAATCTGAAACTATTAGAATTTGCAAACATTTTAGTGATTTCTAAACTTTGTTATATTTGTAAAGACGTAGGTCCAATAATGACTTTCTGTGGTCTTTTCAACTTTTCTTTGACGTTATTCATTTGATTTTGCTGTTTGCAGGGGTTATGATTTCAGCAGATCTGGATTTGGTCCACGAACAATAATACTGTGCGATCAGGTAGTTCTCTGGATTATTTTCTGTAATTTATTTATAATTTCAAACTGTGAAATGACGAAATATTAACTGCTTGCTTCTGTAATGAGAAATTGATATTTGGATTAGTTTTTTTCTCTTGGATTTTTAGTCATGTTCTTTACATGTTTGAGCTATTTCATGCTTTTCTTAGATTTATTAACTCAGAACTAGTTTTTAAATCTTTGCTTTTCTGCAGTGTGAGAAAGAGTTTCATGTTGGCTGTTTGAGGAGCCATAAAATTGCAAACTTAAAGGTTTGTGCTTTGCAGTTGGCATAGTCATGTGACGAAGATCTTTGAGTTGATGTCTACTTATTTCACATTCTATTGAGTTTTTTTTTT
The DNA here is from genome assembly GCA_027478365.1 of Erythroxylum rufum. NCBI lineage: Eukaryota > Viridiplantae > Streptophyta > Magnoliopsida > Malpighiales > Erythroxylaceae > Erythroxylum > Erythroxylum rufum. Next base: position 57,911,402 of record JANIHZ010000004.1, on the reverse strand, counting down.
GGGTGATCGTGAAATGAAGATGTTTCATCACCTGTTTGCAGGAATTGCCAAAAGGGAGGTGGTTTTGTTCCATGGATTGCAGTAGGATCCATACTGCTTTACAGAAATTGATCGTTCGAGGAGCAGAAAAACTTCCGGACTCTCTTTTGGAGGTCATAAAAATGAAGCATGAGCAGAAAGGTTTAGGAATCATCAATGACATTGATGTAAGATGGAGACTTCTCAGTGGCAAACTCTCTTCTCGTGAAAATAAACTGTTACTTTCCCAAGCTCTAATTATTTTCCAAGTGAGTATATTCCTTGCTTACAAGCAACAATTTACATAGTTACACTTGATGTATGCCACCTTTTACATGTATGATTCTTCAGCTGGTTTATATTTTAATCTGGATGTGCAAATTGTGATGCATCCGGTATTCTGTGGAGATGCATTTCCATAAGTCACATAATCTGAACAACATTGCTACTAGCTGTTACTGTCGTGAAGTTTAATTCTTTGTTCACAATACATTATTCATTTGTCAAGTGTCAATGGATTATAAATATTTTTTTACCTTTCATTTGAAAATTACTGATGAAGTGAGATATGTTATTTACGCTTCAGGAGTGTTTTGATCCCATAGTTGATTCAACTGGACGTGACCTTATTCCATTGATGGTTTATGGGTAAGCTAAATGTTTGCAAGACTCTTGTCTGCTGCTCTCTAACCTAATATGCTAACTATATAGGTCTGATTTTCTCAGGAAGAATTCCAAAGGCCTAGATTATGGGGGAATGTTCTGTGCAGTACTAACAGTCAAGTAAGCCTCAACTTCCTGTGTAAACGGGGAGCAATTTTTCTGAGTAATAGCAACTTACGCATCTGTTGTTGCAGCTCATTTGTTGTGTCAGCTGGAATTCTTAGAATATTTGGGCAAGCAGTCGCTGAGCTTCCTCTAGTTGCAACCAGTAATGGGCATCATGGCAAGGTGATTATGATGCCCTTTCTGTTTCTCCCTTAATCGTTTTAATAGCTGGACGTTATGGATTTTTTTCCACGCCCAGGTTCAATCGCAAGTGATGCATTCTGTTCAGAACAACTTAAGCGTCCCTGCACTTGATAATGTTTTCGAAGATTTTTGGTCAACTGTTTGAATATTTGGATAGCTTATCTTTAACTTTTGGTAGCTAATTATCCTCACAGGGGTACTTCCAGTTGTTGTTTTCCTGTATCGAAAAGCTGCTGTCCTTTTTGAATGTTCAGAGCCTTGTTCTTCCAGCTGCTGACGAGGCAGAATCTATATGGACCGAGAAATTTGGTTTTCAGAAGGTTGACTCAGACCAGGTAAGCACACTACTAGACATGAACACGTAGAAGTTACATCCACAGATATGCGAGCATATTTGCTCAGGACACAAATTTTTGTGTTCGGATGGGCACAAATGTATGTTATAGCTTGTCAGATTTTGACTCCTCTATTTACTCTGCTACAGCTTAGTATATACAGAAAAAGCTGCTGCCAGATGGTGACCTTTAAAGGAACTTCAATGCTGCATAAACATGTTCCTGCATGCCGAATCCTCACTCAAAGTACGGAGTCTATAGTGTCGTAGACAAATGGAAGAGCCATTTTCCGGCGGGAAGGGAGCGAGAAAGCCTAGTGTCTTAATTGGCATATTTATTTCATTTCTTTAATTCTTTCTTTCTTCCTAAATTGTGTATAGCCTAGATACCAAAACAAGTACATATGTCGAGTGCTTCGCATTCTGTGATCTAGAGTGAGTGATACCAAAAACAAGGCCAATGTGCTGACCATCAAAGTCCGTTTAGGTGTTGCTAATTTTACTGATAAAACAACCCATCGTTTACCTTAAAATGTATATTATTTCGATATGTAGCCCAAAGTCACAACACTCATCTGCTTGCATCCCAACACCAAGATATGAAAGGAAAACAAAAAAATCAATATCAAAATTTTGCAGCTGTTTGCTTTAATCTGTAAAATTTAAATCGCTTTAGGGTTTCAGGATGGGACAAACAAAGTCTTTTGATTGCAGGTGTACGAAAATGGACTTGGGAAGGTGACTGGGGCCCCCTTCCCATAGAACCAACTCTTCCTAATGTTATCTTAGTCATCCACTTATGTGATCACCTCTCGCAAGACTGACCCTTAAGTTCACTTGTTTTTTATTTCCAACCTGTTTTCATGAGGGTGTATGACTCCAGTTTGGACTTTGGAGCCCTAAAACACAGCCGAAAAAAGAAAGAAACTAAACAAGGACAAGACTTCACAACCAAGCCAGGCGGTGCCAGAGCCCATAAGTTGTAATTCATTTCCAAGTAGAAGATTGACTCTGAGTTTCTCCTTTTTTGCATGTCAAGGCACTTGAAATGGCAGCATCAGCTAAATCCACGGCCTTTTGGGGATCCTTTCAACCAACCAATTTATTGCAATAAATGGCTGAGAAGGCTTTGGGAACAGGAGAAGAGGGATTCGTAAGTAAACAGAAGATCTGTTACCGCCTTTTGGCTTATTTGCTCATAAATTGTCAAAAAAATAAAACACATGCTGAGCTGATGGACAATACTGGGAAACTTTATTGCTTTTATATCATGACCATATATAATAGCCTTCTTCTTCTCGTGCTAGCGTATGCATATTGCATTACTTCAAATTTATTCCACTCCTCTACCTCATTTCTTTTCCGCACCATTAGCTCTAAAGCAGAAGCTAATGAACCCCATCATCACATCCACTAACATCTCTTAGACCCATACATTTCTTACCTCCCACGCCAATCATCATCCAAACTCTTTCCCATAAATTTAACACAACCAAACTCAAACTTCCCTCGTAGTAGTAGGATAAGATTTCTTTAAGATTCCCCTAAATCTCATGAGAAACAAAGCACCATCATTTTGGCTGGCCTTTGCCATAGCTCTAAGTTCCTTCATAATCGCCCTCTATACTGTTCCTTTTTCACCTGAAGCAAACTCTTCCATTAATATTAGTAACAGTTTTGGACTTGCCTTTCTCAACAGCATTGTAAAGAAAAGTGGCGTAGAGAATGTCCTGTATTCCCTAGCAGCAAAATCCTTGTATAGACACCATCATCATAGAAGACGCAGGATCAAATGCAACAAGAACAAATGGAAATCTGCATTGATTTACCGTTACAAAGTGTCGCTTGTGTTCACTGTTGACAAGCATGGTTGTGGGAATTTCAGCAGCGTTCAGGACGCAGTTGATGCTGTCCCTGAGTCCAGCTCGTCTCCTACCCTCATTATAGTTGATTCCGGTACCTACAGGTTATGTTCTTGTGCTCATCAAGTTTCTCGTGTCTGTTCCATTCCTGTGTTTCTTGGTGGTCCATGAGCGTACTTCCCTTCAATTTATCAGACAAGAGACATGACCTACTTGAATGAACTATATCTTGCAGAGAGAAGGTGATAGTGCACGCTAACAAAACAAACTTGATACTTCAAGGTCAGGGTTATCTCAATACTGCTATTGCATGGAACGACACTGCAAATTCTACTGGAGGCACAATCTATAGCGCTTCAGTTGCTATCTTTTCCCCTAACTTTACTGCTTACAATATTAGCTTTGACGTAAGGCATTTCTCACGCCACACATAACTCAAGTTGTTTTCAAATTTTATCTGTAACTCCTTGATTTGATGTATTTTCTTGTGGGGTTCTTGAGAAGAACACAGCTCCTTCTCCATCACCAGGTCAAGCGGGAGGTCAAGCTGTGGCACTTAGAATAGCAGGTGATCAAGCTGCGTTTTATGGATGTGGATTTTATGGTTCTCAAGACACGCTTAATGATGATCGTGGAAGGCATTATTTTAGAGAATGCTTTATCCAAGGGTCTATAGATTTCATTTTTGGCAATGCTAGATCACTCTTTGAGGTATTTTATTTTTTCTAATGTTTCTTTTTTTGAAATTTTTGCCTGCAGGCCAAGTTTAGTCTTCCTTTGTATGCCCTTTAACCAATGTTACTTTAGTATAGTTTGTTATTTAGGACGTGAAAAGGAATACTGTTGTATTGAAAATGGACTTTTAGGGTGTAACTACTGAACCAAAAAGAAAGTCACTTTTCTTCTGTAGATAATGATACCCTACTCTTTCAGGAATTGAGTAAGTTTTAGAACTCATCAATAGCCCATAGAGTGATGGACCAATATTAAAGTGATTAGCTAATTCTGGCAGGGATGTACCATCAAATCCATAGCAAAGCCACCAACAGGAGGAGTAAGTGGATCTATTACAGCACAAGCAAGGCAATCAGCAAGCGAGCAAACAGGTTTTTCCTTCGTGAATTGTAGCATTAGTGGAAGTGGAAAAGTGTGGCTTGGTCGAGCTTGGGGAGCATATGCTACTGTTATCTTCTCCACAACTTACATGTCTGATGTTGTTTCTCCAGATGGATGGAACGACTGGAGAGACCCCTCTAGAGACCAGTACGTGATCTATCCCTTTTATAGATGTTAATAATTTCCTCTCTTTTTCTTCATTCAAGTTACCCTGAATAAGGATTTTGATTCAATGTAAAACCAAATTTGTTTATATATTCATGACATTTAAAATTTGATAGAAATCTATTGTAAGTAGTGTCTTTAACATGTTATATTTTTCAACGTGTCATTCCAGGACGGTATTCTTTGGGGAGTATGAGTGTTTTGGAGCTGGAGCAAACTACACAAACAGAGCTTCTTATGGGAAACTACTGACGAAGGATGAGGCAGCACCTTACGTTGATGTTTCCTATATCGATGGAAATCAGTGGCTTAATCTGCAGAATAAATTATCCAGCTTTTCTGATGATGGCAAGCACCAAGATTTCATTTGGACTGATTGACATTGCTTAGTAATAATAGACAACATCCACAGTAATGTACTAATTTTGATACACATGAAGTCACAGAAAGATTAAAAAGAACGACTGCCATAAACATAATAAGATAACTAGCTCAAAACTTCAATGTTTTGTCTTTTGTACTTTAACTAGAATACGGTTTTTCGAACAATCAGATCCAGTTCAGCAATTCTTTCTTCTAGTCACTACCAGACGAGTAACAGTAACCATTATTTTGTGACTACTACTTGGTAATGGATACGCATACGCTAGCTACACCAATACTACGACCCAGCGAAGCTGATCAAGTAGTATTTCCCTTCGCAATCACTTGCGCATGAACGGCAATTCATTCATTTTTTTTTTCTCGTTTTTAACTAAGCTCAGTATTCATATGGTGTCACTTCTGGAACTCCAAGACGGTAAAGAAATAGTCAATATATAGAGCCCTGAATTGAGAGAAACCTGCCGAGAGACCTATCTGCTTAAACTCTTGGTCAGTTCTGTTCTTACCCTTGGCCCCATATATTGTCATGATAAATATGTCGTTTTCGAGGAGAGCTCGAGTTCTGTGACTGTCATCTGAATGCGTTGGCAACACTGGCTCGCAAGCTATCAGCTTCCCCCCAGCTGGAAGCACCTTGTAACAGTTCTCCATTATCTGTTTGCATTCTTCATCCTTCCATGTACACAAAATCCACTGCCAAAAGAATCATTACATACATATGTAATTCATGTCTTACGGGGCTCGTACTGAATTATGAACAATAAGAGTTGACTATATTAAGATGGGTAGAACCTGTGTGTGTATATATATATATATATATAGTCATTATAGCTGTCAGAAAGTAATTTGGTCTTTCGAATGTCTGACGTGATCGCTGGTCTGATCTAAAGAGGTCAGAGAAATAATAAGGCTTTCCTATGTTCAAGATTGATCTCGCCTATAAACTGACATGTTTATTGTGTCGCTATCTCCTTGGAGTCACTAGGAACTATACAAAGGGGTATCTTATATTTCACTATCCAATTTAACGAACCTTAATTTAAAATTTAGATGAAACCATGATCTTAACTCATACTTCTACCTTTTAATACTAAATTACTAATGCTGACATATGGCCCTGATAGTTACACCACAGAAACAAACGCGAACTTTAAATCAATGTGATAGGCTGACAGGACATCATTAAAACAAGCAAATGTGGGAAGGAAAGAAGATGAAATCATGTGTTTCACTTACTTTCATCTATCTACACATTGATCCCACATTTTATGCGCAGATGAAATGGGATATAATAGAGTATAAACAGAGTAATTCAAACAGGACATCTATTCCGAAGGAAAGAACATGCAGAGAGAAGAAGGATTTTCAAGTATTACAAATAGCGGAGGAAAAATCTCTTACTCACCTTCATAAAAATAGCATCCGCACCAGGAATTGCCTCGAACATGTTCCCACCTCTGTGAGTAACACCTACAACCACCATCCTCGCTATTTCAAAATCTTTACTTACCCTCGTTGCTTGATATTATTATATGGTCCCATTTACTAAAGAGAGCAAATCTTTAGAAACGATTGCTTGATATTTGGTATCGGAAAAATGACAAAAGAGAAAGGTTATCTTTTGGAAATAGGGATTATATTAATTATTATATTTAACTAGCAGATATCATAAATTATTTATTAAAAATGTATGATAAAATTAACTATTTAGTATTAATGGTTAATGTGTAAAATAATTTATAAATACATGATTTAAAAAAATTATAAACGCATAAATATTATATTTCTTAATATTTTATTAAATATTCTTATAAAAATT
>JANIHZ010000004.1:57876370-57887463 GCA_027478365.1 Erythroxylum rufum | reverse complement strand
AAATTAGAATTAGATAAATTATATTTTATTTTTAAATTTCTAATTAATTAATTTATAATTATATACCAAGATTAATGTCTATCAATATACCATTTGTCATCTTAAACATTAAAATGTACTCGGTCTCAATTATAAAATTAATAATATTTAAAATTTTCATCTTAATACATCACCATTTAAAGAAAATACGTGACGTGATTGTGACTTGTTATTGTCGTGATTAAACTAAAAACTAGTATTTAGACAACTCTAAACTCTTAGTTCAACTCTTTAATAAATTAAAAATATTTTATTGTTATATTGAGCAGCTAAACTAAGAGTTTATGATTATCTATATGCTAGTCTTTAACCTGATTATGATGATAGTCAACCAAAATAAAATATATCTTTACTCTAGAAAAAACTTTAGGTTATGTCACATACATATCCTCAAATAAATTATTATTGAAAAATGATTTTTGATATCTATTTGCCAAATTTCATAATTATGGTGTGCAACTATAACCAATAAGATCTTCGTGAACTTAAGCATTGGTATTGCCAAAAAGTTTCCATAAAATTAACTTAATGTTTTTGGTTGCAACCTTTAGCTACTAGCCTTACTTTACATGTGTGTACATTTCCATCCATTTTGATTTCCTATTACAAAACCACTTGCATTCAAACCATCAGGTGTATTTGTTAAAGTTCATACTTGGTTTGTGTATATGGGTTTTTATTTTAAATCTCATGGCTTTAGGTCATTTTTAAAATCCAATATCAAACATTAGGTCCTCTAAAGTATCACACTTATCTTCTATAAGAAATACATTCTTTTCCCTTTTTAATATGTAGACCAAATCTAGTTGGAAATGATGTATCCTAATAGCGTGTCGTAGATGATATGTTTTTGAATCCCTTGGTTGTACATCACATTTATCAACTTGAGGTTCTTATTCTACTTAGATGTGAATTTGTGGTTCTTAAACTTTGCTAAGTAAGACTTCACTTCTACTACTTTCCTTAAGAATAAATTATTTTTCTATAAAAGTAGTATGTTTTGAGACAAATATGTTTTGCTAAAAAGAATGATGATAAAATTATTATTTACATTTCTTTCAAATATTTCAAAATTGTGCATTTATTTTATTTAGCTTTAAGGGTATTATATATTACACTTTTCATATAAGCATCCCCTAAATCTTTAGGTACAATAACTCTAGTCTCCTACCATTCCATGTCTTATATGAAGCCTTATTAACTAATTTAAATGGAACTTTATTTAGAAGGTAAGTAGCTGCATCAAAAAGGGGTATCCTTAGACAGGCATAACTATAATTTTATAGCAGTTTAGTGATACGTAGAGTATCATTCCTACAAGGATTAAGTAAGTACTAAATCTAACTTTCCTACTATTATCTTGAAAACAATAAGGAATGTGATTGATTCAATATAAACCTAATATTATATCAAGCATATTAAGAATAGGAATCAAGATAATTAAACATCTACGTAAGAATTCCTCCTATCATCACCTTTTACTCATGATTTAATTATTTAAGACATTTTATCATTTGGACCAAAAATTTTCCTAAGTTAATAAATTTTATTCTTTTGATGTATAACTACTTATCCCCAAATTGATTAAATGATATTTCTATTTGATAAAAACATCTATGAGTGCATTAAGATATATGAAATTTACTTAAAAAATTAACTTTAATACCAAAAGAATTACATAAATCTATTTCTAGCACCCTATAATTTCCAATATCAATGCTTAGGCCAATCCACAAATAAATTCTTTCAAACGTCTTAGTACAAATTAAGGTCTGATTTAAGCTTTCACTTTTATCCAATCAATAGTAAAAATAAAAGATATTTAAGAAGTATAAAACTCTTTTATAGAATAACTAAAATCAATTTATATTAAAACAACAGTATGGTTCCTCTTATCTAGATATTAAAATAAATTAGCTACTTATGATATTTGAAACAATAGAAAATAACGAAAGAATTGTAGAAAAATAAGAAGAATATCATACTAGAACTTTTTAAATTTTCATCTAGAGAGGAATAGGGGTTCTTACTCACCCGTGTAGGTGGCAATGCTCTTCATTATAAATTCTTTACTATGTAACACAGGCTCTAACTTGCCCATGTATAAGATCATGTCTTCCAATCCTGTTTCTAGAAGAGATCATGCCTTAGCACGCAATCATATATAGGATTGTGTTTAAATTTTTTTGTTAGTCTTCTATCTAGAGAGGGTCGTGGGCTAGAAGATATCTATGTTTGAGACGGTGTTTAATTGAAAACAATTTCTCTTATGGTTTAACTTATAAAACTCTTCAATCTTAGACACAATCACTCTCAAAAGAAATATATCTAAAATGAACTAAAACATTAAAAAAAACCAATAAAATAAAAGTAATTTTAGATTAAATTCCCTTGCACTTAAATTTTTGCTTGTCTTTAAACAAGTCAATCATAACAACTATCATCATAAGATAATTTTCAATTCCAAAATGAGTAAAACAATCCAATAATTTAACTTCAACCTAACCTAACAATCTTTCAAATTTCAACTTAAGTTAAACAATTAAACCTTATATAAAATAAATATAAAATGAGTAAACAATATAACCCACTATGTAATTAATAAACCATATTAAACAAACTAATGCAAAATTATTTTTTAATAAAGCATGATGAGATTGCTTGAAATACGTTTGATTACTTCGTTAGGTCAATTTGATATATTACTTAAATCAAATCAGTGGAATTTGATTTAATGCTCTTTAGTTACAACATTACTCATAAATTTGATATATTACTTAAATCAAATCAGTGGAATATAAGTTATTTAATGCTCAAACTTTGTTCCTTTTTCAACATTAATTCACAATCAATATAAATTAATAAGCTATGGCTAAATTCTAAACTTAAGCTAAGTTAAAATTATACATATGATTACATCATTTAATTAAAGCGTCATTCTCAAGAATCTTCAGTTAAATTTGAAATAAAATACTCCTTAATTACCACATTCATAAACCTAGTGTATAGTTGGATTATAAAGCAATGTAACCATCTGATAGATCCCTTTCGGTACTTTTATTTCCATTGTATATCTTAATGGAATTATAATTTGCTAAATTAAATACAATTAGATCGGTTCACTTGAAGAGTGTTTCCTCTTTAAATTTGGCTCATATAGTCCCTACCCTATACTTAAATCATATATTATCCTCAATGTATGCAAATATAAAACATAAAAGAAATAAGCAATACAAAAAAGTAGAGATAGGTAAAAGAAATTAAAGTTCAACAAACTTTTCTAAGCTAAGTTATGGATATTGAATTGATATAAGTCCATGAGAATTATCACAAGTATGAAAAACCAATAACATATAAAGAAACGAAAAAATGAAAAGAAAAACAAAATGAACATATAAAACTAAAGATAAACAGTTATTCTTAAAAAATTCAGGGTGACAGACTTACGGTCCTCATCCAATAGAATTTTGTTAGTGTGATATGAAAGGTTGCTTCCTTTGATCTGTGAGGTTTCTCGTGCTAATGCTTTCTTATGCTTCCTAACCATCCTCAACAACTTTTCCTTTTATTCATCCTTAACTTTAAATTGTTGTCACACCTACGTAGTTTCCTTTTTTTTTTTCATATAATGCATCTTACTTGATAAATTCCTTAAAAGAATATGAGAACACAATATTAATAAAAAATAAGAAAAGGTCTTATTAAATTCATCTAAGATATTAAACGTGACAATCTCTCTTTAAACACCAAGTATCAATTGCCCCTCTTAAATATTTATAATAGCTCCAGTTATTACAAAAAAAGAACGACCTAGGATTATGGGTATCTTAAAGTCATTCTTCATATTGAGGATGAAGAAATTAATTGAGGAAGTGAATATAGAAACTTGCCTATAAGATGTTTAATTGATCTATCAACTAATTAGATACATATCTAAATGAGTTTAGAATATTCTAAGCCCAATTATAACATATGAAATATGATATTAAGTTTATGTCAGCTTTTAAATTCACTAATGCCCTGTCTATTTACAAGTTGTCAATGTTACAAGCAATAAGTGGATCTTTTAATTTATCTGGTAACTTATTTTAGAGGAAAGCAGGGCATTCCTCAACAGCAAGCTCCTTTATATTAGCTCTTTCCTTATATTAGCTCCTTACCACTACTCAAAGTGATTGCAATTGCACCCTCCTTTAGATTCAATTTTGTCTTAATTGGAAGAGATCCCTACCTTTGGTGTTGGTGGAATTGACTAACTGACCAATATGAAACTTTAAGTTCTTGTGCAATGTTACTAATTGATTAACCTTTAAATTTAATATGTCAAACTTCAAACTATTGTAGAAAGTCTAGACTTGCAACCATATAAGAAAATTATGTTATAAACACCTCCTTAGTAGATCCTTATATCTCTCTAATGACTCATAGAGTATCTGTTTATCATCTTATCAATAAGCACAGGTGTCATCCTAATGCTTGGCAATCTTTACTAGTAGAAACTCATTTTCCAAGAACTTTTTAGCTAAATTTTTAATGTGGTGATTGAAGTCGTCGGTAATGACATCACCCACTTATTCGCATTATCTCTAGTAAAAATATGAATAACCATAATAATCACATATCTTTAAAATTTTGGCCATATACGCGTTAAGATCTTTATCAAGTAAACCATCAAACTGTATATATTGATACAACATTTGAATGATGTTCAACTTGAACTCAAAATTATTTGTTGTAATTCCAATCTGGATATGTTAGACTATATCCCCTTGAGTGATGGCTTCACATAATTAACATGGTTATATGTTCTCCCTCAATATTGTCATATTATTGGATTTGTTAGGTTGATGACCTTTTTCAATCTCTGAGTGCCTCACGAAGTGTCTTCTCTATTTCTGGATCTTCTTGATAGAGTTTAGAAGACTAGCTTTTTTTTTTTACATACACCAAGTATTCCAAATGTGAGATAATTATAGAAAAAACATGAAAACAAAAATAATTGAATAAAATAATATAAAAAAAGAAATAAAATGACTAGATTAATAATTTTTTGACTCTAACATTACTAAAATCTCCAACATCAACGTCAAAAACTTAATTATCATTTTCTTAACTTTAATATTATTGAATTTAGATAAGTGTACCTATTATTTTATCATAATGCAATGATATGTAGAGTATCATTCTTACAAGGATTAATGATTCAATCCAGACCTAATATAACAAACAAGTTAAGATACCACTAAAAACTAAACAAATCAAATAATCAATAAATAAGAAATAAGAGGTACTGAAATATGTAGATAAGGATTCCCTCCAGCATCACCTTATATTCATGATTTAATTATTTCAAAGATTTTATCATTTAGACCAGTAAAATTTTATAAGTTAATAAGTTGTTATTGTTCGTTAAACAAGCACCTATCTTTAGATTCATTAACCAATATTTCTATTTAATTAGAACTTCTAATAACATTTTAAGATCTTTGAAAGTTGCTAAAAGTTTTAAATCTAAAACCAAAAGAATCATTTAGGTATATTTCTAGCACTCTATTCAGTTCCTACTATCAATGCCTAGGTTAATTTACAAACATTTTCTTTCGAACGTTTGCATAAAAATTAAGATATGATTTAAGCTCTCATTTCTATATAATCGAGTTTAATAAAAACACAAATATTTCAAATATATAAAAATATTTTATAGAATAATTGAATTCAATCTATACGAAAACAACATTAGGGATCCTCCTATTTACACATAAAAAGGATTTAACCATTGTTCGTTTGCAAATCAAACTATTAGTTTTACGTCAAAACCACAAGTATATGGGTCATTACTTATAGTTAAAAATAGATATCATCCCACAGAGATTGATATTAGACACCACTCAATTTAGGTTAAGCTTTGTTTAAGAAAATGATTTCAAAAGATTAAAAACTAGAAATTAAATAAAAATTAATTAAACTAGCAATGAACAACCAATTAAGGCAAAGTGCAGTAATTTGATGGCCAAGGTTTAAAATTAGGAATTACTATATCCCTATTTTTCTTCCCTCTTGTGTTCTTTATCCAATTATGCTTAACCCAAGATTTTTCTAATGTTCAATTACCCTCTCTCAAGGCGTAATTAGCTAACCCTAATTGAATGGATTAGAATTAGTTATGTTATCTATAGACTGACCAACTTCTCCTAATCCTTCAACAAGATTTTAAGCACTCCTATATGTGATTTTAAGCAAACAACTAAGATCTCTCTTCAATTATTTAAAAAAACCTGAATATCTATTAGGTCCATTAGGAACTAACTCTTATTTCACTACCCAACGCAAATACCCACACTCATCCTCTTGGTCTATTGTATGGTATAAGCACAATAAATATCACAAAACATCTTTCATTGCATCCAAAAAAACAAGAGTTCCACAAATAGTTCAAGAACAACTCCTGCAAGGTGTTTAGCTACTCATAATCATGAACAAGCCAACAAAATCCATGTTTTTCACACTAAAAGTCATAAAGAGAAAAGAATTAAAGCTGGGTAAAGTCAAGAACTCCTTCTCTTTAGTCCAAAAAACTGGAAAATTTCTGAATCTTGATGTTGTCGCCACTTTTCCAAGGTAGATTCTGTGTTTCCCTTCTTTGGCTAGCCTCCAAAAGTCTCACTTTTTTCCATTTTTGGTGTATCTTCAGATGGATGGAGACTTCTAGGGTTTAGAGCCTTTATATATGTCAAGAGGAGGGTCAAACCACTTAAAATCCCGTGTTTAACCTAAGCTTGGCGAGTTTTGCCTGATCACGAGGGTGACTGAGAACTGGTCATCTGGTAGTTGCCTGATCATGCACTGCTATTGACAGCTTTCTGCACTCTTCACTCTTTTGGCCATAACTTCTTCTCCGGACCTGCAATTTGAACTGCAGGCTTGTCACACATTGTTCTTCCTCTCCACCAAATTTCATTATCATCTGAATTCTCTAAGTCTACCCAGTGGTGCCATTAAATCACCTGTACCACATCCACAACTGCAAATCTGATACCTACATAATTCATCAACAAGGTACATCAATCCATCCTACAAATAGGCTCCAAAACTACGCTCAAACACTAGATAATGTAAAGAAACAACTAAACACTTCAAAGATCGAGAAAAGATGCAAAATATGTGAAATATCAAATAAACTAGAACTAAAACATACAAAGAAGCACTTAAAATACATGAAAACACGCTAGAAACATAACCTAAAAACACACTAGTTAACTTCTCCACACTTAAAACCTTTGCTTGTCCTCAAGCAAGATCAAACACAACCAATCCATTCTATAAATTCATCATCACAAGGATTAAGATCATGCAATCTTTTAAACTTTGACAACTCGAACGTCTAATTACTACACACATCATGACTAGTTTTCATCGACATACATAAACAAACTCAAGTTATGACACTAGCGATTAAAAGGCAAGCATAGACTCAAAATGGATCTTCCTCACAGAATTTAGTCATTCCATTCAAGTGTTTAAGGTTAGTGTTTCACTCAAGACTCCTTATAGGAAAGTAGACTACCATAGGCTTGCAAATACACCAATTCTTCTCCACAGTGATTACACACACAAATAGATTCAAAGGAATTTGCTAAAGGTTGTAATAGGGCTAGGGTTTAAGGTATGTCAAAAGGGTTTGAGGGCTCATCACAAGCATTCATAGAATACTAAGTATGCAAAGGGACATAAAATGATTTCTGAGACATGCAAATGGATATAACTAACTACTCCGCACTTATTGTTGCTACTATATGTTATTCTTTTCCTTTTTCCTTTTTCTTTTCTTTTTTGTTTTGTTCTTTTGTCTTTTTTTCTTTTTGAAAAATAAAAAAGAAATGCAAACTAACATTAGCAGCTAGATGTAATGTGCTCTAAAAGTAGAGGTTCAAAGATAGTCGTTTAAAGCGTCTAAAAAATTAAAGTAAAAAATCCCAAAGTAATGCAAACTTAGCACTTTATTAAACTTATGATAGGGTAGGCTAATAGGGTTAAAGGTTTAAAGTAAGGTAATTTCTAAAAACAAAAAGGTCAAAGGCTCAAAAGGGTTTGTAAGGGATAATGACATAGGTTGTTCATTTAAGTCAAAGGCTAAAAGAACGAGGGCCTTAATCACTGCTATTTAGCATGCATCTAGGATATTCAAATTGGTTCAGGGCAAGTTCAAGGGGTACTACCTATGGGAGTATCACATAATGAAGGAAATGATATGACTATGGAATAAAGTCATATAGGCTCAACTCCTCACTAAGGCTCAAATGAACATCCATCATGTTTCTACACATCATTTAAACACTTAAATATCAATTTTTGAGTAAGCCTATATAACCAACTACTTAAGCCAATCAGTATGGTTCACCTTCTATCTAAGTGGCCTAATTCAATCTTCAAGCATATGACTTAATCCTATTCTGATCACTATGATAGAATCTCGAGGCAAAAACTTCTATCTTAAAGATTCAAATGCAGGGAAAATGATAAACCTACAACTAGCAACCTAATATGCAACCTACAAGACATGCCAAAATGCAATGCAAACACAAACATCAAATAATTAGCTACCAAGCTACCTCCCCACACTTGAAGGACACATTGTCCTCAATTTGTGATGAGATAACTAAAAACAAAGAACACAATTACTAAGGCCAAAAACCACAACACAAAACAAGTACCAATGCAATACTCATAAAAGAATTATAAAAAAAATAAAAAAACAAACAAATACAGAAAACAAAAACAACAAAAGAGGGAGTTTAGAAAGCTTATGGAGAAGGAAGAGGCGATAGGGTTGGAGATGGCACGTGGAGTCCTTGCATCTCCCAAGACTTGTGGATTTTCTTTTGCAGGTACCACTATTGGCGGGCTATCAGCTGCATTTGCTCATTCATTTGAATGAGCTGTTGCTGTGTCTTTTTTTTGCTGTTGGCCAGGAGTGTGTATACTTTCTCCCAATATGTTGGCCTCTTTGATTCCTCACTTAATTCATATGAGTCCGAAGAAATTCTAGAACTTAAAACTTCACCTAAAAACCTGTGCTTGACTGTAGTGCGTGTTCGAGGATCTCAGAGCTCCAGGTTGTGGTGCAATAGTATCTCCACATGTCTTAAGTACGGTGCATCAAAATACTCACAAGAAACAGGGGTTAGTCCAATAAGATCAATCTTAAAATGCTAAGCCAAAGCAGTGGCTAAATACCACATTCCTATTGTAGCATTCCACTCCTGCAAGACCCGAACTCGACATCGTGGGTGATATCCGAGTTCGTGCCCCTCGAGGGTGGCGTGGTAGAGCACACAATCATTCAGAAATTGGTATAAATTTTTTTTTTGAAACCACAAACACAATATGCGAAAATCCATAACCAATTCAGGCCCACTTTCCTTCATAAACATTTTCAATCAACACAATACAATCAACAAAATTTTCAATAGCCATTTGGGCCCTTTCACAAATATAAAACACTTTAGTCATTTTAGAATACAAATTTATACAAAAAAGTTGCAGAAAATATAATTTAATACAAAATAGACAAATGCAATGCAAACAAGAACTAATCCGGACCTCTATCCTTCATTTGAATGTTGTAGGTATACTCCGGTTGGCCTAACGGGATATTATTCTGATCCTAAAAAATATTTGCAAATTTTGGGTGAGTTTTGCGAACTCAATGAGTGACTATCATCAATGGCTCACCCATTCACATAACACATAATTCACATTTGATATTATTTCACATTTCACATTCAATTTCACACTTCACATTCAATACACTTAATCATTGATATTATGCATATGCAGTGCACATGAGACTCACTTTTTATTTGTTACTTTGTTGTAACCGAGTGCCTAAACTATTCCATATAGAGCTCATTGATAATTGTCGCTTATCCGCTTGGGGGATACAAGACTCATTAGACGTTAAGCCTGAGGCTCTGACTCACTTTTGAGCTCGAGGCTCATTTTCACTTGTTGAACTTTAAGCTCTGATCATTTGCTACTTTGGTTGCAACTGCCATTATATATCATGCATTTGTGCAATGGAATGCATCAATCACATTTGCATGTTCCCATTCAATCTCATTCTCATATCATCGGACCTTAGTCCGGCATTCACCATTAAGTTGAGAATCACACTTTCACTCACATGCAAATGCACATTCATAACACATTTAACAATCACATTAAGTGCACTTAGTTTATCCAATTCACATTCAATGAGCACTTCAGTATTTCATTCATGCAACATATTCATCGGATCTTCTGTCCGGAAACCAACACAGTCAATCACATTCACATAATCATTTAGAAATCAATCAATACAAAATTTCAAACAAAATAAACAATAAAGTGAGACTATCTAGGTCTACTCACAGTATGCTCTAAAATAGCATTTGCTTCCAAATCTGGATACTCCTAAATGCGGACGTTTATCGTGCGCATCATATTTATGCAATACACCATTCACACACGTTATAAAACTCATTTTTGCACAAACAGTTATATAGACTGTGTACAATACATGCTCAATGACAATCCCGGGTACTTTACCAATTTCATAACTTAATCACTCATCATTTCTTTGACTCACAAACTCAATTCTTTCGTAATTTGATGTCAATAACTCATCCACTAATTTTTTTCCAATATAAATCCGTATGTGTTTAGTGGAGAGGAAATAAAATCTCTATATATGTATATGAATATATGTGTATCACTATCAATTATCTGTTTAACTCATAATATCTTCTCTTCATTACTATTTCATTTCAGCTTAACATATCACAACCTAATCAAAATCTATCATTTTTCATAATCATCAAAAGCAAAAACATTTACTACGTATATTCATCACATTTTCTGCATTATTGCACTTTCATCTGCAATTTCAACCTTTGCATTCACTTCACTTTCTTCTTCTAGCTATCACTTTAATCTTCTTTTCTCAGCTCTAAACATCATCATACACTTTTTCATTGATCTTTCAACTCCAAAAATCATTTCTACAATCTCTTATA
>JANIHZ010000004.1:57837773-57848159 GCA_027478365.1 Erythroxylum rufum | reverse complement strand
ATCTGTTAATTCTTACTTCTTTTCCTTTAACGTTATCGTTTACGTGAAGTGATATCTATCGAAAAATTATGGACATAACAACACAATTTAATAAAAGAATTGATTTCTAAAATTTTTATCAAATATAATAGTCTCTCACAAAATTCTAAAACATATAAAAATTTTAATAAAATTACCAAAACCATAAAAGGGCGGTTCTTTGTCTTTTTACTACAAGTCATCATATTTGATTGACCGCACCGTGCTTACAGCCGTATAGACAACGAAGCCACCCTGTCAATTCTATGTTATTGTCTAACGACTAGAAGGAGAGGTTTGATCGACTGAATAGCACTGAGTTATGGTTCGGTGGTTAAAGTCGAAGTCAAAAAACGTGCTATATCAGACCTGGAAAAATCACCAACAAAACTCAACTTCTCCGTTGGGCCCCGGCGGCTTTGAATACTAATTGACGCAAACCCAAAGGCATCCCAACTTCAACAATGAATATACTGTAACCCAAAGTAGGTCCCAACTGTTTCTGCTCACTTGAGCATTGTCTATATATGTATGATGTATCAAATACTTTTAGTCTCAATCTTAGGCCAAAGATGGGATACTTTTTACGAGTTTTACTATCTTTTTGGTTATAGAGCTGTGAAACAATAAAGAATGATGGGATACAGTATTTACAAAATTAGAATAAGACGATGTCTAAATAGAACACCTTGAGATTTCAGTACCAAAGCATAATGTTACGAAGCATAATCATTTCCCATGGACTTGGTTGGCAAAGGGCATTTTGTCATAATGTGCTACAATGTAGTACTATCAAAAGAAAGAATAAATTAATTTTTTTTTCTTTTTTGGCATTCTAAGACCACGATACCTCTCCCGCTTTTACCGAGTCGTTGCGTCCCACTTTAGTGGACTGAAGACTATGGAGGTCTCTACCTAAACACCTCCATGAAATTAAGCATGTCTCTTTTTGCACGGCATATTACAATGATATGTGATTATGCCAATACATAAAAGTTGTATTAGTCTCCAAATATATAAAAGTCAAATCAATGCACAAAACTCCCTATTTTATAAAGGTCAAAAAAATATTCAACAATATACGCGACAAGGTTATTTCGAGGCTCTTTTTCTAATCTTCAAATATATAATCCTTTTAAATATTTTATTAGCTAAATAATTATATATGAATAGCATGATTTGACAACCTAAAATGCAAATATTTGGTTTTGCAAATTTCATTAGAAGCTTTTTTTTTTTGGCAAATTCATTAGAATTTTTTCGTTAAACACACAATTTTTACTTGAATATTCTTTTCTATGAATCTTCTAAAACTTGGTATTTAAATTTCTTTCTTATGGAAATAGGTTTAGACTAAATGGGATCTTTTACAAGGCTTAGACCTTTTGTAGTATTATGATTTTTCATTAACGGGGATGATGAAAGGGAGAGAGTGGAAAGAAAATGCTCGATATGAAATAAGTTATAAGGAAGCAGTGCATTAGAGATGAATTGGATTTTTTATAAGTACGCAAGTCCTTTTGTAAGAGCAAAAGCAGGAAAAAACAAATATTATGCACCACTTCAGTTTATACTCTAGTCATCTGTAAATACTGATGACATGCTAGAAACACAAAATCGTTGAAATTTTGCATTTAGAATAAGTAAACTTCCTGCTTCACGCTTTTCTCTATACATTTTTTTCTTTAGACCGATTAATTCTTAATTAGCAAATTGTGACTGAATTCACCTCATTGGATTTTAAGGCACAATAAGTACATGGGTTCCTAAATAAGGAGGGAAATTGAACAACTGACCTAAAAGGGACCTGATCTGATTAGATTAAGTAAACTTATTATTAGTTATATGTAGCTAGTAGAAGAATATTATAAAGCCTGCTTACCTATTTTAATATCATAGTTGCCCTTCACGTATCCCTTAAAGAGAGAAATTAATAAATAACAGAAGATAGGAAAATACAACAAATATTGGCCAAACATATAGAAAAATAAAATAGAAAGTGAAAGATCCAAGCTATAGTAAATATAATATTGATGCCTCGAAAGTCATCTAACAACTTTTGGGGGTTGTCCATCTCTGGATTCCATTTCCTTAGCTTAGTAAATCAATTTTCCTTGACTCCAAAAATTCTTTCTCCCTAGGTTCGCAGGATATTATGTACTCCAGAAAGCTGGCAAAGTTTGTATCTTTGTAGCGCCTTGGATTGGCTTCATTGATGAGCTTTGCCCAGGGCCTCACCATTGACGTGAAGGGAAGACTATGCAGAGAAGCCACCGATATGCGATTTTTGTCAGAGTTCACTATAACTCTATGCAACACACTTTTGTACCTTCCATTGCTAAAGATCTAGTAAAACACACATTTAAAAAAAACCTCCATTAGCTTACGCAAAAAAGGGGCAGGTGTATAAATTTTAAGTGTATCATAAGATCCGTACACTTTTATTTTTCATGCATACCCACCTCAAGATGATCACCGAGGTTAACGACAAAGGCATTGGCGATTGGTTCAACGGTAACCCATTCGCCTTGATGTTGAATTTGCAAACCCTCAACCTCATCTTGGAGAAGAAGGGTGAGAAATCCATAGTCAGAATGTGGTGGCATTCCTAAAGTAAGATCAGGTTCAGGGCATGGAGGGTAACAATTCACAACCATTAGTTGGCCTCCATGTTCAAATTCCCTTATGATTTCATCGTCTTCTTCTGTTTTACAAGTTGTGGTTCCCAATAACAGGCTCTCTAGGACTGCCTGCATGAGCGTTATGAACAAGTATTTGGTTTCTTTAACATAGGTAGCCGCGGAATGCCTGATTAAGAATGATAATCATTAATATAGTTTATTACAGTAAAGGGAATTATTGCACATAAAATAATGCACATGGAGAGAAGTTAAAGGTTTATAAATACTCAAGCATACATCTTACCTAAAGTCTGTGGGACATGAAGGCCAATGAGGAAGGACATCTGTCAAGGGGTCGCACATTAGCTTCAAGAAATCTCTCCAACAGAAAACACTGTCCTTGTTTTGGTTGAAGCTTGTTCCATATCTTACCGAAGCATTCATATCCGATGACATGTACTTGGATCTTTCCTCATATGGCAACTCGAAAAACTTCTTAGCAACATTAATCATATTGCTAATGACACCGCTTGGAATGCCATGATTTACCACCTGCATTCATCCATGAAAAGCCTTTACTTTTTTTCCCTCAGCAATCGTCAGAGAAACAGTACTGCCTATTTTACTTGGATAATTAAGGTACCAGAATCTCACCTGAAAAAAACCATATTGCTCACAAGCATCTGCAAGAGATTTAAGGATTTGGGGCCTGCTAGAACCTTGCAATTCAATGAAATCAATGACGGGCAACTTTATATTTTCTTTGGCTACTATATCAAATTCCGCGTGAGTTGTTCCTGGTCTCTCTTGAACAGGCAGTATGTACTTGTAAGGAACCCTGTTGACACCTTTCTCATAAAGCTGCCTAACACCCTTTTGGTATTGACCAATTTGCAGCGTATCATCTTGTACCTCGGTCATTTCCGTTGCAGGAGGCATGTGTATCAGCTTCTTATGTGTCTGTGATTCATTATATACAACAGTGAATCAATTACAAGTTTACAACATATAAAGTACAAACAACAATACGCGCGTATATGGGTGTCAAAGACACAAGGGATTGGCCCAGGAGGAGCAGGATGGAGAAGGAATAAATAGCATACCTAGCTAGGTATTCTCCGAGCCAAAAAAAAAAAAAAGATATGAGTGATAAATTGATAATTATAGAGAAGAATTCGGTGTATATATAGTAGAGAAATGAATATAGGAATTGAGCCATATATACTGTTGTAACACTAATATCTAGATCAAGGGAACTGACTGGTTCTATACAGAGAAACAGTTGACATTTCCAGTCAGACCACGAGACGATCATGGTGGGGACAAGAAATGCTGTCTCTTCTGTTCAGCACTGGTTGAAAACCCTTCAACTGCAATACTTTGTCTTCTTTTAGGAATTGAGCCATATAGACTGTACTAACACTAATATCTAGATCAAGGGAACTGACTGGTTCTATATAGAGAAACCGTTGACATTTCCAGTCAGACCACGAGACGATCACGGTGGGGACCAGAAATGCTCTCTCTTCTGTTAAACACTGGTTGAAAACCCTTCAACTGCAATACTTTGTCTTCTTTTAGATTTTCACTGTTGTTCTGTTCTGCCCCTTAATTTTGAAGCTGCCTCTCTCTTTCTTTCGTCACTATATTTTATTGCTATGGCCATGCTAAATATCGCTGACTTTTTGCTTCCTAATTAACTAGAGGTCCCTTAGCTATCTTGCGTCCTCGTGAGTTGTGAGTCTTCATGTCCTTTCTTTATATTTTTTTTCTCCGATGTTTCGATTGACATTCATTATTCCGTATTCACAAACTTTTCTGTGTCAAATATTTAAGGTTCGATACTTAAATGAAAATCGCTTCACAAGTCAGTTTTTTACTTGAAATCTTGATTATTGATGATCAGAAAAATAAAAAACAGATCAAGTATTAATTTAACCATGTTGTCCTGTCTTTTAATTAACTCCTCATCAGTCCCGTGAAAATAAAACGGAAAACCGTGATTAAGATGTGACCTTTGAGAACTTTTACACCCTTCTATAGTTAAAAACCTTGATTTTTGTATATGTATAAAATAGTAAAACTATCGTAAAGGGATTAAGAGAAAAATTGTAAGAATTACTTACTTTTCTTTCCTGTACAAAGCAGTGCCCAAGGAACTTCTTGCCACATCCGAAATAGTCTCCAAAAACAAATCAAATAGAGGACGAGAGAGCGATGTCCGAGAGCGGGCGATAGGGGCGAGAGATCTTCCAGAACTTCGGAGATTCAAGGCAGTGAGTCACCTCTCCATGGCTTCATCCCCCTCCCTTCCCCAACCCCGATTCCCTCTGTCTCCTCTACCCAATCTTGAACCGCAGCCACACCTTAAAGCCCCAAATGAAAACCCAAACCAAACCCTAAATCAAAGCCAAAACACCGACCCAAACACCTTCCCAACATCCTCGGCTCAACAACCCCTCCAAAAACCCCCTTTAAACTCTCTCAAACCAAATCAAAATCCCTAGGAGTCGAAGGCATAGGCGCGTCGCACATGAAATCGACACCCGAAACTGATCCTGTTCGGGAGGTAAATTGGATTACCATGTCTTGGAAGTCAGTGGTCACAAATGGAATGTCAAAAATCAAAGAGACACAGCTCTAACTTACTACCCACCGAAGATCAAAGAGAATCAGATTTTCGTTATCCCTCCTCCAAAGTTAGCTAAGCAAGGAGCTTCAAACTGCCGGTTAGCACTGATTAGATTCTTCATAGGTAAGCGACCTGCTTTTCCTGTTGTACAACGAGCTTTGAATAAATTCTGGTCTAAGTATGGATTGAAGGAGATTCTGATCACCAGCTCCAACAATTTTCTGTTTAAGTTTGAATCTAAGTTAGGAGAAATGTCAGTACTGGAAAAGGACCCTTGGCACATCCAAGGCAAACCCTTATTTATGAAGAAATGGAGTTTGAATGGAGGAGAACAGGAGCTAGTGAGGTGTACCCCAGTGTGGGCACGATTTTATAACATCCCAGTTAAGTACTGGACCACAGAAGGGCTGGGTCGAATTGCGAGTGTGGTTGGACACCCACTGCTCATAGATTTGCATACTGCTAGGATGGCTCGGATTGTTTATGCTAGGATGTGTACAGAGATGGAATTACAAAAAAGCTGGCCTACCTCCTTTGAACTAGTTACACATAATGAGGAATGGGAGAGACTTTCTAAAGAGATAAGAATAGAGTATGAATGGAGGCCTGACCAGAGTTCACAGAAAAAGGAATGGGCACCAACAAAGAGAGTATTCAAAATTGGAGAACACCATGAGTTGGGGAAAGGCAAAGAAGTACTACCAGATAATCAGAGTAGCAGGGAGTGGAGTTGCAATCCACAAACAAGTCCATCCAAAAGGAAAAGGAGACCATTGCACCTGAAGAACACAATAAGGGATTAGGTCCTCTGCTGATGGAGCACATAGTGGGTATGAATCAACTGATGGAACAATTTTCCAATTCTACTGGAAGTCCCCCAACATAGTGTAGGGCACAATTCAACCAAGACATTCCAAATGGAAACCTTTGAGGATTCGAAGTCCCCTGCCATATGTCAAGTAGGTACAAACCCTCCCTCTCCTAATTCTTAATTGGTGCCTGATAGTCCTGGTAGTGTGTGTATGTTGGGGGGGGGGGGTGAAGTTTACCTTGAAAAAGGTAGGAAACCCAGGAGAAAGCAAAAGTAGGAGTTGCTTCTCGTTATGGAATTATGGATTTTGTCTTTCGAAATGTTAGGGGGGCCAATAATCCCAAAAAACAATTAGCTGTACATGCTTGTCTTAAGTGCCTATCGGTGGCTTTTGTGTATTTGCTTGAATCTAGGATTAGGTCTCCTTCTTATTTGAATAAGGTTTGCTCCTCCCTACTACCTAGGTGGCCTTTTTACAACAATTTAGAATGTGCCCCTAATGCCAGAATAGTGTTAGCTTGGAACCCGGATAGTTACCTCTGCAAAATCCTAAGTTCTACTGATCAGTTTGTGCATGTAGAGTTGACTCCCAGAACCAATGCCCCTCCTCTCCTAGTAATTTGTGTTTATGGGTCTAACAACCTAAATCATAGGAAGAACCTTTGGACAGACCTGTCAAATCTTACACTCTCCATGTCCTATATGCCTTGGATAATTGCGGGTGACTTTAATGCTATTCTATTCTCGCATGAGGCAGATCCTCTTAGTCACTCAGCTCTCATAAGTATGAGTGACTTTAGATAATATGTTGATAATAATGAACTATTTGATCTCAACTCCAGCGGTCCTTGTTTCACTTGGAATAACAAACAAAGTGGAGATAGTTATATTGCTAGGAAGTTAGACAGGACTCTCATTAATTCAGCTTGAAGTTCCAATTTTCCTAGACCGTATACCTTACCTGTAAACCTTTCTCACTCTCTTATAGCTGAAGTTTCAGCTTAAGAGATTAGAGAGGTGTTCAACTCTTTCAACCCTAGTAAGGCTCCTGGCTCGGATGGGTTTAATAGTTTTTTCTTTAAAAAAACTTAGCACATTATTAGGGGAGATATCACTAGTGCCATCCAAGATTTCTTCCAACATGGAAAACTTCTCAAAGAGCTTAATTCCACCTTTATTACTCTAATTCCTAAAAAAGCTCAACCCACCACAGTAGTAGATTATAGACCTATTTCTTGTTGCAACCTGCTTTACAAGGTGATAACAAAGATCATTGCTAATAGCCTTAGAGAAATTCTTCCTCACATTATTAGTCCTAACCAAAGTGCCTTCATTAAGGATCGGAGAATTAGGGATAACATCTTGTTAGCCTAAGAAATTTTTAAGAACTACCACCTATCTAATAATCAGAAGCAATGTGCTTCCAAAATTGACCTCCAAAAAGCTTATAATTCCATCCGTTGGGATTTCCTCATCAATACTTTAGAAGCTATAGGTCTTCCTCCTAAGTTCATAGCTTGGATCCAAGAGTGCATTTCATCCCCTTCATATTCCATTTTGATTAATGGATCACCTTCTAATTTTTTCAAAGGCAAATTAGGTCTAAGACAAAGAGATCCTTTATCGCCATTCCTTTTTATTATCTGTATGGAAGTTTTTTCTAAGAGCTTGAATGATTGCATAGGTCGAAGTCCTTCCTTCAAATACCACTGGAGATGCAAAACCCTTAAAATCATCCATCTCCTATTCGCTGATGATCTACTCTTGTTTTGTCATGCTGCCATAGGTTCAGCTCAAACCTTGCTCAATTGTCTAAAATCCTTCGCTAGATTTTCAGGAATGGATATGAATCCTTCCAAGAGTCAGTTTTTCCTATCTCATGACATGGATCAGTTGTCCAATCAAATGGAACTAATGTCTGGCCTTAGGAAAGGATCTCTCCCCATTAAGTATTTAGGAGTCCCTCTCATTACCGGTAGGTTATCGGGGAGAGAGTGCTTACCCTTATTGGACAAGATTGATGTGAGAGTTAACAAATGGACCCATTAAAACCTTTCTTATACGGGTAGATTACAACTAGTGATATCTATCCTTTCTTCTTTCCAAGTGTATTGGGCTTCTCACTTTATTGTCCCTTCGTCTGTCCTCAGGGAAATAAAAGCTAAACTTATGAATTGTCTATCGTTTGGGAGGGTAGATCTCCACTCTCAATCCAAAGTTAAATGAAGTGACCTTACTAGGCCAAAAAAGGAAGGGGGTTAGGGATCAAACATTTGCCAACCTGGAACCTTGTATTGTTAGGAAATAGGATCTATTATTTGTTTTATGATATAGAGGCTCTGTGGGTTAAATGGGTGCACACGATCATTTTGAGAAGGAAAAATTTTTGGAGTGCATAACCTACTAATAGTAGTTCTTGGAGTTGGAGGAAAATCTTAAGTGTGAGGAATAAATTGGGAACCCAATTCAGATTTAAGATAGGTAATGGTCATTCCACACTCTTATGGTAGGATGCTTAGCATCCGAGGGGAATCCTGAAGAACTTCTTATCACCAAGGGAGATAAATGGGTCGGGTATGCCTACGAAAGCAACAGTTTCTAAAATTATCAGAAATAATGAGTAGAGGTGGCAGGATTTTCCTATAGCAATCATTGGAAATTTTAATCCCATTTAGCACCAACCAAATAGTTCCCCGGATTATTTGGAATGGTTACCTAGCCCTTTAAAAAAGTACACCAATGGATCATCTTATAAACTTTTGAGACCCTCAACCCACCAAGTATCTTGGCACAATCTAGTTTGGTTCAAAAATAACAGCCCAAGGTGTTCTTTCATTCTTTGGTTAGCAGTCCTTAACAAACTTCAAACAAGGGATAAACTTCTATTTCTCTATACTCCTAACCATTGTTCCCTATGTTTTTTGGACCTTGAATCCAATAAGCATCTGTTTTTTAAATGCTCTGTCTCTAATTCCATATGGGCACATTGCCTCAACTACTTCCAAATCCTCATTCCCAACTCATCAAGCCTTCAATTTGTCCTAAATTGGTTTCACCATACATCTTCACACAATAACATATTCCCTGTTCTACTGTCCACGATTTTATACCATATTTGGTCCTAAAGGAACTTAAGAACCTTTAAGGATGTAGCCATAGAGGTGGAGAATTTACAAGCTAGGGAAATCTTCCAAGTTCTTGAGCTTCTCAGCCTAAACACATTGAGAGGTAATTAAACCAATAATGCACTAACATTGTGATGTAGACTGTTGTTTTTTCAGATGTGGTATCAACCTTTTCACAGTACATGTTCTTCACGGATGGGCACATAGTAAAAGAGAACAGCAGGCTATCCAAAGGCATATCAAGAAATATGGAACTTTGATAGGCAATGATTTAGAGCATCATTTCTTATGGAAGCTCCAGTAGGAATGGCAGACATTAGGAGACAAAATTGACAGTTATATATTGAATTTCAATCATTTTACTATAATTGATTGTGGTTTGGTTCTAGGATGTATATAGATGTATTGACATGTTGCTGCTTCTTGTGTGCTTATGTCTGATTGTAAACAAATGTTAGTTTTAAAGTGTTACGGTAGGAAATTGGAGAGGAGTATGATGGTAGGGAAGTATTATTATTGAACTACCTCATGTATTTTGAGTGTTAAGAGATTACCTACAGATAATCTCTTATGTTGTACATAACCTTTAATTCTTTATAACATTGACTGATTTACCCAACAAAAAAAAGGAACCATATTGTCATCATTTAATTAACATAAGCATAACTAAAAAAAACTATACAAGGTTTTGGTTGTTCACACACTTTAAAGATATTTAACCTACGAGCCATTTCGAAGAATCCATGGAATGATGACGATCCATGTATATTATCTCACACGTAGGAATGATTTGCAACTTGAAATACATTATTAGTTGACATTAGCCTATCGTCAACATGCTATTAGTTGTTATATATAATCATGTAATCGATAAAAAGGCTCCAAACAAGAGGACAAAAGAAGAAATGTAAGAAGCAAATAAATCATGCAAATCGGATTACGCTCATAGCTAGCAGTAATTTTGGATGACTTCTGGGCCTATGACGGTGTAGGATCGACCGACGGGGACCTATGATGGTGTAGGATCGACCGACGGACCAATTACCACTTTCTCTACACGTAGATTAATTTTATTCAACAAAATAAGATTATTAAATGTCAAACCTGTGGAATCTGGAACCCCCTCTTTAAGTTATGTGCTTGCAATCAAATATTATTATTTTATTTAATAAATGTATT
>JANIHZ010000004.1:57800880-57813358 GCA_027478365.1 Erythroxylum rufum | reverse complement strand
ATGACATATGCTAGTCTGTCCGGATTAATGATGTCCAGTCTCATTAATCCTATGACTAGGGAGAATTTAGATACTGATATAATTGCACATGATAGGAATCTCAGTAGTATGATCACATCATAATTTCCTTCATACTATGTCATATGTTACGGACTTCATTAATTTACTTATAGATCAATATCAATTGATAAATAATGAACACCAAATTAATGAAATATGCCTTTCTTTATTATTGAAAATAAAGTCTATACACAACTTTGTACAAAACGCGCTAAAGGCGATTGCCTTTAAGGCCTTACTTTAACATGTATCACACGTGCTCGACGGTCTCCCACAGCCTTACCAAAAAAGGCATTATTTTCACACTTTGAAGCTCATTTTTAACCTGTTTTTCAACGCTAACCATATGAAGCACATATTCAAGCATCCATAAAAAAAATTGAAAAACAAAGTGTTTTCTCTCCGAAACCTTTATGGAGAAAAACTGAAAAAAAAAAACCTTCATTTTTGTCCACCCAATCACGTAACCGCTTTGATACCACATGTCGTACATAACAGAAGCCTTGGTTATGTATCCCGGATCGAACTTGAAAGGAAAAAAATGAAGAAATGAGAAAATACTTTATTTTGATTCTATGACTTCAAAAGAGCTTTCCGAAGCTGAAATAAGCGCAAATCTGTTGAAGCCTTCATGAGAATCGATCCCTGAGACATCATTAAGGCCTTTTTATAGCTTTCTTAATTCATGAACATCTAAATGGGTTAGAGTATCCAAATGTTCACGATTTTCTTAAGCAGCTGCAAGAGACCTTAACCTTTTATATATATATATATATAGCATCTATATTGATAAGATCTCATCTTGACTAATTATTTGATATTATCTCCTTTTTTAATTTATTTTTGTGCTTAAATGTTAAAATTAATGTTTGTTTTGTTTTAGGAGATGAAAAGTGAAGATTGCATTGAATTGGGACTCTATTGATGATAATCACAATTTTTGGATAAAGTGAAGAGATGGATGCAATGGATAAGACTGCTCACTTGAAGAGTTGGAGCTTGACTGGAAGACTTCACCTTATCCTTATCACACAGGAATTTGAATTTATTTTAGATAGATATCTTTACAAGTTAGAGTTAGATTAGGATTAGATTAGAAAACCTATAAAAGGGACGTTCCTCACAACTGAAAAAGGCTCTCTCTTCTTACGTTTTTAGCAATTTTCAATCTTTCTTCTATTTTTGTTATTGGAGCAAAAGCTATATGTGGCTAAGCTTAATCTTTCTGATTCAAAGGGATTCGATATTCTAGTCGTAACTTTTGTCAGGTTTTGTGATCTCAACTTATATTCACATTTTAAATCATGTATTTCTTGTTTTGAGTTCTCATACTTCATAAATGATTGATATTCGATTAAACTGACAATTTAATTTAATATTGATTATTCTATCGCTATCAAAAAATTCATTGATCCGTAATTGTCATGAATGATTGGTACAAGTAGCAAATAAGTTATTTATGAATTTCCATATTTAACTTATGATAAACAAGCAAACTAAATTGAATAGTTGCAACTATCTCGATTATTTAATTTAGGGTTTAGTCTTTTTCACTGAGCTTATTACTATCATTCATTTGATATGGAATGCTATAACACCCAGCCAATAGATGATAAGTTTTGGTTTGGATGTTGAGTTTGAATCAATTAATTTAGGATAATTTATGACTTATTAATATGTTTCGGGCTAACTGCTTGAATCATGAAAATATTCTTTTTAGATCGATGATCAATGTTACAATTAGATGAGATCTTTCCCTTGAATCAGAGTTTGGTAGTCATTACTTTCTTATATTTAAATTCAGTCGATTTAATTTGTTTTCGTATTAATTTCAGTTAATCAATTATTTAATCAAACCCCCTATTTACTTTTATTACTTGAAATTAAGAAGCTAGTGTTTAGTTCTTTAGGGATTCGATCTGGTTCCACGACTACTACAAAAGTTTGGAGAATTGATATTATTTTGGAGGCTTTGACAGGCTAACCACATATCGGGCCTCCCCATCATAGACTCAATATGGGTCTGGTCCACACTGGCTGAGGTCCTTTTTCTTCACTGGACTTTAGCTCACTAACTCAGATCCTTTATTAAGCAACTTCATTATCTTTATCCGAATCAAACTTGATTAGCTTAACTAGTAATTTATTAAAATCGTTAAAATGTAATCAATTATTGTCCCCCAAAACGAAAATATCTAATATTGTATGCAAGTTTTCTTTTCTACATTAATTGATTGATCTGCTGCTGTAACAATTCCTTATGTACATTATCCTTCCTTCAATGTGATTCAAATGAGAATAATTAAGAACTTCTAGTTTCTCACAAAAAATACCAATGATGATGCCAAAAATTATGTGGGCCTTTTTTTTTTGTCTTAGGATGTAAGGTCTGCATGCTTTCTTCGATGAATTAGGCATGCAAGAAAAATGATTATTAGAGTTTCCTCTAGCATTGTCACTTGACGCTCAAGTGGTAAAATGAGTGGTGTGTAAAGTAATCGAAAGAGGAACTTTTTAATAAGGGTATTAAAGTGAAATTTAGGATATAAAAATATTTGAGATAACTTATATTTTATCTTGAATAATTTGAGTAAAAATAGACTTTTTATTTTATCTAAAAAGACATAATATGTATCATAAAGTTCAATAGCGCGAATTTAATCAAAACATCACAAACATCATCTTTTCCTTTGGACTTCACCTACTGCAAATTATTATATCATAAAATTTTCTTACTATTTTTCACTTTCCTAAAGTGAGAGACCAAAAGAAAATATAGAAAAATCAAACGATGACATTTAGACTTGGTTAGGTTGGTCATGCAAGGCCCAGGCTCAGGCCCAGGCATAGACGGCCCATCCATAGATGGTGACCTCCCATTCTTAAGTGAAGACCTAAACTTAGCAGGTATCTGATATATAAGGTGCTACCTCACCATGATATAGGTACGACATTAGAACCCTGATTTTCTCTATTCGTAGCTACCAATACCCTTATCAAAAGACTAACTTGAGTGTCGGAGGGGCTTACCAACAGTCAACTCCCAGTGTGCCTTTACTGTTTTGCAGGTACTCTTTAGACAAAGCCAATCAAACTCATGGATCCAAACAACAACGTCCAGCCCCATAAAATTTAGTCTGAACCAAGACTAAAGTAATATTTAAGAGTATTACGATTCAGTAATGACTTTTGGTAAAAGAATGAAGAATTGCCTCACTTATAATCCAAAGTTTGAATCCAATACCATCCACAAACAAAAAGAGTTCTAAGGGGAGTTGGATCTGCATGAATTCCAAAAGAAGGATCCAGCTAAGACGGAGAAAGAAACATGCATTGCATGAGGATCTCCGGTAAGGACTGATGGGATTAGAAATATTAATTTGGTTATAACTGTGGTGATTCCTCGTCACCGTGCCACAACAAGGTCAACAATACTACTTGCCTAGTTACATGTAGGCACACTCACCATAAACCTATTCAAGGACTAGCCACTTTCCAACCAGAAAAGCTTTGTTGATAAGGATTAGTTGGCTTTAGATCATCATTGGTAAGTGTTAGATCGATTTGGAAGCCATATTCCTCTTATAAACTAACATTTTTAGATTTAATTGAAACCATGGTGGTTGAAAGGCTACAATTTTCTTGATCAAAGACAATAGTGAAACTGGTTGTGGTTACAGGTAGAAAGGTAAAGTGAGACTTTAGAGTGAAAGGTGAAAGGTGGTTTTGAGTGAGGATGGAGATGGAAGATGGTACACTTAGACATCATGACTCGTCACTTAAACAAAAAAAAAGCTGGATTTATTGAAGATAGGAACTTGCTCGGTTGGTACTGTTGGCCTGCAATTTATTCCTTGAATGAAGAAGATTCACCATTATAAGTAACATTCTGTTACAATAAATAAAAAAGATGGAGAGAGTTTGATTCCTAGCATTACAATAAAGTACAATATTGTTTACGGGAAAAAACGTAGCTAAATGTTTAAAAAACGTTGTGTATAGTTATTTGTGATGTTTTTGTTTCATTGTAAAAAGCATCGCCAATTTCTTATAACTGAAACTGTAGGCGACGTTTTCAGAAATCGTATACAAAAAATATTAACTATGAAATTTTTTCGTAGCTAAAACATTACAAACACATGGCTAAAAATTGAATGTTAGTAGGAAAAATTTAGTGTAAAATGATCGACACGAAAATAAAACGTAGCTAATAGTTTTTTATTACATGTTTATCTTCATAGCTATATAGTATTAACTAAGTTTTTTATAATGTAGCAAAAAGTTATTAGCTATGTTCTTTATAACGTAGCCAAATGTTATTTGATATGTTTTTAATAATATTGTCATAATTTATTGTTCGTTACACTTTTAATCCATGATATTAAACATTATGTTTGTATATAATGTATTGACATGTTTTTTTATTGTGAGTTATTAGCTTATTATTATAAAATTAAATCAAATAAAATCATTATTAATTAAAAAAATCAAACATTGTATATATAAAGTAAAATTACATAAATATCATTAAATTATACCAATAAAAAGAATATAACATTAAAGAATGATCATTTGTTCTTATACAAGATATAAATGACAATATAAAGAATTTTTATAGACAAAACAATAAATAAAAATTAGTTTACAAATTATAATATGTCGTGCTCATATTACAAAAATATTAGAGCATAGCCCGAATGATTACCTAGTGTTGTCTATGCCTATGAATTTGTAATCATCCAAAAAGCTTAGTGTTGTTGTTGATGGTGATTTGGGTTTCTCTAAGTAGCTTGAGAACATTCAAGGAAAACTATAATTTTGTCCCATTCCATTCTTTGCATCAGTAGCAGTAGATGCCTCTTTATTTTGATTGTCAATAGATGCATTATCTCCAGCTGCTAGATTTTCAAATACACAGAATAACCAAGGTCAACTTACTGGAAGAGGAAATGGGTGTCCTAATCAAAACAACCATAAAATATGCATACATACAAAATAAAATATATTGTCCGAGCAAGTTGTATCTAGAAAGGACTAATAACAAATAAATCAACTTTGATCTTAAAAAGCAAGCAAAATCTCAGTAAGACGGAGGAGAGTAGCAATTCAATTAGATTAACCACTATGTCAACTTTCTCAAATGCATCAATCGATACATGAATTTTTAGGTCTTCATCCTTTACACTAATCTCCTTAAAATCACCCAACTTTACTGTGTCATTCCACTCCTTGAATGAATGAAACAATTTGCATAAGAAAGTCATGTGATAAGATGCGCCAATATCCATGACCCAGGTTTTTGTAGAACTAGAAGTGCTGACAATCAAAATATCATTGCCCTCTCCTTCATCGGAGTTATCTTATACTATTACAGCACGACTACTACTACTTGATTCCCTTTTGTTGTTTCTATTCTTTCACTGTAAACAGTCCTTCCTTATGTGCCGCTTCTCTTTACAGAGAAAACACTTAATTGCTTTAGCGCTTAATTTGGAACATGACCTACCTTTCTTGCCACCATCTCTTTCAGTGTTCATGACCTTGGTAACAAAAAGACCTGCTTTTGAACCATCTTCACCAGAATTAGAGACCTTTCTCTTTAATTCTTTAGAATGCATAACATCCTTCACATTGCTAACAGAAATACTATCTCGCCTATGCAACATAGTTTTAACAAAATTTTCATAGGAATTTAGTAAAGAGCAAAAGAGAATAATAATTTGATCCTCATCATTAATATTATCCCAACGCCTTGTAAATTTAAGACAATTCAGTTAAAGTTATCAAAATGATCTTTTACTTACATATTTCTGCTTCTGAGTTAAATGGTTTGTGAGAGATTTCTTCTTAAACTTGCTTTCTAGTTTTGCCCATAGTCTCATAGCAGATGTTTCATGCGCCATCTCGTGCAATCTAAGAAGCACGGACACGGCAAAATGGAGTTGTGTCGGCGTATCGGACACGTATCTTTGTCGAACACACACGTGTCCATGTCTGACACGTGTCTGACACAAACACCCACAAAGAGTGCATATATATGTTCCATATTTTTTTAGATGGGCTTATAAAGTACAAAATATGTATGAACTATCAAGATATTTGAAGTCTTAAAACACATCAATCAATATATATCATATTATGAATTCTGAATTTTTTCTTAATTCTAAATTTTATAATATATATATATATATGTGTGTGTGTGTGTGTGTGTGTGTGTGTGTGTGTGTGTGTGCCGTGTCCGTGTCCGTGTCTACCAAATTTTAGAAGTTGGTATGTCTCCGTATCCGTATCTATGTCCGTGTCGTATCATGTGTCCATGCTTCTTAGTGTGCCACACTTCATCGGTCAGACTCAACAGTATCACACTATACGCCTTCTCCAGAATTTGATTCTTCTCCTGCATCAATAGTTTCTCGGGCAGTTTCTTGAACAAAGAGGTTAATCTGAGTTTTACTTGGACATTGTGTTGCATCTTTCATGGGTTGACATGGGCTTTATCTATGGACCAAAGTTTTATAAATATTATCCGGATTTAGAGAGACGGTAAAAGGCTCCACTATGTTCTTCATCATTTTATTCTAAAACTGACGTTACGGAAAGTATACTGGTTAGGGGACGATTAATTGGTCATCAACTAAGAATGCAAGTCATGAAGGTTATTGAGATGCTTCTCTCAATTGCTAATGAACTAGAGGAGTTTTGTGGCCATCCTTAATGAGTATTTTGTCATGATCAGAATTTCTTTCCTTTTATCTTTTTTATGGGGAATAAATTCAGTTTTCAATCATTTATTTCATAAGCTTGTGTGACCTCAGGTGTTTGGTATGGTGAGATCCAGGCTCCATGATCAACCAACAGCCAGTGCCTTGCGTTGATTAAATGTGCCCGTATGAGTATAGGTGAGTGATATGTAATGGCCTATAAAATGGAAGGGGGAATGGCATTGGCATTACCGTATTGTGGTGTGCAATGAGAACAACCGCCGTCAAATAAAGTAGGACGGTAATGATTCGAATCGCTTCGTAGTTTTAAGAAGAAACTAAGAGATGAATAGAAGTTAAGTTGTCAATTGTGCGAAAATAACATGAAAGCGATGTATATTTTATGCAAATGACGAAGTCTTGATTCGTGGAAAATATACCCAAAATGTCCAAATAGTTTTAACTGTAGCAGAGTTCATAGTGTCCTAATTAATCCTTGGAACAACATTGTTATGGGAAAGCTAGGAGAGGCTAATCATGAAAGATGGACCCCTAAAAGGCGTCTCACCGTTTCATTTGATACGAGATGATTATTATTTAATATTCACCTACTCCTATAGTTGATTCGTGGAAGATGAGCCCTAAGAGCTCTCCATTAATGTACCCATCAATCCACGTCCATCCCACCTAATTGCTTGGCTTGTTATCTTATAAGATGTCACTGAAAAGAAGAAGAAAAATGTTTTCGCCAAGTCTCTTTCTTCAGTTATTTATGATGTTAAAATTTTACGGAAAGATTAGAAGAAAACGAAATCAAAGGAAAAAAGAAAGATTAAATTAACTGAAAAATAAAAGAAAATGGTTATAAATGTCTATTTGTTCTAAAGTAGTTGTGTACATAGTAAACAAATAAAAGGTAGTTCATTATGCGAACTGCCCATGTGGTAAGGGGACCCCATGGTTTCTATAAAACAGATTCCACAAAGACTTTCCTTTTTTTTTATTTTCTTTAATTAACAGCCATGTACACATTGCAACTATCCATAACGAATGTGCATTATTGATCCTTCACCAAGACAATTTTGCCGTATGGGACCCCAAACTCAAAAGTGAAACTTACTAACCCTCTTTTTGTTTTTAACTTTGGAGATACCAAACGCGAAGGGGCGTCATCTTGAGCTCTTCAGTCCACTACGAAACACTGTTTCGAGTCACCGTTGCTTCTTTCAATCGTATGTACCAAAAGAGATCGAAAAGAAAAGAAAAAGTTGAACACTAGTTAAGTTTGTGTTAAAAAATAATGGTGGCTTTTTGGGCTGAGAATAATGTACTGAAGTTTGGTTTCTAGGAAGAGCCAAAAGGTGCCCTGTGAGGAATGCCTTTTCTTCTCCTTGAATTAGAAGAAGGTCGAGGAGGCGTGGGCGGGTAAATGTCTTGTCGTGAGCCTTCACGCAATTCTTCACTCTTTCTTGATTTGCTTCCTCTACTCTCCATTAATTCCTCATTCTTAGCCTCTAAGGTAAAGCTTGCATCCCCATTTCTCTTTATTCCTACAAGCTATACACACACATTTTGTTTGTTATGAAAATGCTACGGAAAACAATTAGGTGGGTACATGTCCATCATTAACTGGGTTTCCCTCCAGTGACTTGAAGAAAAGTTTACCACATTATAGTCCTGATTATGGTGAGACAGTGCAACAATCCGTGCATGTTTACAATGTGATCAAATCATTAGCAATGGTTGATAATTGACAATGGTGGGTTGTTTCAAATGTGGGTAATAATTGTGACCCTCTAATGAATCATGAATGGTGTTGATGAGAATTATTTTCGAGATCAATATGAGCTACAGGAAGGAGATCAAGGCAATGCCAAATGATGATGATGATGATGCCGATGATGGATGAAGAAGATGATGGGTTGGGGTTTAATTTAGTTACCTTACATCCCAAGGAGCAAAAGCGAAATGGGTCCAAAAGACTTCTCCCACAAATTTCACAAATATGAGCAACTCCTTTCCCAGATTTTGGCTGTGGCCTCTCATTCAGAAACAAAACTCTGGCACTGTTGATCACATAGGTTTGAATCCCACTTATGTCCAATACTTTCTGTATCTCTGAAACCCGCACAACATCATGGTATGAAGATCTCCTTATCTATATACCCATCAACCAACCACAAACATACACATTATCCATTTACAGCCAAGTGAACAATGAGATAATGTAAAATGTGAAGAGAAATCAAATTAACCCACCTGAATAACTTGATGGTCCTTGTGCCTAGAAGAACGGCAATAAAAGCAAAATGCATCACCTGCACAATCCAAGCAGTACATATTGCATTCACTCCTAGCTGCATCTCCATGTGTTCTGCAGACGGTGAAAAAGGCGGAGCTTAGCAATGACTCCAACCACGGAGGAACCAACATCGTTTCCTGTTGTAAATATCATAAATTTAGAGGGGCATTGCTTCAGTTTACACAAGAAAGAATTTTGGTCAATCGAAAGGAAATTGCCGAAACCAACATTACCATTTTGTGAGATGGTAGGTTTGGAGCAAATGAGGATGGTTTAATTGCTGGAAACAAAGTGATTGTCTTTGCAAAAGGAGTGTGGTGTTCACTCGGTGAAAATGGAGAAGACTTGGAGATCAATAGAGAGAGAGAGAGAGAGAACCAAACGACTTGTAACTTAGAAATTAACAAAAACAAGGCATAGACTAAGGGACAAGGCTCCTAAAACAAATACAGGTAATGTGGTTTGACGGCTGAGATTGAATGTGGTGGCTCAGAATTGATCAGAACCGTTTGATGAACAGTCTGGGTTGGGTGGGGTTGACGCTTACGCTGCTTTTGGATCTTCTTTGCGTCTCTACGTAGGCACAGAGGTCGGCCACTTGGCTAGGCACGGACTTGATTAGCTGTTCACTTAAAAGAATTCATCCCAGTGTTGTGCCACGTGTCGATGAATACCACGTGTCTCGATCTTGAGGGCCATTTATTGACGGCCCCAGGCTCCGTTCTTGTTACTAGTTACAGATGAGGTATGCTGTGAAACTAACGCTTGGATGGGAGAGTCGGAAATTTTGGCTCATGATTTAGGGGCCGGATCCTCTCTCTTTCATATCTTATCAATTTAAATCTCAATTATTTATTTATATTGATCTTACGTAAATAAATGATTAAAATTTAATAAAACAAAGTAAAAAACAGGATAAAAGGCAAAAGATCATGGCATCATGATTGATGGCTTTTGTTATCGACACCAACCCTTCTATTTTTACGACAAAGATACATGAAGAAACGTGTTTTTTTAACTCTAGTCAAGCAAATAGATATCAAGAATTTAATTCCCATTAAAAGGTTGATGTTTAACTAATGAACTTCAGACATTCTTATTATCGGGATTATGAGTTTTCAAAATATTAAAATTGACTAAGATAGGAATATTATAATTCAATGTTTTATAATTTAAAAAAAAACAAATTCTAAAATTAGAAGAAAATGATCCAAATATCACCATGCGTTTATGATGAATCTTCACTCACTCTCTGTAAATGGTCTTGACTATAATGTAAGTATTAAGCTCATTTATGCTCAAAAATTAACAACAACAATAATACGTACGCTCACGCGCACGCGCATTTGCCTTTAACTAGTGAAGAGACGGATCGCTAATATTGTAAATACTTATGATAGTCTGGCCTCTTAACTATAGCTTGAATATGGGGATCTAATTCTTTACTGTTGACGCAATTATTCTTTTGGAGTCAAGTTGGACTGCGAACTTGTAATTCTATACAAATTCATGGCCTAATGTGGAATCCTACCTGTTTCCACGTGCAACCAAATTCTATATTAATGAAGCTTTTGGTGTGGAAAGAGTCTAAAAGGAAAGAGCTGAAGAGGGGGAAAAAATGGAAAATGTTTAAGTAAAATTTGATATTAATTTCCAATTGTTTTTCCACATATAATAAAATTTAGGTGGCATGGTACCGTTCATTATATCAGAACAATTAATATTACGTTAATGGCATCCAGTTTAATTAGTCAGGCAGGTAGAGTGGACATATGTTTCTGCATAATTTGAGGCGACGTCGTCGTTAAAAGACAATTTTATGAGTGCATATTAAAGAAATGAGCAAGTAATTTAGCATATGGAGGTTCATCATTGAACTCTATAGATTGATGCCAAAAGAAGCATAATAGATATGATAATAAGGGTTTGCCGGCTTCCATATATTCTTAATTCTTCTCGGTGGGTTCCAGCATGTAGTAGGAAAATAAAGTTAATAAATTAATACTACGTTGTTATTATTAGCATTTAAAAACAGTACTCCAAGGAAAGATTCACGTTGAAACAAGACCAATAAATAATGTGCATAATGTCGATTGTGGTTGCTGTAGCACGACAACATTGAGCTGGATTTGTCACAAACCTTCTGAATTCACTCCAATTTTCTTTTTCAAAGGACCATGAGGGTTATGAAACGTTGTAACCAAGAAGAAAGTTGTAAGCTTTCTTTTACAATCTGGACAAACGTTTTCATAACGTCTTACTCTTATCATCCAAAGAAACAAAAGATACTCTCATTTACCATGTTGTGATAAAAAGTTGTTTCTCTTTATTTTTCAAAATAATTTTGATAGCTTCATTGAGAGGATTCAAATTTTTGGCGATGGATAGATGTTTAAAACATATGAATCATTTAGAAACAGTCTCTATTAATTAAGAATGAGATTGCGTACTATTAGACTTCTCTAACCTCATGTCTCAGTGAAATTTCTACTTAATGTTATTGTCATTGTCGTAGATGCATGTTTACAAAGAATATACAAATTATCATGGATACTATGCAAATTAAATTAAAGAGTAAGAAAAACAATTTTTCATGCGAATGCAAAAACAAAAGTTAGGTGTGGCTGATGGGGGTGGTGCAAAGATTTTTATCCATCCAATCATAAGAGAAGTAAAAAGGAATGTCCTTAGAATATCGTACTTTAAATGACTTTAAAATAAATGCTTTTCCTCAATAATAGCTTATGGCCCCCAGGGAAAAAAAAAATAAATTTAAAAGAAAGAACTTAGTATACAGTTGATTTTTCGCTTCAGTTCCACAATTCGGTCTACTATTTTTTTTTCCCTCGAACTAAAGAACTTGGTATGAGTTTTGAGTAGTACAATACTGAACACACCTTTGTGTCTAGAACAAGTAACATGGGCATGGGCATGGGAACGTGAATCATTTCTTCCATTGCGCTCACTCGTTCTACGAAGCGATAAAATTGGAAGAACATCCAAAGCAACTGGGGTTTAACTAACTTAATTTAATTATCCAACCAAATTCATTTACCTACGCATCATACGATGCCACATGGCGAGCAAAGGCAAGTTTTATTCTCAATTACTTTGGATAGGGTTTTCAGTCGATCAAATCTAGTAAACCCGAAAACTTAAATACAAGAAAACCGAAGGGACTTGCTAACTACCAGTGGAGTGTGACTTGACATTGACATGGGTGGTTCAAGTACTGCTTGGTGCTCTTTTCTATCACGTTGACTTCGATTTATTTTAATTATTTTAAATTAATATATTTATTTATTTATTTTTATAAATTAAAATAAACTGATTAATTTATATTTAATGGTCATTCCAAATCTATGATTTAGTTAAACACAGATTTTATGATGGTCTAATTTTAATTGTACTTTTT
>JANIHZ010000004.1:57777927-57788496 GCA_027478365.1 Erythroxylum rufum | reverse complement strand
ACCAAACATCAAATAACAAACAGCTAATACAATCAGCTAGTCAAATCAGCTGATAGAATCAGCTATCAGCTAACAGCAAATGCAATCAGCTAATTGCCAAACAGGGCCAAAGACGGCTATTGCACATATTTCGGCATTATATACATAATATTTGGCGTAGAGTAACAGCTTCCAAAATGATCTTTTAGTCTGAATTATAAGATTAATTCAAACATAGTTTTCTTTTGTCTTGGCTTTTGGTTTTACTTTATATTTGTAGCTTTTATGCACCCATTACAGGCTTATTTATGTGCATATTTTATTCATAGATACGAAACAAAAATGTAAGAAAACAAATAACAACTTGAAGTATGAAAAAAATCATATACATTTATCTAGCTGATGTCATTCGATTCGAATCAACATATGCCTCTTAACAAACAGTTTGCTCCTCATGCTCCTTTTTCCTGTCCTCATCTCCAGCAATCCAAGACCATGCTCATTTGTCTGTGTCTACTTGTTATATATGATGGATCCATTATTTCGACAGCTTTGTCTTACATTGGAATTGCCGGACGTCTTAAATCTTAAATTTGTTTTCTAGTTCAAGCTAGCTCATCATAAGTTGCATTTGCTACTATATAACAGAGTGAGAGTGAGACATGTGCCTCTCAACTTTTGTTCTCTCTGATCAGTTTGTATTGCCATGACGAGGTGCACCCTTCTTTCACTTTCCCTTGTACTCTCGTTTACTGTAGTAGTACAACTTCGCACATGCATAGCTTTAGAAGCAGGAACCGACGATGGATCCGAACAATGGGGCTATGTCGAAGTTAGACCCAGTAAGTCTCTCCAATCATTCTTACACTTGTATTCTGTATATTTACAGGCTAACGTTTATTGGACTTTCTCTTACCTAGAGGCGCACCTCTTTTGGTGGCTTTATAGAAGTCGTTTCAGAGTTGAAGATGTGACAAAACCTTGGCCCACAATACTATGGCTCCAAGGCGGCCCTGTAAGTAATTATCTATACATTATACATTACTAACATACATCAAATTGAGAATCTTGTGATCTATAATACATGATCCTGATAATTCAGGGTGGCTCTGGGGTTGGGTTTGGAAACTTTATGGAAATAGGACCATTGGACGGCAACTTGGCCCCCCGTAACTATACATGGCTCAGAAAAGCAGATCTTCTTTTTGTGGTACAATTCAATACATAGCCTCCATTTCCTTTGATGAAAAACAGTGGAATTAATGGACCTGATACATATATTTTTTCTTTCTATGAGAAATGTAGGATAGTCCTGTGGGAACTGGTTTTAGTTATGTGGAGAACAAGAGCTTGGTGGTGAAAACCGATGTAGAGGCTGCAACTGATTTGACAACCTTGTTAAAGGAACTCTGTAATAGAGATCAGATACTCCAGAAAAGTCCTCTGTACATTTTTTCGGAGTCATATGGAGGCAAATTTGCTGCAACTCTTGGAGTTTCAGTTCTCCATGCCATTGAAGTTGGGGAATTGAAGCTTCAACTAGGAGGTAACGCAACGCTCCAGTTTTCTCTTAGAACAGAAATCTTAATGGAAACAATGATGTTAAAAACAATTTTGTCTTTCTCCAGGAGTGGCTTTGGGAGATAGTTGGATATCCCCTGAAGACTTTGTGGTATGTCAACACAACTATAATGGAGTTCTGACAGCCCTTACTTACCTCTAAAAAGTTTGGACTTCCTATATCCAAATAATACAGCTCTCATGGGGACCTCTTCTCAACGACATGTCGCGGATTAGCAATTACGGATTAAAGGAGTCAAACAGGTGCGGCTACTTTATATAAACTTGAATTGTTAATTACTAAGTAATGTTTAAATTTGAATAAAATAAAGCTAAATATCTAACACATTCATTTGCCAAAACAGGTTAGCATTGGAGATTCAGCAGCAAATTGCTGAAGGGATGTATGAAGAGGCGACTTCAACTTGGAGAAGACTCGAGGATGTTGTGTTAGAAAATAGTAACTATGTGGTACACATTCGTACATCTATACATATAAATGAGTCTATTTTCACACCTTAGAGCCGGTCCACCTGTCCTCTGCAGAACTTCTATAACTTTTTACTGGACCAGCAAACTAGCCCACTTGAAACCACCACAACCGAAGGTTTAAAAATACTGGCATCGGGCAGGTACTCCACCTATCTTAGCAGCAGCAGGACGTTTACAGGTAATGCTTCAGCAAAGAGGAGTGTCGACCTTGATGAACTCATGAATGGGCCTATCAGAAAGAAGCTGAAGATTATTCCTGAGGATCTCAAATGAGTTTATATTAAATGACTGCTCTTCATTGTTATGCGTGGTATTGGTAATAATCGTTGTTCCACAGATGGGGAGAACAAGGATATTTGGTTTTTCAAGCAATGGTTGGAGATTTCATGAAGCCTAGGATTCAAGAGGTAATAACAGATGGAGGTTCCAAATAAAAAACATTATCATTTGAAAATTTTTAAATGCATATATTTTGCAAACAATATATGTTTGGTCCCATTCAGATATTATATGATAATCACATAATAGAATCTCTTCATCTTCTTCCATTTGTGTTTGTTCAAGAGAGCCTAAAATCGTATATTTTCTCCAGGTTGACAAGCTACTATCCAAGGGCATTAATGTTACTGTTTATAATGGACAGGTGTGTATTGGGCAAATCATACTCTAAACAAGTGAAATGTAGCTTTATAGCTAACTTTAAATGGGTTTAATACCAATTAACAAGCTTTTTATAAGTAATCAAGAAATTAATTTCTGATGGTAAGACTCAATATCAAAAGCAAGCAAACACTAACAAAATGTTTTGTATTCTAGCTTGACCTCATATGCGCAACCAAAGGAACAGAAGCATGGGTCAAGAAGCTTAAGTATGCCTGAAACTCTTTCTCTTTTCATTTTTTTCATGAAAATGGATTAATGTTTAACCACATATGTCAGATGGGACGGCTTACAGGAGTTTTTGAGTCAGAATCGTACTGCTTTATATTGCGGTGACCACAAGACCACCACAAAGGGCTTTCTCAGTTCCTATAAGAACTTCTCATTCTATTGGATTCTTGGAGCTGGCCACCTTGTACTCACTTACCTTCTAATGCTTCAAATTTTGTTTTTAACACAATGACTGAAATAAATACGTAGACCAATTATAAACTGAATTTGTATTCTGAAAATTTAAAAAATATTAGACAATAAGAAAGGATTTCACCAAATTTCCTGGAATAATCTTTCAACTGATTTTCTCAATACCTCCTAATCCTTAACTGACATTATTGGTCATAATATATCTGTGCAGGTTCCAGCGGAGCAGCCTTGTATTTCTCTGCAGATGGTGGGGAGCATAACTGGATCACCAAATTCTTTCTAATATGATGATCTTTGTGCTGGGAGAG
Organism: Erythroxylum rufum; assembly: GCA_027478365.1. NCBI lineage: Eukaryota > Viridiplantae > Streptophyta > Magnoliopsida > Malpighiales > Erythroxylaceae > Erythroxylum > Erythroxylum rufum. The sequence goes on along the minus strand of JANIHZ010000004.1, from coordinate 57,785,074 downwards.
GACAAATCAAGTGTTAGAGATCCTTCTGAAAAATTAGTCAATGTAATCCTCATCCTCCATTAATCATAAGAGGGAAATGCTGATTGCTGAAAAGATCCATCTTCCAATAATTAAGGGACAAATTCCTGTAATATGATTCAGTCAATCAATTTCATTTTTTCTAAATTCTGTTGTAATGATTACTTAAAAGAAAGAGTTGTCCATTAAGGATACGGTTTATTTAATATGATATTACAATGGACCAATGTTCCAAGTTTTGAGCTTTGAGTGGTAGAGATACTTCTATAATCCATGTTTGGAAAGTACAAGATTAATGTTCTTAAACCAATGTTTAGCATATATGAGAAAGCAAACTGAAATTCGCTAGTAGCGACAGAAGAAACTAACTTATATGAAAATTATACCTTGAAGTGTAATTAACTAATGTAGTAGTGTTGATAGTATTAAGCGGTAAACGGAACTCCAACTAATCAAATTCCAGGTGGCTAAATTCACAAGATGCGTAAAGATCTTCAGAGTCTGTTTGCCCCATTCACAAAAGTTGAACTCGAGACTTTATTTAAGAGGAACAAAGTGGCAAGACATTATTTAATTACTTCCGAAACATATTTGTTCCATTTACAAAATCACCCAAGACCTTGTTTAAGGGGAATCAAGCTCCCTGCCACTTCGACCTATATGATTGACAAAGACTAATTGTTAGCTTTAAAGATAAGTTTACATATAAACATTTGTAAGTTCATTTAATCGTTTAATCCATTGCAGTAATTGGCAAAGTTGCTTCTTTATGACCATAAAGTTATAGGTTTAGGTAACAGAAACAACGTCTTTGTAAAAATACAAAAGGAAAGCTGCATAAATTATGATCCCTCCCCAAAACCCCGCAAAGCAGGGAGTTTTGTGCATTGGATGTGTTGACTTTTGAGTCATCAAAGAAAACAGGAATGTAATGTATAAGGCCAAGTTTCCTGAGGCTATGTTTGATTAGATGTAAGGTTTTTAATGGAATAGATGGTTTATAATGGAATAAAATGTAAATGGATGTAATATTAGAAAATTGTTGTTTGGGAGAGATGAAAGGGTTCATAATGTAATATAGTGAAATGTTATTTAGAAGAAGAATTTATAATGTAATACAGTGAAATGTTGTTTATCATTTGCATTCTATCCTAAACCTCCTAAATCGGAGGCTTATTATTTTTACTATTTAGGATGGAATGAGATATAATATGAAACCCTCCTCTTCCTTCCCATTCCATTATAAGCCCTCCTCTCAAACGATGGAATAATATTACATTCTATGTCATTCCATTAATAAACTTCTAACCAAACATAGCCTCAAAATCCAAGTTTACCTATTCCCACCATAATTTATCTTCAGTATATTGTTTATTTTAGAGAAGAAACATTACTACATATTGTCTTTGATATGAAACAAGCCATTTTTGGTGGCTTTTAAAAGAAAACCTCGCCTTAGAAGAACAAAAATGAAAGAAAATCTCTGTAGAACCAAGGCCACATGGTGCAATCGATTAGGGTGGTTTTTGAGATTTGGGTTAGGTAGAATATTACATATAAGGAGGAAGGATAGAGAAAATTTGAGAGAGACAAGAAATTCTCGAGGGTAAATAAGCTACCTTGTTAGCTTTTCTTCATTCTATTTATAATAGAAATTTATACCGTTTTAACAACTATACATATTATTCATCATTGTATAACACTATAAATATTAAATTTCTAGAATCATTTTATGATAACTATATTACAACTCATAATCTTAATATTTGATTGTCTTTGTCTTCTTACATGTGTTGTATCTTTTACTGAATTGTGGAAATTGGTTCTTAGGTTCAATTAGGTGCATAAAGATTCTTAAGCTAGTTGTTTCTTTTAGATTAGGTCCCTTATGTATCTGTAACATTGCCCTCCTCTTATGGAGCAACCTTGTCCTCAAGGTTGAAGTTGGGAAAGTCTTGGCAGAATTTGTGTAGAGGCTCCTAAGTGGCATTAGATGGTGATTGGCTTGCCCAATGAACCATCACTCGTGGAATTAATCATCCTTGTTGTAGAATTTTTTTGTAGCCTAACATTTTCAGTGGTGTTAAAAAGGGCGATTGTCCACAAATTGTTCTAGCAAAGGGACATACTGGGGAAGCAATTTCCCCAATGCATTTTTTGAGGTTTAAGGCATGAAAAATTTGTATTTTGGTAGAAGGAGGGAGTTCCAAGTGATATGTAATAGGTTTGATACATTCTATAACATAAAAAGGCCCAAAAATTGCCTTGAAAATTTGTTAGTTTGTCGATTACCCAATAACATCTAGCAATATGGTTTGAGTTTCAAATAAACCTAATCATCTATAAAGAAGGTGATATTGATGTGCCTGGAATTATCTTGATTGGGCATTTGATTTCATGCCTAAAAGAGGTCTTCGTGGAGAGTGGACATAATGGATATGCATATTGTTAGCAAGTTTTTAACAGTATCTATAATTATGGTGCTTTGAAAATACTCCACGAGAGAAGGTGGTAGGCATCTATATACTACTTCAAAAAGAGTCATTCAAATGGCATAATGTTATGAAGTATTGCAGTGCTACTCGGCCCACGATAAATAATGCAACCAATGTTTTGGTATTTCAGAAGTGAAGCATCTCAAGTGATCTTCAAGAAATCAATTTACTGCTTTGGTTTGTCCATCCATTTATGGGTGGAACAAGCTGCTAGTGGTAAGAATAGTGTCCCACAATTTAAACAACTTTTGGAAAAAAGAACTCATGAACACTGAATCACAATCAGACATAATACAAATGGGAAAGCCATATACTTTGACAATATCCTTTAAAAAATTTCTACTACTTGACAGGCAGTGGATTGTGGCCTAAGAGGAGAAGAATGAGCATGTTTTGAGAGTTAGTTAACAACAATCATATTGGTAGTCTTAATAATAGATGGAGGAAGATGTGTGTAAAATCCATAGAGACAAAGTCTTAAATTAATCCGGGGATGGGAAGAGGAAGAAGACTTTGGGTGGTGTGTTGAATGGTTTAGTTGTCTGACATACCGGGCATTGAGTTACAAAATCCTTTATCTATTGTAATATGTTGGGCTAATAGAAGACAGAGGATATGCAAGCTAAAGTTCCCTAAATTCCCACATATCTACCTATGTTGTATTATGAGACTTGGTCAAAATTAAAGGCTAGAATGTTGACTCTTTAGGATCTATCACTCAGTTTTTATAGTAGAGGAGTCCATATCAAACCTTATAATCAAGGAATTTGATAAGATGTTGTTAGGCTAATTGCAGATTTTGTGTCGAGGGAGGCTATAGAATTCCTGTCGGGCCTGCCAAAGAGCTATTATAGGCTTATAGACTATTTGCATTACATGGAGAGTAATAGGAGGTAACCATGATAGGGCATCAGTTAGCCCATTTTCAGTGCCTGGTTGGTGCAATTTCAAAATCATACCCATTAATTTTATAGCCATCATATAGTTTGGTTGATCATGGATTTCAAACTTAGATGGTTAGTTCGTATGATAAACTTGCGTATGAGCAAATATTGCCTCCATTTGTGAATTTATTCAGTGATGACAAACATTTCTCTTACATAGGTAGCTATTGTTTGGAGTCTCAGAGGTAACTCCTTACTAAAGCAAGTGACTGAATGCCCTTGTTGGGTAAGAATTGTGTTGATACTAAACCTTAAAGCATCGGTTTATATGAAGAATGGATCTACAAAATTTGGAAGTGTCAACATTAAGGTGGTGGTAAGATTCAAATATTATGATTGCCTTCGGATTCCATATAAAAGCATCCTTCTTTAGGAGTTGGTTGAGAGGGGCAGCTATGGAGGAGTATTTAGCCATAAAACAATAGTAGCAATCACTAATGTCAAAAACACAAAGGCTTTTGACTGAATATAGAAGGGGCCATTGCTAAATACTTGAACCTTGTTAGGATCTACAACCATACTTGCTGCTAAGACACAGTGGCCCAAATATTTGAGTTATGTGCAATCAAATTCATATTTGGTTTATTTAGCAAATAAAAAATGAGATTGGAGAGTGAGAAACATTACTTGTAGGTATTCAAGGCGTTATTCCCAGGAAGAGCTATAGATGAGAATATCATTGAAGAACAGCGGGACGAATCAGTGTAACATGTCTCAAAACACAACATTCATTAAAGCTTGAAACATCAAGGGTGCACTGGAAAGGCTGAAAGTTATTATGAGAAATTCGTAATGTCCTTCATGTGTCTGAAAGGTTGTTTTCTCTATGTCAAGTGGGTGGATGCGTACTTGATGTTAGCTTGCCCTTAGGTCTAGCTTTGAGAAATCCTTTGCTCTATAGAGTTAATCAACTGTCGGGATTGAAATTTTTATCTTTAACTGTTATGGCATTGAGAGCCCTATAATCATTTCTTTTTAACCAATAACATCAGAGACAAAAAGAGGCTAGTACTTAGTTAGATTATGCTTGAACCTATCATTTCACCAACCAACTTCTCAATTTCACTTTTCTAAAAATTCAAGTATCTATATGGTCGAACCTTCACTGGGTTGATTACCATCCTCATTAGGCTTCAAGTTAAGAGTATGATTAGCTACCAACATATCTTTATGAACAGATCCCTTAACATCATCATCACTACAATCCTCCAATGTTGGCATCTCATCATCACTTGAACTAAGATTCTTTATGTCACTATTATCTATAACAATCATAACTCTTTTATTTGAACATTGGGAAGCAATATGCCTAAATCTAGCACCAAAAACACTTAACATTGTGTGAGTTAGAAGAAGATGTAATTTTAGTTTTACCCTTGGAAATAACAACTGAATCCTTTGCCTTGACATCTTTACTTTTTGAGATAATTTTTTTGTTCTTCCAATTTGAATTCCATAAAGAGATAGAAAAAGAATCATATTTAGAAGCGCTCTTAGAATTTATTTCTTTTTCCAGCTTGATATACTTATACAACAAATCCTCCATCTCTATATAATGTTGTAGCTTCATCATATCAACTATCTCTTTATTGAAACCACTAATTAATCTACTCATAGTCACCTTACGATACTCCTTTACATTAATCCTAATTGTGGATATCTCATCTTCTTGTAGCAATCCTTTACGCTCATTGAACTTTGAGTCAAGCCTTACAACTTTTTACATAGGTCCTTATAATAATGACTAGGTGTGAACCTTTTACACATCACTATCTTCATCTCTTACCATGATCGAATAGGTCTTTCATCATTTTTATGCTTATTAAGTGAAAATCTATCCAACTAAATAATATCATAATTGATGAACTCAACTACTGTTAGTTTAATCTTCTTTTCTTTAAAGTAATTATGAAAATCAAATACATATTCTACCTTCCACTCTTAGTACAAGTATAGATTGGGACCATCCTTTCCCTAAAAGGTAGGATTTTCATCTTACTACTATCCAAATTACTATATTATTGTGAAACAAGCTTTTTACCCTTTCTAAGACTAATCTATTCATCATTAGAATCCTCCTCTTACTCTTCCTGAAACTTATATTTCCTAGAAGATTTAGGTTTTAATGGGAACTCTAAATGTCAACCTTATGTTTAGAACCTTAAATTAGCCTTGGATAGCCTTTGTAAACATCTTAAGATCAATTTATGTTTTATCTCTACTATTGCTCATGTTTATTTGCTAAAAAATGTTAGTAATAAACAATTTTTTCTTCACATACTCCCTTACATGTTTACACTCACAATTTATGTTCCTGAATCACTTGTGTTTTACTTAATTTTAAATTTTTAATAATGTCCTCACCACTTTTTCCTTTTATCTCTCGACTTTTCCTTACAAGCCCTTTAAAAAGAACTTTATCAATGGTCCTAACAAAAATACCAAGTAAGAATGACATGATTAGCTTTAGTTAATGAAAATTAGGATCAATAAGAAGGAAAAAATAATTAAAAAAAGTGAAAATAGGTTATCAAAATTAACAAGACAGAATTAAGGAAGTGAAAATTAACAAGAAGGTAACTAGGATGAAATTAAACTAGTAATTACATTTAAACTAGGAAAGGATTAGAACACTTTATAAACTTGTTGTACAATATATGGATATTTATATTTTAATGTGCATTTTTTATTTTTATTTTTATTTTTGTATTTTCTTTTTCCCCCTTTTTTTATCTTTATATATATAATGTGGACTAACTGAAAAACGTAAGAGAAGAGTGAATTGGAACAACTTTGAATTAAAGAAAAACACACAAATGAATGATGAATTGAAAATAATTAAAGAAAGAAAGAAATGAATAAAATGGATAGTGAATTACAAAATCATAAATAGGAAGAAAGAAGATAATGAATTATTAAAGGATAGATAATAGTTAATTTTAAGAGCTAAAGTTGTAATACCGAATGATATAAATCTTAGGCTATAAACCATCTAAAACCAAATCACAAGGAATTAAAACCCTGGGATCATCTTTAAATTAAGAAAGGAAACTTGACCTATCCAAACCCACTGATTAGAACCAAAACTATAATAATTTTATCATCAGAAAGATAAGATTAGATTAAGTTTTTATCAAAGAACAAAGAGAAAATTAAAAAAAGAGAAGAAAATTTTCAATTTCATTTCAACGCTTATTTTTTAGTTACACCAATAATAAATCTTTTATAGATATAAAATACCTAAAAATAGAGTCCTAAAAGGAAAGAACATTTCAATTAATCTAAGTAGGAAACAATTAAATATCTTTTAACAATTAATCCTTATGTAAACATAAATCTAAAGTATAGCTTAAATATAAAACTTACTCATACATGATTGAAGATTATCTAAGACTTACACCGATGTTGAATTTGTTCTAGAACTTCATAGGTGCTCAACAAAGATGAGTTTGATGCCAGTTTCAAGTTCACTCTAGTGCTAGTTTGATCTTGTTGGACCCCGACCCTTTTTTCTTGAAAATTTGAATTATTAAATGAAAATAAATGAGAACTTAGTGGTGTTGAATGTTATACTTGGGTAATATTCATTGGAGCAATTGTGATGATATTTGAAGTTAATGTATGAAATGAGTGTTTTTGGATATGAGTTGTATTATAGATGTCTTATGTGCCTTAAGAAAATTAATGAGA
>JANIHZ010000004.1:57761210-57772202 GCA_027478365.1 Erythroxylum rufum | reverse complement strand
GAAAAAGAAGAATAAGTTCATTTACTCAGTTCTATATTCCTGGTATTTTATTATATATACTCACTTAGATATACTTACATTACACTGGATGATTGATGAAGCAAATCAATGCATCAAAAGAAAGAAGAGCTAAATCAAAATTAGATTCTGCAAAGAAAAGAAACAAATTAATTTGATCAAAAGGAAGTACTCGAAAAAAGAATGGTAGCTTTGATACCATGTCATTATTTAGTATTTTCAAATATCACATTTGTTTCATCAGAGAACAATAGGCAGTAGAGAGGCATATGCAGAGAGAATTGTTAGAGTGTTCGTTATTGACTAAACATGAAAATATTAAAGATTTTATAAGTGGTAAGGGCCAATTATCTAAATGACTAGTTTTAGTTCTTTTGACAATGGTTGACCCAAAATTTCAAGTCTTGTTAATGGGCTCTACGTTCTACCTATATTAAAAGTTCTAATATGGTATCAAAGCAGGTTTGGTCCAAATTATTAATTTTTTAGTTATCCATCTGGAGGTCCAGTCCCAATAGCCCGGTCCGGTTACTGCTGCGTCGCTGTCAAGTGACAACTGGATGTTCAGTCCCAGTTGCACTTGAGGGGGAGTGTTAGAGTATCCCATATTGACTAAACATGAAAATGTTAAAGAGTTTATAAGTGGTAAAGGAAAACTATCCAAATAACTAGTTCTAGTCATTTTAGCAATGGTTGACCCAAGCTCAATTCTTGTTAATGGGCTCTATACTCTACCCATATTAAAAATTCTAATATGGTATCATAGTAGGTTTGTTCTGGATTAATAATTTCTCAGTTGTCTGTCTGGATGTCTAGTCCCAGCAGCCCAGTTCAGTTACCCCTGCGTTTATTTCAAGTAACAATTGGATGTTCAGTCCTAGTTGCACTTGAGGGGGAGTGTTAGAGAATCTTATATTGACTAAACATGAAAATATTAAAGGGTTTATAAGTGGTAAGGGTTAACTATCCAAATAACTAGTTCCAGTCATTTTGGCAATGGTTGACCTAGGCCCAATTTTTGTTAATAGGCTCCACACTCTACCCATATTAGAATTTATAATGTGACTAATTCTAGTCATTTAGATAGCTGACCCTTACCACTTATAAACCCTTTAACGTTTTCATATTTTGTCAATATGAAATTCTCTAACATTCCCTCTCAAGCGCAACTGGGACTGAACATCTAGTTGTTGCTTGAAATAAACGCAACGATAACCAGACCGACCGCTGGGATTGAAAATTTAAACAGATAATTGGGGAATTAATAATCCTAACCAAACCTGCTCTAATACCATATTAGAATTTTTAATATGGATAGAGTGTAGAGCCCATTAACAAAAATTAAGCTTGAGTCGACTATTGCCAAAATGATTAAAACTAGTCATTTAGATAGTTAGCTTTTAACATTTTTATGTTTATTCAATGTAGAATTATCTAACAAGAATTTCGTGTACATTTTATTATTCTCTGTTCTCATTGATACGTACAAAGGAGATATATATAAAGTGTTCTTATGTACAAAAGGAGTAACAAACTTCTAACAAACATGAAACTAATTCTGAAATCAAGAAAATGACTTAAACAGACTAACGCTAAGTTGTTATTTGCATGGGCTCCTGTAACAAAAATAATGGCGATGATACTTGGGAATTTCTATATGATTTGCAACGAAATCTTGACATCCAATTGATATTTGAACTTGGACATATTTCGATTATTTTGAGTGTTGTGGCATGTAACTAAAAGATGGGTTCATGAATTTTAGGATGCATCATGGCTGCTTAGCATCTTTCCTTCAAGATTTCCTTATTATGATAATCTTTGCAAACAGGTTTTTACATGCTTATTGACATGATTTTGTTTTACCCTCTTCCTTTACATCATCATTAGCTCCTTTTTTTTCTCCTAAAACTGGAATTATATGCTTATAGGGGTCGACAGGATCAGCAAAGTCCCATTGATCAACCACATTCTCCTTCACATGCGTCGCCTGCTGAAGCTGCTGTTGTCTTGCTAAAGGTAAAAGGTGAATTTCCCTTTCGCTCGCTATATTTCTTTATATCCTTGCGCAGAAGACTTTTCTCATTGTTTTCTTAATTGTTTCATGTCTTCAACAGGTTTATATCATTATATTATATAAGGAAAGTGTTAAAAAATCATCATTTTCATAGTTAATATTATTTAAATTATTTTTATTTCATAAACTATTCGTTAGTGTGAAGAGAAAATGTAAACAATATCAATCATAATAATTATGAAGACTATTAAAATAATGATTATATAATTGTAGCTTATAAGTCTTGCATCAACCTTTTATTGACTAACCCCTTATGTTGAAAAATTTATATGATGCACCTTGAAGAGACAAAAGCAATCTACGTAAGGTGCTACGGCATTTTATCCGATTGAACTGATGTCCAAAATCAGGTATCCATTTACAATTTTGCTAGACCATGCCTGGTACATCAGAAATGAAATTAATATTTTTTTTTTGATTAAACAATGACAAAAGGAAGTCGAAGCACGTATGTTGGGAACATTTGTTCTTTTTATTTTCAAAGATGCCTAATTTTGCTGTGGTGATTCTGGCTTCCTAAACAAATTGGTGCTCGTTGATCCATTAACCCTTGGGTTGAAATCTTGTACCTCATGCCTTTGAGGAATTCGAGGTTTAAAGAGACGTAGTTATCCCGAGTATTAGATGTCACATTGTTTTGCATATCTTCTCCTCCGATTTTTCATATTTACTTTTCATACCAACTTTTATTTTCTCCTTTTATTATGTTTAGTGTTTATCAGCTACAGAAGTTATTGACTGACATGCTTACCGTCGGTTTCTACTTTCAGTTGATCGTGAGAGTCAAAATAATGTAACTTTAACTTTGCCATTTTATCTATAAATTATCTGTCATCTGCATGTATTTCTTCAGGGACAAGAAGTCGTATGATGCTCCAACAGAGAGAAAGTCCAATCTTTTACATGTCATTAAGGCTGGAAAGGAATTTGGTTCAACCTAATTCATCGGTTCATTTTCTGAGCATTGTCTAATTGTCTTAAGGAGTATTGACAGACCATCTTCTAATGCAAGAATTATGTGAACTTGATTTCTCGGTTCTGTTTGATTCAAAGGTTTTCCTTAAGTTTGTCAGTGTTAATAAACAATTCGAATTGCCTTGATTTTTACAAATTCAGTCACGGCGAGACCACTCTAGGATGAATTTTCAACGTGCACATAAACAAGCAGAACAAAAGAAAATAAGAAACACTAGGTCGTGCTCTTCTGTTGCACTTGTCCAAAGGCCTGAAGGTAATTTTCCTAAATCGTTAAGGATAAATGAACAATGCATGTTTCAAATGCAAAATAAGGCATATTTATTTCATTTCCAGAGGCAATGAATGAGACCCAAGATGACTCTGAGACCATTCAATAGATAGCTGCTCGACAGGGAGACAGACCTTGGGACCTTAGTGCAGATATACAAGAAACTCCCACGGGCGGGCACTCATCCATCTTTCTACTAAAATATATTCAAGGTCATTACCCTATTTTGCACCATTATTCATTCACGAAGATAAGGTTAAAGTAGACACTGGACTCTCGCCTCTAAAAGAAACAAAATACATTCGAACTGGACACTACCATCAACACCTTAGCATTTTCCAAACATCTTACTCTTCTATTATGCTCTTTGGATAAGATCACAAACCTTCTCCTTTGTCCAGTAAGACTATACACCTCTAATTCAAAACCATCGATTAAAAGCCTTCTAATTTCACCCTGGACAAAAGAATTGATCACCGTAAACCATGTTTTTACCCTCAAGCCTAAACATCAAGCAAGAGAATGTGTTTATTCAGTCAGTACAGAGGAAAGCACCGATAAAGTGTGAATTCTTGCACGTTTCATGAGAGTAAAGGTGCCATGGTAAAAATCAACAGTGCGACTCTTGCAAATAAGTTAACAAATTTTGGCACTCATGCTTCTGTATCTGGACCGTAACTGACAGTAGCTCCATCTTCAAGGGCTAGGATAGTACCTTGCATGTGTAAGGGTCAACTGTAATCTTCCCATCAGCTAGCACTATAAACAAGAGAATCATCTCATTGTTTCCTTATTTTGACGGACGATAAGAAGCTGAAACACATGTTAGATGTTGCATTTATTAGTTTCTGATAGAAAGATGAGTCAACAAACAATTATGCAGAAATCACGAAGACCCCAGATCTATGATGTTCGTTTGGCACATAATTTGAACATAACAGAAAATGTACGACACTTCATACAAGTATACTCAAAAACAGAATTTTATTCACGTAAGAAATTGTCTTACAGAAAATACTGGAACCAATGGTTATCTCCTTCTAATGAAATTGTCCAGTGACCGAACTGACAAAGGAATTGCGACTTCTCAAGGGCACTTTAAATCACTTTCTTAGTATTCTTACCACAAGGTGAAGTTACTGACTAGAACACTGTCTGATGCTCCTAGTGGACACTAGTACAATCAATACATCGAAAACAAAACACAATCATATCATTCATTTAAGCGATCCAGTTCCTTCTCCCACTTGAGTCCAAACATTTGTCGGCCAAAAGGTACAATGAGATTATACCGGAAAACCTGCAAAAACAAAGGACTTTTTCTAGAATCTTTGTGAAACGAATAACAAGAAGGTCTGTAAATAACAAGAAGATCCATGTTACAGACTTACGACCTTATCATTAATATCACGCAACTGAACTTTCAAAACCTCTGAACTCTCTAACCACTCATGGTCATCTTCATCACACTTCATGTTCCAAGCCTTCTTAAGAGCAAATCGCCATTTAGCAACATTGGCTCTTATTTCTTTGTTAAGCTCAACCCATTCGGGAGCACACCCGTTTTTGGAGAGTATTCGATAGAGGGTATCGTCAGCTGGGTCAGCGTGAGGATTCGTGTCCAAGTTTAGAGGCTTACCTTTTCCCGCCAAGTTCTCGAACTGTCCCTCTTCCATAGAACGCCATATTCTATGTTCCACCACATTTGTAATATCAGTCTCTGACCTGCCCATAAATTAGTGTTACTTAGCCACCACCAGTTTCAATTCAATTAACGTTTCCAGCTTCAAATTGACGATGATGATAATAGTACCTGACGATGTTGCGTTGGCCACGGAGTTCCAGTGGAAGCTTACGATCGTTGACGGCGTCTATAACGGACGATAAACGGTCCGTTGTCCTTTTACCAGTGGGCTTCGAACAAGAAGACGAGGTACAACGAGGCCTAGAAGGTTGGTGGGGCATCAAGATTGATGAATTCCCATCCGTGTAGTTCCGAATCAGTCTCAGAGTTCTGGCCGCCATGCCTGACCCGTATTCTAGAGGATTTCCGGATCGTTTCCTCTCTGCAATTGTAGTTTTCGGTCTGTGTGTTCACGTTCGACCACGTGGCCTTGAGTCTTATTTATTAGAGAAAACAAGTGATTTGGTCGTGATAAAAAGGTTAATAAAGTGACAAAACTCTTATAATTGCACATTTTTAAAAAAAAAATCGTATCAATTCTTTATAATTTTGAATTCGTCTATAAAACTCTTTACATAAAATTTATTTTACATTATTTAATAGCTACAGATAATGTAAAATATATGTTGTATTTAGTCTATTTTGAATTGTTAGCTATGATATAAAGGATATTCTTGAGGATAGAATCTTAATCTAAATAATTCTATGACATTCTACCTTCTATTTCCTAATTCATTGTTAGCCATGATATAAATGATATTCTTGAGGATAGAACCTTAATCCAAATAATTCTATGCCATTCTACCTTTTGTTTCCTAATTCTTAGCAGATCTTTGGTGGTGCTATTGGTGAGTTTATGGATAGGTTGATTCTACCAGTAGAATGTACCCACAGAGCTTGGTTGAGGTTGATAGAATGGTTGGAGATGCCTCAGTTGTTCAGGAAAGCTCCATGTACCTTTTGTAATCATAGAGCTAAGTTTAAGTTTGAGTGAAGAGGTTCGGGAACTGCTTAGACTGTTGTAATGATATATGAAGGGTCCCAACTCAGACCAATTATCAAACCAGACATAAGTTATTTTTCCATTCCCAATTGTGCAAGAGATGTCTTCCTGATTTTGTCCCTTAACTTCAGAATCTGATTGAGAAAATGAGAGTATGAGGTAGATTTTTGATGCTCTATAGGCTTCTTTTTTTTAGAAAATAAGAGTGAAGCCATTTCACCCAAAGTGAATTTTTATCCATGAGAATCCACCATAATCTCTTCAAGATTAATGATTGATTTGTGATCTTGATAGTGGTTATATTCAAACCTTCCTTCATCTTTAGGGAAGCAAATATCAGCCCACTTCACTTTAGCTAACCCTATGTTCTCAGTTGGATGATTCCATAGAAAGTTTTTGAAGACTCTTTTGATGGTCTTAATGATTTCTTGAGAAAGAAAGATGTGAGAACTCCAATAAATATGGAGAGAATTCAATACCGATTTGATGAGTTGCACCTTCCCTACATAGGACAGAGACTTGTTAACACATGAACTAATCATTTTCTGTATTTTCTTTAGCAGTGGAATACATTCTACATATGTAAGTCTTTTAGTAGAGATTGGAAACCAAAGATACAACAGAGGAGCAAGTTTGAATTACATTCCAGTTGATTGAGAGATGAAGGGTCCCAAGGTAGTAGCTTTCTTGGATAGGAGTAAATGACACTTTGTTAGGTTGGACTGTAGACCTGAGAAAATTTTAAATTGACTAAGAGCTTCCATATAACATTGTATGGAGCTCATTGTGGCCTTGCAAAATAAAAGTAGATCATCTGCAAAACATAGGTTAGTTAAATCAATCTTCTTGCATTTTATATGGTATCTAAATTTTGGATTCTTGAGCACTTCATGCTTGATAAGAAAGTTGAGAGTTTCCATACACAAAATGAAGAGATAAGGGGACAAGGGGTCTCCTTTTTTTAGACCTTTTGCTGTCTTGAGTGAAGTGGTAAGAGTTCCATTGATTAAGATAGCCAAGGAAGAGAATGAAATGCATTTTTTGATTCACTTTATAAATTTATACGGAAATCCGCGAGCCATCAATAATGTCTATAGAAAGTCCCAACTCACATTGTCATAAGCTTTATGAAAATCCACTTTGATTGTACAAGTTGGAGAATAGTTTGACCTGGAGTAGCCTTTTAGGAGCTCTTGGATAATAAGAATGTTGTCTCCTATATGTTTGTCTTGGAGGAAAGTGCCTTAGTTATTACTGATCAGTTGAGCTAGGATTTTCTTCAGTCTTGTAGCAAGTATTTTGGAGATGACGTTACAGAGAAAGTTAGTGCAAGCAATAGATTTGAATTCCCTAAAATTTGTGGGGTTGGAGCATTTAGGATTAAATAGAAAAAGGTTTTGTTGATCTCTTTAAGGAGAATCCCCTTGGAGAAGAATTCCTTGACTGCTTGTATTACAAAGGGTCCTATCTCATTTAATAGTGATTTCATAGAGAAAATTTTCACTTAATATAATAAATTATTAATAATTAATAAAATTAATAAAAATCAAATTTAAATCAAAAACTCACAAAACCTTCGAGGCTTAAATTAAAATACTAAATATAAGGATTAATGGCATAAGCAATTAGTTGGAGATTTCTTAAATAAACTATAATATATATCTCATAGTGATATGAATAAGAAAAAAACCTCATGTAATGATGGAGGTAGCCAATTTGATTTCCAATTGGGATTTATGAATTTAAGGACGATTAAAGATATTTTCTCTCAATTTTTGCAATTTTTCTAGCCATAATTTCAACAATCTATCGTTTGTTTAGCCATCAAACCATATTGATTCCCTAGGTTTTTGACTCCTCTGAATTCATTTCTATATCTAGATTGCTAAAATTCTACTCCCAAAGTCCATTTCCAGATTTAGTTTTAAGTTTTTTATTTGATTTTCTCAATTTTCACACTAAATTTTTTTTATTCTCTCTAATTACCACTTTTAAGACGTCTCAACCTACTTTATAACTTATTCTTTAACCTATTCTTGTTATTTTTATAGCTTCCACTATGACTTATGGGCCCAAGAAACATGTAGTTTTTTAAAAGGTCGTCTCGTCTAGCGTTATGAAACTAGTGAGGTTCCTGACCCACAAAAAATTATTAAGATAAAATTAAATTTATTGTTTGGTTAAAACAATGAGATAAGGAAAATCACCAAATCTTGAATTTTTATAAAGCATATCTTTCTAGTATCAAAGGAGAATGTCAGTGCTTTTGACATTACTAAAAGGTATAGACGTTTTTTAGAACTTATTACTTTATTTCTGATGATGTTCATCAATTTCAACTCTATTGACATTTACATTGCATGCAACAATATTTTGCCCAAACTATTCACAGTTATGCTTATGAGCTTTAAGCTCTATAAGATCAGTTAACCAAATGTGATCTTAAATGTCTTAACTTTGCTTCTATTGATCCTTATGCAGGTCTTTATGATCGTCATCTTTTCTGACATCTTTTTATGACTTTTCATTGTGTTTGTTAACACCTGCTCTTCTTTATCAAAATCTACTTCCGAAGTTGGGTATTGTGATTCAAGAATTATTATCAGAAGAAACTCAGTTGAATATTCTTTATGTTAAACTATCATTATCCTCTTATGATGTAGTTTTGGCTACTTCATCTCCTTCTTTTGGTCCATTTCACTCTTGCAATCTTATTTGCAATTATTATAAGAACTAGGTCATGTGAAACTAATTATTATTACCATAAAATAGATATGCTTCTGATTCAGGTACTTCAATTAAATCTTTTTTTAGTACTTCCAGATTTGTGAATTCTATTGTAGTTACTACTATTAAGGTTTGTTCTGAGAGTACTTCTCCAAAGTTTTCCTTAAAGGATATTTAGGCCCTTCTTCAACAATTGCAACATGAATATGGTATTATAATGTTTCCATTATTTCTGTCACCTCAAGTAATTCTTCATAGTATTACGATTCTCTAGCTTGCAATTATATGTCTTCTAATTCCTCTCTTTTTTTAAACTATGTTTATTCCTATAATTTCACCTTTTATTCACACTGTGAATAATTCTATGTACGTGTTAATAAAATAGGCAAAATTTCCATACCACTCTTATCATTATGTAATACCTTCCTTATCCTTAAACTTTATTTGAATCTTGTTTTTGTTGGTCAATTAGTTAAACTTGGCATTGACATAAAACTCT
Source organism: Erythroxylum rufum (assembly GCA_027478365.1). Taxonomy (NCBI): domain Eukaryota; kingdom Viridiplantae; phylum Streptophyta; class Magnoliopsida; order Malpighiales; family Erythroxylaceae; genus Erythroxylum; species Erythroxylum rufum. The sequence goes on along the minus strand of JANIHZ010000004.1, from coordinate 57,762,948 downwards.
CATATAATGATTGTATTATGTAGGATCCACAAATGGGCAAGGTTTATAAGATGGGGTTTATGATTTGTCAACTATTTGAGCTTATTTCTATCCATCTTTTATCAAAGTCATTGTTATCATCATATCTTCTAGTCTATGTCACTCTCACCTAAGTTATATTTCTAATCCTAGAATAAATGCTTTAATTTATGAAGGCAATTTAGGAGATGTTAAAGTTTAACATTTTGAATGTGCTTCTTGTCAGTTATCTAAAAATCTTGCCTTACCTTTTGCTATAAGTTATAATGTTAATCTTACACCATATTATTTAATTCACTTTGATAATTAAGACCTATTCCTCATCCTATTATAGGTAGTTCTAATTTTTTAATATCATTTTTGTAACATACCACTCCAATAGAGCATATTCTTAAACATACTAGAGAATATTCGAGAAAATACTCTACGGAAATGATACATTAGGAAAATAAAAATTAACTTACTCTTAGACATTAAGCATATCATGAGAATTCAAAATATTCATTTAACAAAGTTTATTCTAAATTTTCATCTATGTTGACATTTCACCTGTGAAAAGTATAGTTAAGGGAAAGCTCAACGTTCCTTGTTCAAATATCTTAACAAGGACATATTGAAACCAATTAATGGTCCATACATCATTTCTTTTAATTTCTTTCATACGCATAAAAGGTCAAATATTTCATTATAATTCAAAATCCAACATATACATTACACTTCAGTTTAGAGTTTAATCTTAGTACAAAAATGTATATCATGATATGGGATGCTAATGCAAAAGACTCTAACTAGACTCTGTAGATTCAGCTGATCAGACCTTTGAGCCATTTTCGTCCCTAAAATGTAAGTACTAAATTTCTATTATATCGTTTTGGTAGCTAAAAGTCCCTCGAACTTGAAAAAAAATGTTGCAATTTTGATGAGTTTGCGAACTCTATGAGTGAATCATCATCGATGCACTTACACGAGTCATATCACAAAGACAAGTTATATCACAATTTATTATACTTCAACAAATATATATCATATAAGCCAGCGTTGCATATCACATCACATTCTCCATTAACTTCGGATGTATTTCACTATTTCAAATCAGTTCAATTAATCATTTCAATTCAACCTTATTATATATGTAGGAATTCAAATGTAAATGCACATATGTTTTCATTCTCATTTTGTTTCGTTATGATCAAGTGCCTATCAACGCAATCTGCTGTCTCGTACCCCTTGTGGGTACCGAGTCCATAGCTGGCCCATACTCTTTGTGGATACCGAGTCCATGCTATCGGAGCCTGAGGCTTTTTTTTAATAATTATGAGCTCAGGACTCTTTCCTGCACATCGGTCACTCTAATCACAACTCCTTTATCTGATCATACATTTCAATATGGTGAGATGCATCATTTCATATGCTATGCTTTCATTACTTTTCATCTCTATGTGCTCATGCCATATAACTAACGCCTTAGACCTAAGTTTGGCATTTATCAATCAATTATACACGCATTTCATATTAAACATATGATTTATATAGAAGCACATATATGTGAGTTTGCATCTAAGTTGACTCACAGTACTCTCCAGGAATGCTATTGCCTCAATGTTTCGGTAACGTCTAGCTGTTGATGATCACCTTGTGTGTCTATCTTCATACAATGCATACACACATAAGTCACAAATCACTAAGTTGTTTATTCATGTAATTATACAATCATGCATAT
>JANIHZ010000004.1:57697978-57711960 GCA_027478365.1 Erythroxylum rufum | reverse complement strand
AAATATCATACTAAAAATAATAACAATAACAAATACTAGTCATAATAGGTACGAAATTTTTAATTGTAATAATAATAATAATAATAATAATAATAATAGCAATAATTACACAACTAAAATTTTGTTAGAGTTACAAGTTAATAATAACATAATTAAATATTGTAAAATAAATACTGATACAATTATAAAACGATCAATGAATTACATCTACTCTTCTTATTATACTACAGGGATATTTTTGTCATTATCACTGCTTTTTGTTTTGTCCCCTGCAACCAAACACATTTCTGTCCTCAGGACGAAGACAATTTTCTTTGTTCTGTCCACCACAACCAAACATCTCACTGTCTTCAATTCTTGTTCTGTTCCGTCCTGTTCTGTTCCGTCTCGTCCCGTCTTTGCATGTTGAAAACGCTAACCAAACAGACAGTTAGATTCGTATCCCTACCACTAGTAACTTTTCTTTATATGAATTTCTGTATAATCAAACTCCTAATTATCAACCTCTCTGTGTCTTTGAATGTGTTTGCTTTATACTTATCCATCCTCATGACTATACAGAATTGGAACCTCGAACCGGATTTTGTTTTTTGATAGGGTATTGTTTTGAACATAAGGATTATAGGTATTTTGATCCTATTTCAAAATGCTTTCAAATTTCCCATCATTTCTAATTACAGGAATATAAGATGTTCTCTACTTTATCATCTTTTCTTGTTTAATATACTCCTATCTTTCTAACTGATCCCTATATTATTTTCCTAATAATTATTTTGTAGGACCATCATTGTCAATTCATATTCCCTTACTTCTAGTGAATTCCTTCCTATATTATGGATTCTATCACCAGTTCTTCTCCATCTCCTTACGTTGTTGTGTCTTTATCACCTCCTATTCCTCCTCTTCCTACTCAAATAAGAAAACCCAATGTTATTCTTCTTGATTATCCTTATTATGTTGCTATTACTTCTTAATGCTTATAACAAAACCAATACTAACCTTCTTTAATAGAAAGTAATGAAAGAAGAACTAAAAACTCTTACAAGCACTCAAACTTGGGGTTTAATTAATTTACTACCAGACAAGTATGTTATTGAATGTAATTAGGTTTACAAAATTCAGACTAAAGTTGATGGATCTATAGAACAATACAAGGCTCACTACGTAGCTAAGGGTTTTATTGATTATGAGGGAACATTTGTATATGTAGCTTGCATCTTCTTTGTATTATTTCTATTAAACAATGAAAAATGTTCCAAATGATCTAAAAATGTGTTTTAATAATAGCTTTTTTGAAAAGTTTATATGTAACTCCTCCTAGTTATGATCGTCTCCTAATGAGGTTTGTAGTCTTTGAAAGATCTATACGGCTTAAAGCGAGTCCTTTGAGCTTGGTTTGCTAAGTTCATCAACTATTAGTCAGATTGGTTTTCACTCTAGTATATATGATCATGCTTTTTCCATTCGTTACACTGATATGGGATGCATTCTCTTTCTTCTTTATGTAAATGATATGATAATTACTAGCAGTGATTTACAAGACATCAAAAATCTCAAATCGTTTTTGCAATCAATTAGTTTATATCTGCTTCTTGCACCTTTCATTTTGCCGTTATTCTTCATATTTTTTGCTACGACAAAATTACTCGATTTCATGGTCTACACTTCCCTAGTTCTTCCTCTCTTGAATTAAGATTGATTGAGCTAATGATCCTATGGACCATCGCTCAATGACCAACTATTTTTTTCCTTCTCGGTGATTCTTTAATTTCCTCATTAAGTAAGAAACAAATACTAAATTTTCAGTTTAGTACTTGAGCTAAATATCAAATTCTTACTGACACTGTCTTTGAACTTCTTTAACTTCGATGATCACTCTTAAGATATGAGCATTGTACATTCTTCTCCTACTATTTTGCAATGTGATAATTACATTGTTATCCAAATCGCTCACAATAATATTTTTCATGAGCTTGTCGTGTATATGTGACTTTGTTTTTTCTTTTGTTTTTTTGGTCAAAGAAATGGGTCGTACGCCCAGAATAAAGAATTACAGAGTAGTAACATAAGGCAAGACAACTCCAACTGAGTCGGCAAACAGTAACAACGACAGACCTTCAACAGCCTCACCAAATCAATGACCTCCTACAAGGAGACGATAGCTATAATTAGCTAACCAATCCATACAAAGATTGCCTCCCGAAAAATATGACTCACTTGCACGACCTAATTGTTAAACATCAACTCCCGGATCGTGACTAACACACTGTCAAATCGAAGAAGTCTTTAACTTTGACCTTAGATTATATATTACGTTATTTTCTAGCGTACTTTGTATTCAATAAAAATTACATAGATAACATTATTTCTTTCTCTGTTTACAGGTGGCATATTCTACTTTTAATAATTGAAATGACATATTGATAATAATAAACACCTAATAAATTAAAAATTTTACATAAATAAAACTTAACGAAAATTTAAAATATCATCAGTTTAAAAACTTACTAAATGTTAAAAATCTAAATTAAATTTTATTAAAAAATAAATTAAATTATGATATAAAAGTTAAGGTCCGAGTGGCACATTTTGCCAGTTGTATTAAACATATCTCCCTCTCACTTCTTAAACGGATGAAGGTACACCACTTTTCTGCTTCAACCTACTTTACATTACGTACAGCTACCAGGAATAAGTCAATCCACTCTTACGCGTGCAACACTTAGATTCCGAATCGGATTCCACACACTTGACTAAATGTCGATTCTGCTTGTTGCAAGAAAGTCCATATCACAAGTGACGCGAGATCCCCCCCCAAAAAAAAAAAGGTATATATATTTAACCATTCTCTAATGGTTCTCTGCTTAGCTCTAAATTAACCTTAGACCAACCCAGCTGCCCTGAGAGCAACCTTGAAGTCTTCATCGCTGTTCCATGAAGATACCTGAATTACACCAGATGTAAAGGAAAATTATGCCATGATACAAAAAAGTTTTGACTAAGACCATATGTACAACTTTTTGGGAAAAAACAAGAAACATAACAAAAAACTCGAAACATGGATTGAAACAGGAGACATCATCAAAATCTAGTTCTACAGCAAGATCTTAAAGAATCTATTTCACCTCTCCATATTCAAAAAGCAACAATAAAAGAAACATTCAATAAACCATGGCAAGATTTCACCATTACCTCGTTCACATGAATGTCAAAATATTTCTCAATCTTCTGCATGATCATGTGGTCCTCATCAGTCATTAAGAAATTGAAAACTGCACCTGCAGGATCCAACGAACCAGTTTTAATCAAATAATTTACTAGAAAGAAATAATACCACTTCGTTTCTCAGTTACAAGTACAGGCCATACACAACATATAAAAAGAAGCAGATGAAAAAGAAAACTTCAAGCATCGTATCTAAAAGTCACATTATCAAATATATAGAGGTTTGTAGTAACCATAGTTTTTTTAATAAAAAAAACTTGCCTTTACTACCAAATCGTCCAGCTCTACCAATCCTGTGCAAGTACACCTCGTAGTGAGGCTCATCAGGAGTTTCATACTTCACAGGCAGATCAAAATTGATCACCAAATTAACCTGCATATAAGTGATGATATCTGTAATTGTCAGTTTAAGCAACAAAATTACAAATTCATACTACAGCCATCTGGAACACTAGAAAATGTACCTGTCTTTGGTCAAAACCTCGAGCAAGAAGGTCAGTTGATATGAGAACTTGCGTAAGTCCATCCTTGAACTCTTTAACTATCTTGTCCCGGTCTTCACGAGTAAGGGCACCATGTATTGTTGTGACCTCATAGCCCAAATCAACAAGTGCCTTGTGCAACATACTAGCACTACGTTTTGAGTTCACAAATATGATGGTTTGTCCCAAGTTCTCCCCAAATTCAAGGATTCTATCTTTTATCACAAGAATTTTGGAAAGCTCATCAGGACAATTTACTTTATATTGCTTTACAGACTCCAGTGAAAGTTCTTCCTTCTTCACAAAAAGTTGATTGAAATCTTTAACAGTCTTCAACACAAAGTTCTTGACAGCCTCATCAAATGTTGCAGAGAAAAGAAGAACCTAGAAACAAGTCACAGACTCAGAATTGTAATTTACACACATAAATGATCAGCTCTTGCCTCTTCCATTCATTGTTCTCTATGCATATTCTTTTTCCTCTTTTGTTTTTGGTAAATGTCTCAACAATAAGGAAACATTTGCAACAGATAACTGGGAATATGTCAACAAAGAAATATATCTTATTATGTTGGGAGCTCAACAAACCTGACACTTAGTATTGGACTTCTCTATATCCTTCATTATCTTCATGGAGTCATCTTGAAACCCATCCTGCATCAATTGAATCTTAATTAACAACAAAATCTGCAATCGGTAGAGAAATCCAAAACCAATCGAGGTAGCAGGAACAAATTAGCAGACACTTCCCTAGCACATGACATTTACAGCATATTGATGCTTAAAAACCAACATCACAGTTAAAAATATGACTGATATAAATTTTGTGGTAGCAACTAGTTGTGATAGTATCTGCTTAGCATTACATTTATATAAACTAATTGTGATAGTAAACCAATCTAGCACATAAGACACTTTAATATGGTGAGGGAGGAATAGGACCCAGATTTATTAACATCGATTGTTCCTTTGCAGAAAAAATCTAAAAGCATAACAAAAATTTAAAGAAACGTAGCCAATTAAAACAGAAAGGCTCAAACACTATGTATCACCAATATCTTTCGATTTAATTGTCCCATCAATGGTCAAATTTAACTGAAAGAGAAATAAAGTGCCGAGCAACAGAAAAAAAAACCAATTATAATAAGTAATATACATAAGAACCAAATCAAAATTTAATGAGCTAAATGAGTATAGTAATATACGTACCTTGGCTAGCATGTGATCAGCCTCATCAAAAACAAGAATCTTCAAATCAGTAACACTCAATTTCCTCAAAGACATTAGTCTCTTAACTGTACCAGGAGTGCCAATCACTACATGTGCAAAAATGGGTGGACGAAACTTTGATCTTTCTCCACTTGTATTGTCCATAGGTACAGCACATTCAGAAGTTATTTGAGTGTAAACTCCCATTTTCTGAAGAACTTCTAAATTCTGCGAGGAACATTTGTTACCATTAAACCGCAATCTTAGGTTTCAGATTAACAGCTCAAGCTTCAACAATTCTCAGAACTGAAAAAAAAATTGCCATCTGAAATAAGGGATATAAAAACATCAATGCAACAAATATTCTTCGTGCAGAATAAGCATTTTTTTTAAGTTTAGTCACTTTGACAATCTTAGATGGACAAGCAGGTGTGTTCTCAAAGCATGAGCAACAGTTTCCAAGACAAACTGTGACATATATTACATCCAAACAATTATTAAAAGGTGCCCTTCTGTGGCCCTCTATCATGAAAAGGAAAACAATCAAGAGAATTGTACGCAAGAGAAAGTGGGAATAAAACCCTCACCTGAATTGCTAACTCTCTTGTAGGACAAATACAAAGAGCTTGTGTTCTCTTTAGTTGTGGATCAATCCGACTCAACATACCAAGAACAAAGCAGGTGGTTTTACCAGAACCATTATGAGCTTGTGCTACCAAATTTTTGTAAGGAGGAGTCAAGATCATGGGAAGACTAATCGCCTGGATTTTACTTGGTTTCTGAAATTTCATCTCCACATATAAGCCCTTTAACAGCTCAGGTGACAAGTTTAACTCCTCAAATGTTGCTGCTGAACTGTAGGGAGTATCACCAGCAGTAACCTATGCCCCCAAAAAAAAAAAAAAATCCAGCAAAAGAAACTCTATCATTTGTTGTACGAGCTCAAAGCTTCTAAAAAATCATAATCTAGCCATTCCAAAAGAAACTTTCATTGTCTACCCATTTGTATGCTAAGTTATGCAATTTCAGGATAAATAAAGTGAATTTTAAACCATTGAACCTGCTTATTAGTACCTACTATCAGGCTTGAGAAAATTTTTGAAAAGGGTAAGCATCAATTATAGGTTTTAGTGTTTATGTGCCAGCATCTAAACTGTATAAGGAAATTACCATCTATATTTAGACTGGTGTGTTCTTCAGTCTTTAATTTGATTAAATAAATATAATTAAAAATTTTATTTAAACAATTCTAATTATATCGGAACTGTATCTCAAGTTCCACAATGTTCAATTTGTAATGACCTCTTACAAAAAGTGTTTCAATCATATGCAACTTTCATACATTATAGCAGTGATTCCATTGCTTAGCTAATACAATGACTCTTTAATTTAAGACTAAAAAGACAAATTAGTTGCCATGGAATTCACATGGTGCTAAATCCTAACGCTTATGTTCCATGAATCTCATATTTATTAAATGCGACAATCCAACACACTTCAACTACCATTATCTCCAAGAGCAATACTTGCTGTGATGTATTTAATTCTTGTTATTATTCCAACTTGATTACTAAGACCTACTTTTATTTTCATTTTTATGACTTTTTCTACAAAGTATGCCGCCTAGAATTAAGGTATCATATAAGCACGTTACTTGTTGTGCTATTCTCTTTCGAACTGAGAGGCCATTCAACCTAGCTACATATGTAAGTGCAAAGGAAAAAAAAAAAAAGGACTCATAGTTGCTCATATTTAAAACTAATAATTTCATGTATGCAAATAAAAGAATTTTGAGAAGAAGAAGAAGCTGTCACACCCAGATAGTCAAAATCCATCATTCTATAATACAAACCCAAATAACAATTTTGTATATTCACTAACTGCAATTTGCAAAATAAGAGAGAAAAACAAAAGCAAAAAGAAGAGAAAATCTTACAGCTCGTATCCTTGAGTCGTCTGGGTCATCAAGAAACTTATTAACCTTCTTCTCATCGGCGATACTCAATTCGTCAACTTTCAACTGAGACACGGCTATATCTTCAGATTTGTTCCCATCATCGAGGCTTCGATTTTCCTCGTCCTCTTCTACCTCGTCTCCCCATGATCTCTTGACCTCTGTAGGTTTGGTCTCTGGCACCGACGTAGTGGAATCGGCCATTTGTTAATAAAGCGTCTTCTAGAGTTTAAAAGCCTTTAGAAGTAGAGGCTTTTGGTTTTTATAGTAAAGACGGCGATGATATTGGCGGTGCGTCAAAACAAAGCAGCTTTGCCTTTGCTTCTTGTGACTTGTCTTGACTGTGGCTAATGAACTCCATTACTTTGATATTTTTGATCGGGCTCGTTGGATTAGTTCTTGGTTGGTGCCAGTACAATAACATTACTAATCTGACACGTAACACGTACTTTTCTATTTGATGCTAATTACCCTAGTGGTTTTGAAATTGGACATGACAAATGTAAGTTCATTATTCCGTGTTAAAGTAATTAACAGGCCAAGTTATAAAATAGAATGTAAACTAACCGTAACGCAATTAAAATTAAATAATCGTAACGCTCAATCTGTGGTTTAGTGCTATCTTATGGTATGCAATTGACGAGGGGGGGCGGAGGACACGTGTCCGTATTCTGTGGTTGAGTTCTGGCTACAAAGTACAAACGACGCCGGTAAACGCTGAGGCAGGGGGAAGAGTGTGAAGCGTTTTTCTGGTGCAACTTTGAAGCAGTCTTTTAGCCTTTGTATGTGGACCCCACAACGTTTTCCCGCTTCCATTTTCGCACCTTTTCTTTTAATTTTACACACGTGCGGCTGTTCACTACCCGCGACTGTGCCCCGTGACGTTTTCCGTTAGGGGTTTACGGGTTCGTAAGAATTTGCATCTTTCTAATCCAATCGCTGCACGAGGAGGGGGAGTGGAATTACGCCCCAAAAACGCGCGTGGAAGTGGTTCCCACCATATGCATCCAATAGTGAACGGCTCAACCTCCTTGCGTCCATGCAAAATCTCTCCTCCTCGCCACCGTACCAGAACACTCCCCACCCCCCGTCTCCCTCTCTCCTTATCAGTCTCTATCTCAAATTCTCAGTCTCACACAGAATTTCACTTTTTATTTACTCCCATTAATAATCCTTCTCTTCTATAACCCCTACAAAATTCTCTAGAACAAAAAGAAACATTTTAAGAAAGAAAATAAAAGGCTACCCTGTCTCTGTCTCGCGGTTGTTTGGTTCAGTTTTGGAAACTGCATTTTCTGAATCCGAGTAACCGATCACAATGGCAGCTCCTTCGACTGTTCTGACGGCCGCACCGGCGTCGTTGTACGTCGGCGACCTCCATCCCGACGTTAATGACGCTCAGCTATTCGACGCGTTCTCCGAGTTCAAGAGCCTCACGTCCGTACGTCTCTGTAGAGACTCGTCCTCTGGGATGTCACTCTGTTATGGTTACGTCAACTTCTTATCTCCTCAAGACGGTAAATGTTGCCCTTGCGATGATCGTCTTTCGAGATAATGTTGATGATTCTCTTGGTTGGCTTTGCTCCTTTCTTTTGTTACTTTCTGATTTCTCTGTTCTGTTCGCGGGGAAAACGAGAAAGGAATTGGAATATTTGGAGCTGGTTTTGACAATGGTTTTTAGTCTTCTGTTTGCCTGGTTGTAATTTGCTTAATGCAAACGAGGGAAGTGGAGTTTAGAATTCGGCCTTATCAGATTTGTTTGTTTTTCATCATCTTGTAAGCTGTTAATCATCAGTTAGATTTGATCCTTTTTTTTAATGGATTTTCACTACAGATGCACGACGCATATCTTTCTTGGGATAAATCGGAAGTAAACAATCAATTTATTTTACTTTTCTATTCCATGCGCTGTTTGTTTGTGTTTTTCTTCGATGCGAAATTTTATGTTTGTGTGTTCGGCTGCCATGGAGTTGCATGGATGGGTAATTAATCGTTAAGGAATATATGCAATTGTACATCAGAGGAGCAGTAGGATTACTTTAGTTATTTTCATGAAGCTTCTTGATTGCCTGTTTGCTGAACAATAGTCCAAGACCTTTCCTGGTTTAAACTATCCTTGATTGTATCCGAACTTTCTTTTAGCTTTTCATATTTTTCTTCTCTTACCGTGTATACTTTTTTATGCTGCTTGTAATTTTGATATTGCTCTCTGGGTTGAATAGCCATCCTAGCAATTGAGACAAAAAATCATACTGCCGTCAAAGGAAAATTGATAAGGGTTACTTGGTCGCACCGTGACCCTGATGCAAGACGGAGTGGGATAGGAAATGTGTTTGTTAAGGTATTCCTATTTGCCTTTTATAATATAGAATAGTGTTTGAACTAACATTTGGGTTTTGTGTATCATATAATCATATTTATTGACATGGCGTGTTTGTGGCAGAACTTGAGTGAATCTACCGACAATGTTGGCCTGCAAAATTTGTTTTGTCAATTTGGTAAAATTATATCTTGCAAGGTTGCTACTTTTGATGATGGGAAGAGCAAAGGTTATGGTTTTGTTCAGTTTGAGTCAGAGGAGTCAGCAAATACTGCAATTGAGAAACTTAACAGCAGCATTGTTGGTGACAAGCAGATGTAAGTGTACATTTGTCTTCTTCAAATCTGAGTACTTTTCCAAATTTAAACGGTTTGTTCTATATGCAATTATTGTCAACTTGAATCTTTAGCATGTGTGTCAGGCTTTTTGTATTTAATTGGCCGCTAACTTGATTTTTTGGCACTGTTATGTCGAGATTCCCTGTATTTATTTAGCACGTAACTTAAACTTTTGGTGTAGATATGCTGGAAAATTTGTCAAGAAGAGTGACCGTGTTATGTCTAATGCTGATGCGAAATATACGAACTTATATGTTAAGAACTTGGATCCAGATGTCACTGAAGAGTTTCTGCAGGAGAAATTTGGTGTGTTTGGGAAAATTGCTAGCTTAGTGATTGCGAAAGACGAAAATGGGACATCAAAAGGATTTGGTTTTGTGAACTTTGATAAACAAGATGATGCTAGACGAGCATTGGAGGCAATGAATGGATTGGAAATGCGTACGTACTATTTGTATCCCTTTTGGTATTAAATGAGGATAGTTAACAGCTGTTAAAAGCATTAAAGTCTGCATTTCCATTTTATCAACCATTCAGTATGTTGGGTATCTGTGGAGCAGGTTCAAAGGTTCTTTACGTAGGAAGGGCACAGAAGAAAGCAGAGCGAGAACAGATTTTGCGCCGTCAGTTTGAGGAGAAACGTAAGGAGCAGATCTTGAAATACAAGGTAGTTCGACATCTGATTTCCCCTCTCAATTTACTAGTGATTGTGGAATAGGAGGGATTTTAGTTCATCTTCTACAAGATGCTATTTTGCTGAATATAGGAATAAGCATGAGTTTTAATTTTTCTGTACTTGCAGCATAGCTAAATAAAAACACAAAGCGTACTTTGGGAAGAATTATCAATTACTTATCATATGTGTCATGTTGGGTTATTTTATGATGAGAAACTGACTCAATGTGGTCTTTTTCTAAAAATTTGATAAATTGGAAATGAAGAAGCTGTCCGAAAAAAAATCTCTTTGAAAATATTCCTATTGAGACCGACTTGTGGAATTATGGGAGTCTTTTTTTATTTAATAAAATATTCGATCCTGAATTCGCTTGTTTTAAGTTTTTTTTTTAATATTCTTCAATTTTAGGGCTTGAATGTATATGTCAAAAACATTGATGACGATGTCACTGATGAAGATCTAAGAGAACACTTTAGCCAATGTGGCACAATAACATCTGCAAAACTCATGAGAGACGAGAAAGGAATAAGCAAGGGGTTTGGATTTGTCTGTTTCTCCCGCCCTGAGGAGGCTAGTAAAGCTGTTAACACCTTTCATGGTAAGAAAAGAAGTTTGCATACATTACAGAGGCTTGGAAATTTTAGTTAGTAAAATTTCATCTGGATTTGTTTGCATGCAGATATATTTAAGTTTTGAAAAATAAATTAAAAAAAGTAAGGGCCTCAAATAATAAAGGAAATCATATTGTCTAATGTCTAAATTTAGCCTTAAAACTTTTTCACAAATCCAGTGAACTCCCAAGTAGAATACTGCGTCATGTGCATTACTCGGAACTTGATGAAATGGAAGCCCAAAAGCATGAAAGAAAACCTTTCAAACTTTTTGAGTAAGCATACATCGTAGATAAGGATTGCTTAACAAGCTACAGATACATAAGTTAATAATAAGCAATCAAAATAACAAATTTTTTGAAGTTGTTGATAATCTCTGGTACCCAATCGTTTCACAGGATTCATGTTTCACCGGAAACCATTATATGTGGCTATTGCTCAAAGGAAGGAGGACAGACAAGCACGGTTGCAGCTAGAATATGGACATAGAATGACTGGGCTAGCTACGCCTTCCAGTGGCTTGCCTGGTGGATATCCTCCTCTTTACTATACAGCTCCTTCCAGTGTTGTATCACAACTACCTCCCCGACCTGGGCTAATGTACCAGCCTCTGGGTATGGGGCCAGGATGGAGGACCAATGGCTTTATGCCTCCAACCAGACCAACGTTTCAACCAGCAGTGCCTCTTGTAAGGACTTGCAGCTTGGCTTATGAATCAAGCCTACTCTTAGCCATAAAGTCTCGTGTCTTATTAGATTACTGTCTTTTTCAATTTCACGTCCCATGTATACACATGTGCTTAGAACTTCAAATTACAATCGGGCTTATTTGAGCTTCCATGAAATTTTGTTACAGATGCCAAATAGTCATAGGCAAAACAGGCAAAGCAGGGGAAGGTTCAACAGTCAGATACTTCCTCAGGCTGTTGCTAATCCCATTCCATTCATGCCCCGGCCCTCTCTGTCACTGGCTGCTTCAAAAGATCCAATTGACCAGGTCTTGTTTTTTCCTTTTTCATATGCTGCAAATTCATTGATCATACCATTTGATGCTCTTGTTTTTTCCTTTTGATGCTCGTAAGAGATGATCTTGTATCTGCATAATGCTGAATTGGAATCTTGTGGTCATTTATAGATTATAAAGTAAGTCTTTACAATTCCTATGATCTAAAGTTGTGCCTCACAGTTTCTATAGAGCTGATATAGTTGCTTTGAAGTATGATGAATGCCCTCTATATCAAGCAATCATTTTCTGCTAAAATCATCAGTGGCTCTTGACCTTATTGGATAACATTAACCGGATGTTTGAAGTTGTTTTGCCCACTCGAAACTTCCACCCTTTCTTGCATACAACATTTGCTCAAGTATGAGATATATATGCAAAACAAGTAATATGGATTTGTAATCATTGTGTTGTACATTGTATTTTTTTATTCAATTTGGTTGCAGCAGGGTGGTCAGACAAAGTATGTGCCAAGTGGTGGTCATACAAGTGAATTGAGCAAAGGATCTGGAGCCGCATCTGCTGCTTCTAATACGGTCAGAGCTTTGTCACAGGGATCAGATATGCTGAGTGGCATGCTTGCTGCTGCCTCCCCTGGGGAGCAGAAACAAATTCTTGGAGAGCGTCTCTACCCTCTTGTTCAGAAGCACAAGGTACTTGCCATAGATTAATAATTCTTTCTAAATACTAAAAGGCTGTTTTTGGCAACTACTTTGATAAATTTTGGAGGTTCCTTAGGAGGCTGTGGTTGAATACACGAGGAAAGTTTAATTCAGATGTAGTTCATGATGGAAGGAGGTTCCTTTTGCTTCTAGTGGAGGAAGTGAAAGGTTCTCTCCCAAGTTGAATAGAATATTTTGTGCGCTATATAATGTCGGTGAACACTTTTACATGTGTACACTCATAGGCTTGATTTGTTAGATGTGAGACCAACCCAAGCTAATTGTGTTGATTTACATTTACGTGCAGCCTGATCTTGTCGCAAAGATTACTGGAATGCTTCTAGAGATGGACAATTCGGAACTACTTCTGTTGTTAGAGTCACCAGAGTCTCTGGCGGCGAAGGTGGAGGAAGCTGTGCAGGTACTCGAGATCTCCAAGACAAAAGTACCTAGCCAAGACAACCTTCATTCAAGTTACCTGTCTGCTGAGGTCGCCGTCAACTAATACTAAGAGGGTTGCCAAATAGACTTTATGAAGGATAGGTGTTCTGGCGCAGCTGAGCTTCTTAAGAGCCTAGGTTGTTTCTTTTCTTTTCTTTTTGATGCTTGAGAATTGAGATGAACAAATCTTCTCTCACCTAGCTTTGGAAAACTTTTAACTTACAGCTTTTATTCCATGTCATATGTATTTGTTCCTTTTTGAAAGATCTCAACTTGCTACTGGTAAGTCTGTAGGATAGGTTGGTGAATTCTTATTATCTTAGCAATAGGTTAATTATATTATAATCTCTTGGTATCTCACCTTTTCCCATTTAAATCTTTATATTTTGAAAATTATCAGTCTTTTTTTTTTTAGTATTGGTTAGTTATTCCGTAATTCTTTTCATCATATTCAGTTAGTTTTTTTCATCTATTTATAATTCTAAAAGAATACTGCATTATTATTTAAGAATTTTAATACTATATCGTTTTAGATTAAAATAAGTAGATTAAAAATTAAAGAAATATGATAAAGAAGCTAGTGTGATAATTAAACAATATCGTAATAACGTAAACATTATCGTAATAACATAATGACGTTGAAATGCAGATCCCAATTATGTTATTATGTCTAACTAGGGGATGTGATCCTTTGTTCATATTTTTATGTTCCTACCCTGTTCTATTAGATCCATGGCTTGAATCTAATGGAACAGTGTAAGCATACAAAAATGAAGATAGAGGATTTCAGGCAATGTTATGAATATCGTACCGAGTTCAGTATCGGATTGAGCTCTAGAACGAAACTGTACCGGTACTGGTCAGTACTGAGTACTGTTTCGGAATATTTTTTAAATTTATAAAATAGTCTCTAAATTTTTTTAAAATTACAAAATAGTCTATATTAATATAT
Source organism: Erythroxylum rufum (assembly GCA_027478365.1). NCBI lineage: Eukaryota > Viridiplantae > Streptophyta > Magnoliopsida > Malpighiales > Erythroxylaceae > Erythroxylum > Erythroxylum rufum. The sequence continues at coordinate 57,698,088 of JANIHZ010000004.1, read as the reverse complement.
TATACAGCTATACTGTATATTTTACTAGTTTATTGTTTACATCAACCATGCTTTCAAAAATCTTAATAATAAATAATAATGACAATTAATTTGAAATAACAATAATTTTT
>JANIHZ010000004.1:57613329-57625861 GCA_027478365.1 Erythroxylum rufum | reverse complement strand
ATTTAAGAATAGAACTAGAGTTATGTTTACTGTAAGGCTTATTGAGTAACTCAAGGTTTCCTTAACTTGAATATATTTTATTTTAAATTAATAAATCATACTTAACTAAATTTGTATGATTTGGTTGTGTGACTCATGATCATATGAATTTAGAAACAAAGTTAGGAAAAGCATATAAGATATGTTTTGGCAAAGTTGTCACCATTTGTTCTTTCTATGCCCTTTTTCCAGTGTTATTTGGAATAAGATCAAGAATTTTCTATCTTGGCATGGGTCATCTAATTCACTCATCGAGATAGCTAAGTTCCTAGTTAAAGCATAAGCTTCCGCTCCACTTTAGAAGAGGAAGGTGTTATTTTTGGCCATATCAACTTAAGAGATATGGAAAGAAAGAGATCAACGAAAGTTCCAAAACAAGGAACGTTATATAGTTTTAGTGTTATAATCAATTATTCAGAAGGGTCGAGAATAATATTTATGCTGGGAAATGGAACAAGCTCAATCGAGACAAAGGAATGGGAGTTAGCTTTTACCTGAGGAAGTTCGATACGACATGGTACCAAGTGAGTTCCCTAGCTCTCTCAAGCTCTCTTAAAAAAACAAGCAAAAGCTGTTTAAAGTAGCTTCAATAAGATGAAGATTCCAGACTCATGGAATAGGGTTGGCTTTTACCGGAATGGCGCTGACAATTGTTTAAAAATCCCAACCCTAATTTGGAACATTCTCGAAATGTTCTGAAGGCAGGGTGGAGTCCTTTACTTTTTTTGAACGATACCAGGGCTAGATGTCGTTTTACATGGCAACTTCAGCACACCGTGTTGTCCTACTCTTTAGTGGGCAAGACAGTTTCGTGCAAAGTGCCTTTGTCTTCGTTGTAGTGTTTTTAACCCATATTATAATAGGAGTGTTTTTTACTCTCCAATATAGACTATTGTACTTTACGTTTTATTATAATTAATTTTAATTTTAATTTTTCAAAAAAAACATATTGTTACCTAACAGATCTAGGAGACATATGAGATGTAATTGATAAGAATATTATCTACATCATTTAAGTTTAGTTGATTTGATGAGTGACTCAAGGTTAAATAAATTTAAATGGGATCTCAACCACTAGAGAGATGAGAGTAATTTTTTCGAATAATAGTGAGGGCCAAGGTTTTGAAACCCGGACCGGACGTCAAACCGAAGGCCTTATTGACCGTCGAATCGATGTGACGTCATAATTATGCAATAATTATATATAATATTAGTAATATTAAAAAATAGAAAAATATATCAAATAATATAAATTTCTATACTTCTGTTAGATTTATGGAGAAAAGGTGAGTTTTACTTTTGAAAGAATTAAAAAACACATGAAAGAAAAAAAGCAAAATAAAAAAATTCATTGAACCAGTGGCCAACCGGTTCGATCAGTCCCGGTTTAACCGGTCAATTGACCGATTTTTACCGGTTCACACTGGTTCAATTGAAGACTGATTTTTAGGGGTCACCTGGACCGGATAGCTAACCGGTTACCGGTCGAACCGGCCAGTCCGGTCCGAGTTTCAAAACAGAGGATTCAAGTTTAATTCGAAGCTTGAGCTAACCTGAGACTTTTGGATTGAGTACGAGTCACTAAAACTCAAAATGGCCAATTAAATACATTTTTAGTCTTAAAAAATAAAAAATAGAGACTTAAAGTCCAAAAATTTTAAAGAAAGCCTAAATCCAATTCACAGTCCGGTCAACGAACCTGGCCAAGCCTACTCTTATTTAATTGCATCGTCTCAAATTTTTCTATAAATACTATAAGGTTCATCTTTTAAAAATAATAATAAAATCAAAATATTAGAGTGAAAATTAGGAAAAATAATAGATTATATATAAATTATTGAATTTGAGAGTTAATTAAATTACTTTTATGTACAACATATTTCATTAAAATTGACATAATAAAAATAATTATATTCATTCTCTAAAATTCGTAAAAACAATAAATGGTTATATCTTATTCATTTTATTTTTTTGACAATATATTGTATTTATCTTGAATTTTTTAAAAAATGAAAAGTAATTTTTACTATAGATAAAATTACAACTACATTATAAAGGAGTTCAAGGCATTAAGTCTACCATCATATTTACAATATGACCAAAAAAACTCCCAAAGCAAGGCTGTGTAACTATCTACAAGGTAAACAACAAAAAGAAACAATTAAAGGTATCACTTATACTTCATCTCTATGGAAAAATTGAGCTTGACTTAGCATGCCAAAATACATTTTCTTGTTTATGAGGGTCATTTAGCTCTCTATTGTTGGTATTTGAGATTTTGCTTTCTCTTTCTTAATGATTTTCTTTTTGCAATTTTGGATATATATACAAAAATCTCTAGGAATGTTAGGAACTGGAGCTTTAGCTTATAGAGAATTACAGTTCTCTGCTACCAAATCTAGATTGTTTCCCACGGGGAAGCTATTTTCACATAAGCAAAATGCTTTGCCCTAAGATGTTTTACATTTTGAGAGATGATATCTCCAATTTCCTAACTTGTCATATAGTTATCATTAGAGTTTACCACTCTTGTCTATTCTTCATACTCTAACTTAGCCTTAGACTTCTCATTTTTTCCAACAGTTCTAATAGAGTCAACAAGTTAGCCCAATCTATCTGACAATACTTCAAATATTGTGAGGTGAAGTGATCCACTCCATTATTCAAACTCTCCACATTGTCTGCACTGAATTTGTCAATAGCTATATGTTTTGCATTTGCAAGTTGATCCGGAGATGCTTTAGCAACAACATTTTTAATTATCTCAACGTTTTCTAAAGGAGTCTTCATCTTATCACAATCCATTTGACAATTGCCCTAAGACTAGTAAGTATTTGCAACAATATTTTTATTCCTCAAAACAACTAATTGCCTACCATTATCTACAATTTGGGCCATTTTTTAGCAAGAACCCATAGGTTGACTTCACCATTGATGTGTATAATTCCATTTACTTCTCAAAAGACAAAAGTTGAATATTTGAGTAAAAGATAATTCTATATTAAAAAATGCTTAAACTTGATCTTCTACATAATTTATTTGTGCATTGGATTCTATTCATCAGTGCCTGAGTTTCTTAGTGTGGAGACTAGTCATAGTTAAGTATATTACTTTCTTTGCACTCCCATGAAATGATCCATGTATGGTGATCGCAGATACTTATCCTAAAAGATATATTAGAAAGAAACCGAACGAACATGACCATTTTCTCAAAATACTCCTTCTGATTTCAACCATCTGATGTACTTATGTAGCCACATTTAATGGATTTTTAACAAAGTTCCTTACCTCTGTTTACTAATTGAATAGATCACTTCACATGAAAATTAAAAAAGTAAATCGAATTTCATTGCACGAGTAATTGAATGCAGTGAAGACCAGTCTTGGAGTAATTAGTAAAGTTGTTCCTTTGTAATCAAAAATTCATAAGTGAAGTTATAAAAATAGCCTCTTTGTAAAAATATAAAGAGAAGGTTGCGTATATTATGACACTCCTCAAACTTCCGCAAAGCAGAGAGTTTTATGCACTAGATATGTTGACTTTGACGATCTTTAAATCCTACATTTAGCGAGATTCACGTTGAGTATTGATAATGTTTGTTTTGTTTGTTAGTAATTGAATGTTGTATGCATGTGACTTTTATCTTTTTGTAGACTTATTTTAATATTGAATTATATCCTATGACACAATGTTTAGATTTCATATCAATAATAACTATATTAACTAAAAATTGATATTAAATTTTTTATATTGCACTAAATTCAAGTATTGAACTATATTAAAAAATTATAAGTTATACAAATTATACTAGTCGATACGAGCTTATGCACCAAAATAACTTTAGAAACTAGAATAATGTTACTATGGTTATACCAAATTTAACTTTTTTTTTTGAAAGGCAATACCAAATTTAACTTAATCAGATAGTTTGTTTGGCTATATATGTTATTGACATATTCCAATTAGGAACGTGAAATGTGAGCCAATTAGGAACGTGAAATGTGAGTTGAAAACACTAAGGGAGACAAAAGGCCATTTTATGCTAACTTTTTGTTCGTGGATCACGATTTGTTGTTGTTATGTGGGCATGTAGTACTAGTACTTATCAATATGTCTGATTAATTCATCAAAGTCTACCGCAACTGTCTAGATTAATTTAACATGAGTAGAAAAGTTTAGTCCGGGATGCGTAAATTTAAAATGACTATGCTTCTTATTTTGATTGCATCATCTCAAGTTCACCTTAATTTTAAAGTAATAACAACATTAAAAAAGAAAGAAATTAGATTATTTTATATCAATTATTGAATTTGAGAATTAAATATCTTTATATATACTATATATTTCATTAAAATTGACATGGTAAAAATAATTATTTCCATTTTTTGAAAATCGTAAAAACAGTAAATTAATGTTTTTACTTTATTATTAGCAATGGATTGTATTTATGTTGAAATGCTTTTGCTATTAAACTCCATGTACTTCTCAAATGGCGTAAGCTGAATATTCGCGTAAAAGATAAATCCACGTCCAAGAATGCTTAAACTTGACTTCCTACAGAATTTAGTCGCGCACTGGAATTTTATTTATCGGTATCTAAGATACTTAGTGATGGCTAAGGGTACTAATTTCTTGTACCTCCATTCCTCGTGTGATGGTCGCAGATAAGGTTACAGCCAATACATATTTCAAAAAGAAACCGAGCAAACGTTGATTTTCGCTCACACGCCGCGGATGCTGTCGCAATCTCACAGTACCAGAGCTCGCAGCCATCAATTGAATCTGTCCGTGTAACACGATGAATCGCGGATCCACCAAGCGTAAAATAGTATAAGTCACAGATGATAATAAACTCAACACGACACTATAAAGTTACTACGCCCTCCAGTTTCCACATTAGTTGCCAAAGCTGAATCGTACATTTTGCTCTCTCCGGGGAAACGAATTATGGAGGCTCTCTGTGTAACGCCGCCACAGACACCTTTCCTTCGCCTTGCAGGGCGCTCTAAACTGACCCCGCCGACCACTCTCACTGGACACGAAGACAAATGCAATAACGACGCAACGCGCCGTCGCAGAGCCAAAAATCCCTTCCATAGTGTCGTTGCCACCTTATCGAAACCAACGGCGGAGATCTCTTCGTTGTCCTTCCAGAGTCAGTTACCCGCGTCAAGTCCTTCTCCGACAAGGAAGAGGGTGTCGGCGGATTCTCTGCAGTATCCGCCTGGTTACCTTGGGGCAGTGCCGGATCGTTCGGGTCAGGATGGCGGTGACGGTGTTATTAACGCAATGGGGTACTTGACTAATATTTTGTCGTCAAACGTTTACGATGTTGCTATTGAATCTCCGTTACAATTGGCGCCAAAGTTGTCGGAGAGATTGGGGGTTAAGATTTGGCTAAAGAGAGAAGATTTGCAGCCAGTAAGCATTAATTCCTTTTTATCATCATCATTATTACTTGGTTTGTTTTCCATGTTGGCCATGATGTGGTCCAACAATTAGAAGACTTAATCTTGGTTAGTTTTGTTGTCTCTTTTGGTTTTACTATGTCTTAAGTAAATCATCCCAACGTGTTGAGCTCTTGGACTTTCTGATAGTTAAAGAGCGAGCCTTTGCAGTGTGAAAGAAGTTTGGAACAAGAAAATTTCTGTCAGATTCTGTGCTTTTCTGTATTTGAGTGATTGTTGATCGTACATCATTAACCACTGGGATTGAAGAGCGGCACTAGTATTTCGGATTGATGCATATCAGTAACGATTTTAGTTAATCGAATTGATAACTTTCTTCTGCTTTATATTATTTTTTCATGTTACTTCACGTATTTGGTTTTCTGATTGAAAATTATCAGTTTATTCAAAATCGTCTCTTAGTAGTTTGTAGTAGAATACTTCCACTTATTTCTAAACTTGCTGAGCGTTTGCCACTTTGGTTGTGAACGTATTATACATTTTCTGCAATTATGCTTTGGGTAGTTTAGTAGAACCGATCTTTTCTGAATTAAATTAATCTTAGTAGTTTTCAAAATATGGTTTGTAGTCTGCTTACATACCAAAAAATTTGGTTTGGAGGTTTTCTCGTTTAAGCTACGTGGAGCTTATAATATGATGGCAAAACTGACAAAGGAGCAGCTGGAAAGAGGGGTTATCTGCTCATCTGCTGGAAACCATGCTCAAGGTGTTGCTTTGGCCGCTCAGAGACTTGGTTGCAATGCTGTAATTGTTATGCCTGTTACTACTCCCGAAATCAAGGTATATTTTGATTTTCCTACTTAACACCCATTGTAACTTCTTTTCTGAATCTTGGATTTCCTCCCACACAGTGGAAATCTGTGAAGAAGTTGGGTGCAACAGTTGATCTGGTGGGGGATTCTTATGATGAGGCACAGGCATGTGCAAAAAAGAGGGCAGCAGAGGAGGGCCGAACATTTGTACCTCCTTTTGATCATGAAGATGTCATCATTGGACAAGGAACTGTTGGAATGGAAATTGTGCGTCAAATGAAAGGCCCATTCCATGCAATCTTTGTGCCTGTTGGCGGTGGTGGACTAATAGCTGGTATTGCTGCTTATGTGAAGAGGGTTAATCCTGAGGTTTGTCATTTGTTACCCAAGACGAAATAAGCATACTAGCATTTGTCTATATTTTCTACCCTTTGGTTTTCATATAAATTATCATGGTTTCCTGGGGTTCCAAAACCCATCTTTTTTCATCATCCTACTGTATTATTATTGACTAAACAGTGCTTTTGTTTTCTTCTTTTTATATAGTGAAGTATTGATGATATTGCAATACTGCAGGTAAAGATTATTGGGGTAGAACCCTCAGATGCAAATGCGATGGCCTTGTCACTATACCATGGTGAAAGGGTGATATTGGATCAAGTTGGCGGTTTTGCTGATGGTGTGGCTGTTAAAGAGGTAGGAGAGGAAACATTCCGTTTATGCAAGGAATTGATAGATGGGGTAGTTCTCGTTAGTCGTGATGCTATTTGTGCATCAATAAAGGTAATCTTTTTTCTCTTTATGTTTACCATTTTCTGAGTTGTGTGAAAATATTTACTTATAGATTCTTGTGCCTAAAGATAACATGTTTTGTTATCATTAAAAATCCAGACTTTTCAAATAATAAAGGAAGAGAATTCTAATTAAGTTCACACATTATATCATATCTCCATCATCATGATAGTTTTGTGTTTGGAAGTTGTACTTGAATTACAATGAAGCATAGTAACTACCTTTAAATTGAGAGATTTGTAGCAGAGAGAGGATGTAGTAGGAAGAGGGAAACTGAGTGCATTACTTATTTGGTTATCCTAGTCTGGTTTGTTTTCTCTTTCCTTCACTAATTGTATACTGAAATAAAATTTTAGGTGGAATGATATTTCCTCAAAGAACTAATGGTGTGCCCTTTAATTCAGTACTTAGCAGCCAAATGATTGAGAAAGCCTATTTTTCGATTGCAGGACATGTTTGAGGAGAAGAGAAGCATCTTAGAGCCAGCAGGTGCTTTGGCCCTTGCTGGTGCTGAAGCATACTGCAAGTATTATGGTCTTGAGGGACAGAATGTCGTGGCAATAACTAGTGGGGCAAATATGAACTTCGATAAGCTGAGAGTTGTTACTGAACTTGCCAATGTTGGTAGGAAACAAGAGGCTGTCCTTGCCACTGTTCTGCCGGAAGAGCCGGGTAGCTTCAAACAGTTTTGCGAGCTTGTATGCCGCTACACCTGAATTTGCTTTTCCAGATGAGAAGTTATAATCTTGTTGTATGTGCTCAACATGTTTGTTTTGATGGCAGGTGGGGCAGCGTATGAATATCACCGAGTTCAAATACAGATGTAATTCAGAAAAAGAGGCTGTGGTACTGTATAGGTACTGTATGATCATTTAGCTAATAATTTAATATTGATCATGATCCTTTAGCCAATAATTTTAATATTGAGCATTTCATAATATGATTTGTTGTTTACCATTGATTTCAAAATTGCTTTCTTTTAAGCTATTTTGATTCAGCCTCCAATCTAATAAAAATTTTACAAAGTCAAAAACACTTCATTTTGTTTTCTAATGTTATTTGCAGTGTGGGCCTTCACACCATTTCTGAACTTAACGCAATGCAGCAACGTTTGGAATCTTCCCAACTACGAACTTTCAATCTCACAGAAAGTGAGTTGGTCAAAGATCACCTGCGTTATTTGGTAAGTATTTTGGTCCTTCTTGATGTGCATCAAGCATTTTCAAATACTTGCTGAATTATAAAAGATAAGATTGTTGTTTTAACCAATTTCCTAACAGCTATTTTTTCACTGGATGCATTTCTTGGTTACAGTGATTCGTTATTTTCATTTCTGTTTCTGTTTCTTTGAACGTTATAAAGAGTTGCAAATTTTAGCCGAAAGCTGTTGCTTACCTGATGTAGGACAATACGTTTGTATCTTTTAGCACCCACCCTCCATCATTCTTTCCTGAGATACAATTGAGAAACGTGTCTCAACTAAAAGGGGTCATCTTTTTTTCCCTCAGCTACCTTATGCGTCTTTGCATGCTTGGTTGAAGCAACAGCACCGGAATCCTCGTGCATATTATGTTAATATTTGTGCCACATTTACAATGGATACCGTTTCTTCTCTCTCAAATGCGTGTTATGTTTCCCTCAATTTGACTTTACTTAAAGGTATGATTCAACATGAACCTTACTATTCACTGGATCTCTTGCAGATGGGCGGTAGATTGAATGTCCCAAATGAAATTCTTTGTCGTTTTACTTTCCCAGAAAGGCCTGGAGCTTTGATGAAATTCTTGGACGCTTTTAGTCCTGAATGGAACATCAGCTTGTTCCACTACCGTGGGCAGGCAGGTTATCAATGCCCTATATTTGATAGATTTTATTATACTATTATGTTGGATACTGATGATACATTGTTCATGGGCTTCATGAATAGGGTGAAACTGGTGCAAATGTTTTGGTTGGAATCCAAGTGGCACCGACTGACATGGACACGTTCAAAAATCGTGCCAACAGCCTTGGATATGACTATGTTGTTGTAACCGATGATCCTCAATTTCAACTTCTGATGCACAACTAAAACCTGAAGACTTGTTAAAAGAGTATGGAGGGAAAAGCGAAGACGTCCTAGCTCAATAGGGAACAGGGAGTTCGTGCAATTTATTAGTTATCGCTCTACTAAGAGAGTGGAACTTGTGCCGTCTTCCATCAAATGGTTGTTGCCTACCACACCATCAGTTTTGTAACATATTGGGATCCCAAGGAAAGTAATGTATTTTCTACTTCTAATCAGAAGCTGTATGACTATAAACAATATGATTTAGGAGATTATGTGCTTTAAATTAAGGTCCTGCTATTCTAAACTTGTGTTGGATCCCAAAACGTGTGTGGAACCCATTTCAAATTATTCTCTACCATAAATAAGTTGTCTAGATTATATGGAATGGGTTTTTATCTAATTTTAATTGACTGTAGGAAGAGATTGAATCGATTTAGTAATAATTTTTTAAGAAAAATCTTTGTTAACAGTTGTGAACAATCGGTCATTGGATGGTTCTTCGCTTCTCGTGCACTTGGTTAAGAGCCAAGTCTATCTTAGCTACTCTTTCTTTGTAACTTGTTTGATGGATAGAGTTACAAGAGGCGGCCAAGCAATGCAACACATGCAAAGCACCACTCTGCTCCATTGTGGATTCCTTTTTAACAATGGAATGTGGTACAGGTAAAGCGCATAATCAGATGGCCACACTTGTTGCTAAAAGAGATCAAGAGCTCAAACCTACCTTAGAGGCCTTTTTCACTTTTCAATCGTTTTGTTCATCCAGAACAAATGGCCAGAAACCATGCAAAATGTGATAAGAGATGATGAAAAAGGCATACCCTCTCCCTTCACTACTTCTATGTCTGTCTAAAAACTTCTGCTAAATTTTGTTATCTCCAAATATAGCCAACAATTGCTTGACGCTTTTGGTTAGCCTAATAAGTACAGTTTTACATAGAGGACAAACAGTAGGACCTCAGGAGCTGTGCTAAGCATGCTCTCTTCCCACAAAATAAGCACCCTTTATTGAAACTATGATGTGGATAATTATGCCCCTTTCACCACATTCACTGCAAATTTTCCCCCTTAAATTCTTCCCCACCTGCCTCATTTCCCATCCATCAACTTTCTTGTAAGTGCTCAAACCAATACCTCCACCACCAATATCTACTTCCCTCTTTCGTGATGAAATAAGCTTTAAAAAAATGAAGTTTGCAACTGGTATCACATCTACTTCCTTTCTGCTCCTAGTTTTAGTTTTCTCTGTGGCTCATGGTGATCCCCTTGTGCCTTCCCTCATCATCTTTGGGGACTCTGTTGTTGATGTCGGTAACAACAACAAACTCATCACAATCATCAAGGCCAACTTTCCTCCTTATGGAAGAGACTTTGTTACTCACGTCCCAACTGGGAGATTCTGCAATGGAAAGCTGGCCACAGACTTCACTGGTAATTGAACAGTTCCCCAGGAACAAAGCCCTTCATTCTTCTTCTCATTTAAGTCTGATGGAGTTTTCTGTTATTTTGTTGGTTCATGCACAGCTGAGTACCTTGGTTTCACCTCATACCCGCCTGCATATCTTAGCCAAGATGCCAGAGGAAGCAAGATCCTGACTGGAGTTAATTTTGCTTCAGCTGGTTCTGGCCTTTATGATGGGACCGCCCGGTTATATGTAAAAACTCAATTAAGGGCTCTCTCTCTTCCTCTCATGTCAACACCAACAAAAGTCCCAACATTCTCTTGTTAACTTTGCAGGGTTCTGTTTCTCTAACCCAGCAATTGAACTACTACAGGGACTACCAAGCAAAAGTTGTAAACATGGTAGGACAAGCCAAAGCCAATGAGATATTCTCTGGTGGTATCCATCTCTTGAGTGCAGGTAGTAGCGATTTTATTCAGAACTATTACATCAACCTTCTTCTTAACAGAATCTACTCACCTGATCAATTCTCCGACATTCTCATGAGATCCTACTGTACTTTCATTCAGGTATGTTATGCAGTCTCACTTTCTGAATGGAGTTCTCTTGAAAATTTTACCATCTTGATGGAAGTTACTATGGAAAGAGCATAAAAGGTCGATACAATTGAATGAATGTATGCTCATCAAACTGTCAAAACACTATCATGTTTGAATCAAAGCCCAAGTAAATTCCTTGCAAAGAAATGAGAAATGGGACCAATAAAAACTTTTAACAGAAAGATGTGCTTCTCAAATAAACATCAACTAAAAATCCAATGTTCTAATTTGCTCAGGAGTGTAGTTATACTGACAAGAATGATATTGACACAGAAATTATATGCACTGGGAGCAAGAAGGATAGGAGTGACAACCCTACCACCAACAGGTTGTTTACCTGCAGCCATCACACTCTTCGGTATGGGAAGCAACCAGTGTGTTGAGAGGTTAAACAACAATGCCATCTCCTTCAATAACAAATTAAACAGCACTTCTCAAAGCCTAGTGGATAAGCTCCCTGATCTAAAGCTTGTGGTCTTCGATATCTACCAACCCCTTTTGGACTTGATCTTGAAGCCAAGTGACAATGGTAATGTTCACAATCTACAAAAAACTTTGGCAGTCGATATCTTAAGCATAAGACACAATATGATCACATTTATTCCTGAGCATAGAACTTGAGTTCAACGGCCAAGGCATTTTAATTTTCCTTTCAACATACGAAACTAGAAATATTTACAAAATCTCTCGTCGCTTGCTCTACTGTAAGTACTTATCACCCATGCCATGAAGTTAAATTGTTTACCAAGTGCACAAAACATCATACTAGCCTTGATGATAACATTGTATCATACACTAAATGCAGTTTTCTTGACAGGTTTCTTTGAGTCACGAAAGGCTTGCTGTGGAACAGGGACATTGGAGACCTCACTGCTGTGCAATGCCAGGTCAGTAGGAACATGCTCCAATGCTACACAGTATGTGTTCTGGGACGGATTTCATCCCTCTGAAGCTGCTAACCAGGTCCTGGCTGGCGATCTACTTGAACAAGGAATAGCACTTATTTCTTGAGACCACTCGGATCACAATTAGAACCATCATGTCTTTCAATTATGTTTTATATACTCGCATGTCTGAATGCTTTGAGTTGTTGGGTGTGGTCAATATCCTATATAGCTATCTATATACACAAAGCGAAAACCGCTTGTGCTTTTACCGTTTTGAAAGGATACCTGTGAATCAATTGAATAAGATACATGCTCTTGTTTTTTTGAAATTTCAAGATACATGCTCTTGTTGAAAAAACTTATTGAAAACCTTTTTAATTTCGGTTTTGGTTTTGTTTCAAAATTATAAAAATCATAAAAGTGATATTTATTTTGTGCTTTATAATATAATTTACTGTTAACTAAATATATACTATTAAATTATTTAATATATTAATTATTAGTAAGAACTATAAATAATTAAATTTAATATTATGTATTT
>JANIHZ010000004.1:57385598-57402592 GCA_027478365.1 Erythroxylum rufum | reverse complement strand
GGAAAAGAGGAGGCTGTTAGAGATTGATTTCCCTGTCAATCGTCCTATCACGAGATCCATAACTAGGGGACGTAACACATGTGAATATATTTCAGTGGTTAATATTTAACATGCAATGGAAAATGCTCACCTCATCCCTATTATAATTGTCACCGCTGTGAGGGTCAAAAAGCACATCACCAGTTGCTAGCTCAAAACAAATGCATGCAAAGGACCAAAGATCTGCAGATGTAGAATACTTAGATCTAAGGATCACCTCTGGACATCGATACTGTCTTGTCTGAATATCATTTGTAAATTGTTTGTATGTCCAACATGCATTCCCATAGTCCACCAATTTGCATTTAAGATCAATTGAGGCCAAAAGTCTCTGCCTAGAAAAGCAGCTTCCCCTCTTGTTAGCCCAAGTTCCCAACCCAGGTCCCTTTCCTCCATCAGCCTCAGATAATCTACTTATATTATCAGAACTAGAATGAATGTTGCCACCAGAAGCAGCATTTCTTTTTTTATTTGCAAGAGACTCTTTTGCAGCAGATGATTTTTGATCAACATCATCTTCCACAGAAATATCCTTCTCCACACACTCTTGAGCCACTCGTTTAGCCTTTCTTCGAATCTTGTTCTTCTGATTTCTAGTTAAGTCTCCATTTAATTTTGTAATCCCAGACTCCAATGCACTCTTGTCCTTACTGTTGGGAAGAATTAGAGGAGTATCATATCTTCTCGGATCTTTTGATGGATCTATCATTGATAACAACAATATATTCTCTGGCTTCAAATCTGTATGTATGATTGAAAGCTGTCTGTGTAAATAATCCAAACCAACTAAGATGTGGAAACAGATCTCTTTAACCTTATGAATAGGCATTCCACGATAATTCGAGTACTTGATGAGGGTTAGAAGATTGTCCCCTAAGTACTCAAAAACCAAGCAAACATGTTACCCATTAGGACCTGAATGTTTATGATGACCTAAAAGCTTTACCACACATTTTTTATCCTCAGGGTCTCCTTCTGCTATCTGTTGTAAGATAGTTATCTCATCCATTGCAGCTTCAGTATAGTGCTGAGCACTTTTTTGTACCTTCAATGCTACATATTGCTGCAAATTTTAGGCAAATGAAAACAGTGTCAAAGAACAGATAAAATATCTAAGAACAAAGTTACCAAAACTACAATACCAGCCTAAAATTTGATTAAAAATCTAATTCTCCAATTAGTTTAAAGAAAGTCAGGAACATGGCCATATGAAAGAAATTTAGCATTCTATGTGCACAAAGCAACGAAAGTTGGGATTCAGAATGAAAGAACATCTAGAGAAAGCCAAATTATCATCAAAGCCATCATAACAGAAAACAAAGGGCATCTTCCAGATACTCAACATGGGTTGTTTACCATATTTATTCAATTCCGCCAATTCAAACCAATCCAGAAAATTCCCCAGATAATAACATTTGAATGGTGCTTATAGAAGGAGAGTCTTATCTAGCATAAAATCTATTTGCGACACTTTCCTTTTAACAAAAACAACTTCAAACTCAGCAGCAAAAGCTCCTTTGCTATTAATAATGAAATAAAAACTTTAAACATCCTTCTTTTTTTCATTCGAATATGTTTCCTTCTTTTTGGACAAAGGAAAATTATCATACACCCGAAGCAAGAGCATATAGTGCTAGCATCTTAGTCTCGTTATCCAATATAACCACTGTAATCCTTCACTGACAAGTTCCTAAAGCCACATAGCAATCCTTGTTGCCAGCTCCAAAAGTTCAATAAAGATTCAAAATGGACATGCACATACAGTATAGTCCTCTGGTTTCCATTCCTGAAATGCTCTCGGCAAGCAAAGAACAAGTTGGTCAGTCTTCCCCTCTTTTAGGAAGATAAAGAAAACAAATCCTCCAACTTGTCCATTTAACCATTCTTATATATCATTATGTACTTAGGGATGCAATTAATTTCAGCCGTGTCCTCTTTCTCTGTTTTCCTTTTCAGTTCCCAGATGACGAAGATAAAATACTCAATCAATTCAGTCCAACCCACTACCTTGAACAAAGAGAATTTAAAGAAAAACTGAATACTATAATTACTTGATTTTCTGTTAGCACATTTCCTCAACAAAGAGAAGGGAAGTATTACAATCCCAAATCTGTCACAACGGCATGTCAACAGCTTCTTTTCCAACCAAATGAAAGAAGAAGAGACCTTTAACGCAAATTAACAAAAAGTAAAATCATCTCAGATAGGCTATCAGAATTTCAACATGCAATCTTTATAGATAAACCTATATAGGTTAGGTTACAAAATTAAGTTAATGAATGAAGACTAAACTAATGCGGCCTACTAAAAACAAAACCCTCTCAAAAATGTAAAGTGAAGAATTCGAAACAAGAGCAGTAAACGTAACTGAAAAGAAAATCGAGTACCGATTTGTGAGTGTCCCAAGCAAGCCAAACGGTAGAGAAATGTCCCCAGCCAAGTTTACTCTGAACAACATATCGGCCATTCCTGAACGTGTCGCCGACTCGCACGGCGTGGTATCCGCCTTGCCGGTAATCTTCTGTTCCTTCTTCCTCCAACGTGTAGTCTCCGCTCTCGCAGCTCCCATCCACCTATTCTTCTTCATCCCTCTCCTCCTTCACAACCACTTGCTTCTTCTCATCTATTCTTCTCGAAACTTCCAACTTCAACGGAGTGTGGAGCTCAAGTTTTTTTTTTTTTGGTAATAGGGAGACGAATAAGAATTACACAATAAGTCGAGGGAACCTAAGTCCCGACAGATCCTCTAACAGGATATGGTGGCACCCAACGGGTGAAGTAGGAAAAAAAGTAACACCAATAGCTAAATGTCTGGCATAGTCAGCTAGCCAATCTGCACATCTGTTGCTCTCTCGATAAACGTGCCGATGAACAACAGTCCAGTTCCTGGTGAACAGCTCGTGAATGCTCCGGACAAGAGGGTGGACCGACCGGGAACGCTGATCAGCTGAGGAGAGGAGATCAGCCACTACCTGGGAATCGACTTCAAGTTCAATCCGGCGATGACCCAACTGCCAAGCCATGGTCAAGCCAGTATGCACTCCCCAGAGTTCAGCATCCTTGGACGAGCACCAGCCGATATTGTGGGCGAAGCCACCCCTCCAATGGCCGTCACTGTCGCGCAACGCGCCCCCGGCGGTGGCGGTCTGCGTGGACCGTTGAGAAGCGCCATCAGTGTTGAGCTTGATCCACCCCGGTGGAGGTTTCTGCCACCCAATATGACTCGTATGACGAGGCGGGGGCCCAGTAGTCGTCGCCCGTTGATGCCATCGAGTTGCTTGACGGAGACAACCTGCATAAGACAAAATAATAGACTGGGGTGAGGAAGGCCAAGTAAACATGTCTGCAAAGAGGGCCTGATTCCTCCATGTCCAGAGGAACCAACAAGAAATACCGAAGAGCGTCGCCCAATCGTGTCCGAGGACTTGATGACGATGTTGCAGGTTGTGAAGGAGCCAGTCCTGCAACGGAGGAGTGAAGAAATTGGCGGGAACCGGAAAAGCATTCCATAAGCGGCGAGCAAGAGGACAGTCGCGGATCACGTGAAGCGAGGACTCCGCGCTACGACAATGATAACAAGCGACATCTGTGGTGCAATGCATCCGGGCTCGATGCTGATTCGTGAGCAGGCG
The DNA here is from genome assembly GCA_027478365.1 of Erythroxylum rufum. Taxonomy (NCBI): domain Eukaryota; kingdom Viridiplantae; phylum Streptophyta; class Magnoliopsida; order Malpighiales; family Erythroxylaceae; genus Erythroxylum; species Erythroxylum rufum. Next base: position 57,398,921 of record JANIHZ010000004.1, on the reverse strand, counting down.
GTCGTGGCCAAGTTGTCCATTTAAGTTTATAAAGCTAAGGTTCATGGTTGACAAAGGAAGAAGGGCCAATTCAATGCTCCAATTGATAAGTAAAAGGTTCCCAAGTAGAGAGTTGGGAAGAGTATGCATTTAATAATACCATTGTAAAGTGGGCCTCATCATGTAAAAAGACACGACAGTAAGCTTCTAAACAAGAGGAATGTGATGATAAGCGAAAAAATGCTCAATTTGGAACAACCAACCCAAAATATTATCTCCTAAGAAGAAGGGAGTTTCCAATTATAGAGTGTTATTTGGTATGCAATGTAGGCATCCCATAATGGTGTGAATGAGCAGGTGAGAGAGGTTGACAAAGTAAGAGTGGCGGTGGAGCCAATGACTTTTTCATTTTGGTCAATTTGACCATTGTGTTAACTATGATAGTCAGTTAAACTCTAGGTTATAGATGAGTTGGTAAGGAACTCTCTTGGTTTAAGTAAGGTCGCAGGTTTAAACCGCCTTTATATATGCAGTCATTTAAAACTTGGGGTCAGAGTTTTGCCTCCCACAAATGACCTACCCGATTCGAGAGGGATTAGTCTGAGTGTAAATAGCTTAAAGGTATCTTCTCATAATTAGGACCCTCCTAAGACACCTAGTAGGAAACAAAAAAAAAAAACCATGACAATCAATTAATAAGATAGTGATTGTGATCATAATGCTACTGGCCATATTTTATAAAGAAAGTTAATTTTGGAGATGATAGAGATATATTGGGTGAACTGGTCAACAATCTTGGATAATTATTTTTCGTTTAACTTGGATCTAATTATCATTTCTTCAACTTAGTGATGTCAATGGGCCGGCTCTGGACCGGTTGGATGGCTCATGAGTCGAACTGACTCATCCTTATTTTTAAAAAAATTATAAAACGACGTTGTTTTGTTGTTCTGGACCGATCCATCCTTATTTTTTTCAAAAAATTTATAAAACAAGGTCGTTTTTATTGTTCTAATTTGACCACAATTTGGCTTGGCCAACTCGGCCACGCTAAAATTTTCATCCCTGCTTCACCCATTTCTCTTCAATGAAAGCATCAAAATGACAGATTCAAATTGGATCTTGGCGTTAAACAAGTACGTCGCTAATGCTATTCCATTAACGACCAACTACAAAATGGATATGAAGTCCAGATGAAAGCTTCCAGGCGTGAATATTTGAATTTGAGACTGTTTATTTGTTACGGAGCCTCACATCACAAGGTCCAATTTCAAAACTATTGCCAAGTCATTGACACTTGCCACCATACGGATACTCTTTCCCCGCTCTCATCCACGTGTAAACGAATACTGAAAGCGCTCACTCTTGAACCTCAAGTACACAGTAAATCCAAAACTCTCTCTTTCAAGCATTTCATCGATCACTTAAGTGGTGATTCAAGATATCACGTCTAGTTTATATACAATACAGAACATATGGCTTTCTCCACGCTTTTGATTGCCTCACTTCTCATGTCCCCTTTCCTGATACTTCTCGTGGAAGTAAGACTGCTTATTTTCTACACAGCCTCACGTTACAAGATCCAATTGGCTCATTTGACAAAGAATAGTCTGAAACTTTGGATCTGTTTAAGTTTGACGTCGTCTTCACGTGATCAGGCTTAAGATAAAAATTTGAGACTGATTATTCAACTACACTAGGCCTTGATTTACCTCCCGGCCGGCGGTTTAGGCTTCGCTGGCTTTTTACACAACCCGAATATTTCTTGTATCAAAGATATGTGACGAACCAGCACAAGCTTCCAGGCCAAAACGCCAAACACACATTAAAATTATTAAAAGACCAAGGGACAAACTCGGAGACCCAGGGAGAGATACAAATGGATAAGAAGGCGACAGGAACCCATAAATTTGGGTTTCAACAATTAGAAATTATCTCCGACGAGCTTGATGAAGAAGAAGAAAGAAAGCCGAAGAAAATCTGAGCCGGTGACAGCCTTGGACGACGACACGGCATAAGTCAAAATGGATCTTCAATTAAAAGGCCCGGACAATTGGGCCCCACAAAAACATTCTGTTAATTTATTATTCTAATTTAAGTAAAAAATTCCAGTCTTATGTGTGTAGATTTTTAAAATATAACTGAATCTAACCGCCATCACGTCCACTGGGTGTTCACTCGTCACATTCGAGCGCCACGTGTACTCTTACTTGCTCCAGTGGCTCTCCCCGCCAAACCGGCCCATAGTCCAGATTCAGCTTCCCAAACACGCGGCATGTCCATTTCACACGCGTCTCCATTTATATATTTATATTAGGCATAATCAGTATATATGGTAATCTCCATTACAGGCTACAGCCAGAGCATTTAGTAAGGTTTCGTATTTCGTCTAATTTTGATGGAAGCCAACGGCAACGCAGGGAGAGTTCGTTATTTGAGGTGTAGCTTCTTCAGGAAATGTTGCCGCTGCTTTTGTTGCTGTTACACCTTTCCTTAAACTCTTTGTTGTTTGTTTAAATCCAATAAGGGTTTTGGTCTTATGGATTTGGCACGGTCCCAATCGGGCTTATCTCTCGGGTTCAACTCTCATGATACATCGCCGGGTCCGATTCCCTTGCGATTACTCAACGACGAGAAGGAGAACGTCACGATAGAGAACGACGATGACGACGGTCAAAACGAAGGCCACCAACAGTTCAGCTTTTTGGGACACCAGCTTTGTCTGAAGAGGAAAAGAGATGGCCAAAAGTCGTCGTGTCCACCGAGCTCTCCGAATCGGGCTGCTGTTCAAGTGGGTCTCGACTCTCGACAAGCCACGGTTCGTGGGTGGGGTAACCAGGCGCTTCCTGTTGCTGATCCAGAAGTTTATGAAATGATGGAGAAAGAGAAGGAAAGACAGTTCAAAGGAATTGAGTTGATAGCTTCCGAGAATTTTGTCTGCGGAGCGGTTATGGAAGCTTTAGGCAGTCGCTTAACAAATAAGTACTCTGAAGGATATCCCGGTGCCAGGTGTTATACTGATAATCAATTCATTGACCAAATCGAATCACTCTGTTGCAAGCGCGCGTTGGCAGCTTTTGGGCTTGATTCTGATAAATGGGGAGTGAATGTGCAGCCATATTCATGTAGCTCGGCGAACTTTGCGGTATATACTGGACTTTTGTTTCCGGGGGACCGGATTATGGGGCTTGATTCTCCTTCAGGGGGGCATTTGAGTCATGGGTATTATATTCCAGGAGGGAAAAAGGTGTCTGCTTCCTCGATTTTTTTTGAGAGTTTGCCTTACAGAGTGGATCCTCAAACTGGGTATATTGATTATGATAAGATGGAGGAGAAAGCAGTGGACTTTAGGCCAAAGATACTTATTTGTGGAGGGAGTTCGTACCCTAGGGAGTGGGATTATGCAAGGTTCAGAAAAGTTGCTGATAAGATTGCTGCTGTTTTAATGTGTGACATGGCTCATATTAGTGGTCTTGTGGCAGCTAAGGTTTGTGATGAACTTAACTTGAATTTGCTTTTGGCAGACTTTTAACTGCGTGGTATATTTAAATTTCTCAGAAAATTTTTTATGCTCTGAATATTAGGATCCTAGGTATATCCTGAAATTGTTTGTGGATTACGGAAAATGTTAAGTTACGTTCTGGTGGTTGTGATAAGTGAAGTAGGTTTTGGCTGCTTAGTGCATGTTTTGTCGTTGGTTAACGGTTTGAGAGATTAGCTTGTAGTTTATATTTAAACCAATTTTAAATGATAAATTCGGACCGTAGAAATATCTCACTGAGCATGGTATAGTTGGATGGATGAACTCTCCAGGCTCATTTACGCCCCCCATGTTCTTTTCTTATCACTTGATGTTTGTCTATGATGATTTGTTTTCCTTTCCAAATTTTCACATTCTTGGTGCTTATCTATCGGATTCTATGTTTTTAAGAACAAAGAATGCTTCTTCCATCGGTTTCTAGACCTGAACTAACATAATTCTTGAATTGATTGTTTGTCTATTTCTTTTCATAAAATGAATGTAACAAATAGTCATAAACAGGTTTTGGCATTTATGACAAAATTATGTTGCGACTTCATGAAAGTAATTCAGGAAGATGGTTCTACCAATGGCGGATGCGTTGACCGAATTTCCATAAGTGCCAACTATGCTGAAGTTCCTGGAGAGCTGTTCTTCCCTTAAAGACTTGGTGCATTAACTGGGTTTACATCGTATTGTTTGTAGCTAAGTTTGAAAGTGACTGAGTCTTTGCCTATCATTTTTTAATCTTGTATTAGGAAAACTAAATAATCAATTTGAAGCTGACGAACTTACGAGCCGAAGTAGTTGTGGTTGTTCTTTATTCACAGTCTTGCAACACTTATTTAGATTTAGAACTTTTAAGTATTGTTTTGATTGAAGTGATTTGCTTCTTTTGTTATTGTATTGAGATTGAGCTGTTCTAAACAGTTCATGATGATAAAGTAAACTAGTTTTTCTTTCCATCTTCCTTATTTCTGTATATGTGTCACGAGTTGATGACAACAAATTTTTATATTACTTGATATTTATTATACCTTCTTAATTCATGTTGTTTGGATCATGTTTTGTGCAGGAATCTGCTAATCCTTTTGACTTTTGTGATATAGTTACCTCAACAACTCACAAAAGTCTTCGGGGTCCCAGAGGAGGAATTATTTTCTACAGGAAAGGCCCAAAGTCAAGGCCGCCAGCCATGCTTCTTAGTCTCGGTGATGGTAATGGCCATTATGATTTCGAGGAAAGGATAAACTTTGCAATCCATCCATTACTACAAGGAGGTCCTCACAATAATCACATTGCTGCTCTTGCCATAGCCTTAAAGCAATTGGCTTCTCCAGATTACAAGGCATATATGAAACAGGTAAAGAGAAATGCTCAAGCATTAGCTGCTGCTTTGCTGAGAAGGAAATGCAGATTGGTGACGGGTGGTACTGACAATCATTTGCTAGTTTGGGATATAACTTCATTAGGGTTAACAGGTACAGTTTGACATCCTATCTCTGAATAAATATGTCGGAGAATGAGTGATTGTTTATTTATTGGTTCTGTAGTATTTCTGCCTCTGCTGTCTGCTATTTTGTTTTCTTTGACATGAATGTGCATTTCATTTTCTATTTCTATTTCTATTTCCTTGATGGGCTACGGAACATGTTCTGAAGTTACTGAAAAAATACTTGTATGGTCACTCTGAAGTGTGAAGTTTCTGTGAATTTCAGAGACGTCATAGGTTTGGAAGTTAATGAAGCAGTATTTTTAGCATGTGACGCTTTGCACCGTATCATTAGTCTTCATTACTAGGTTGTATAGCTAGATGTTACAGTAGTTTGTGGCTGTGCTTTTTTGGTAGTATTTTGAGCTTTCTTATTGAAATAAGTTTGATTTCAGCTGTCTGAGTTCTCTACCTGAATTCGGCAGACCTGAATTTATGGTGCAACCCTCACATTTCGATCTCCTTTTTGGTTGTTGGATTTTATTGCGAATCAATTGGTAGACAATGTTGGATTTCATGAGTGCACTTTTTATTTCTTCCATTGAGTTTATCAATTTAAACTGCACAGATTGGTTGGTTGCTCTTTTCTCTAGCTGCTTGTGTTAATGACATTGATTGTCTAATTCAAGATATGTTCCAACGACGAAATAATCAATTCAATAATCACATTCTCCTGTTGTGCACTTCCAACCTCTCCAAGTTAAATGATTATTTTTGCTGCTTTACTATAGTATTAGATTAATTCAATGTGCACTTGGTATAATATGTTATTGGTCCAAACAAGGAAATTGGTCAGACCAAATGCTGATTGTTTAAATTATCCAATTTACTCACTACTCAAATCTAAAAGCCAATATTTTCTATTTAGCGACACTTATTTTCAGTTTAAATGATGTATTACTTATTCAGTCTGATTTTTTATCTACGTTTGTGTTTGAATTCATTTTCTGGTTAAATGAGTATTGAAATACAAGGAGCAAATAATATTGCTGTATCTATTAAGTTTTGGCGTTAAGTTGCTTGTAGGACATTTTTATAGAGACGGATGATTGAATCCTTTTCTCCCATCTACTTCACTTTTTGAGTCGGTATATAGATAGGTTTGAACCCTTTGATGTGATATTATTCTCACTGTTGTAAAATGATGACTTTTGGAGCAGCAAACATCTACCATTATGGTTTATATCGGGGATTGCGAATGGTGATTTCACAATTAGAGTTGTGGTTGAAAAAGTTGAAAATAGCACGATTGTATGGTCAGTTTCCTTGTGCTTGCTCTAACATTGCATTTGCGTTATTCTCTTTAGGCAAAAACTATGAGAAAGTATGTGAAATGTGCCACATCACCCTCAATAAAAGTACTGTCTTTGGAGACAATGGGGCTATATGTCGTGGAGGAGTCAGAATTGGTGAGTACTGACACTCTTAATTTTACATCTCTACAACTTGTCCTTGCACATATCGATTTATGTCTACTAAGTGGATGTTGTAAATATTTTTGGATTCCTGAAACAAACTTGTACCTAATTCAAAGTGGACTATATTTTTAGCTTGTGGCCACGGTACCTTGACTGACGCTTTTATTGAATATCTCTTTCCTCCCGAACTCCAAGCTATGGTTGATCTTTTTGTAGTAATCAATTCTATTCTGTGTTGTTGACATTCTTTTTCAGCTTCCTGTTAGTTCGTTTTTCTTTTCTTTTTCAGGCACTCCTGCCATGACATCAAGAGGTTGTTTGGAGGCTGATTTCGAGACAATTGCAGACTTCCTTATTAGGGCAGCTCAGATAACGAGTGTTGTGCAGAGGGAACATGGAAAACTCAATAAAGATTATCTCAAGTGTCTAAAGAGCGATAAAGATATTATTGAGCTGCGAAACCGGGTAGAAACGTTTGCTTCTCAGTTTGCTATGCCGGGATTTGACATTTGAACTTGTAGAAGTAACTCGCATACTTTTATAGGTTATTTTCTCACTTCCTCAGTTCCTTGATGAAGTAGAGTTTCTGCGAAGTAAGCCTTGTTGCCCCCATACCCTTGTTCATTTGTACATGTGAATTGTTTGGATCTGTTGCCAAAGGTTGATAGTCTCAATTCCTTAAACGTGTCTTGTATATATATTTGAAAACTAGATGAACTATTTATAAGCGTGAGGGCTCGATTAAATTTCTCTGTCGATCTTTTGATGAGGCGTGATGCTCATTCCCATTTGTGTGGATAGTTAAATCTACTTTGGAAGAATACCCGTGTTTGTGTTTCCACGATTATGACAGTGAAGCAGGTTTTGTGCCTCGCAAGTTGGTGTGTTGGTAGCCGATTGCATTAGCTTTTTGTCCTCTTTCGTTGTTGAGAGCAATATAAGGTTGGGAGTTTGTTTGTAGCTGAAAATCTTGATTTTGTTGTTAGAATTTGTTGTTGGGGAATGGGAGGACATGATTGCGGGTTATAATAATTAAAGGCTGGTTATGGCGGTTTAAAGGGCAATCATCATTTTTACAGGAAGGAAGCAGCCCACAGCTTTACTTTTGTTTCAGCCAAACATTTACCCTTTTACTGCCAAGAAAATGTTTTCCTTCCTGCTCGACTTTATTGTTTTCATCCGGAGTTTTGTCGGTACGTCTTCTTCCTGTATTTCTGTCCACATTATATTATTATTATTTTCTTTTGGACAAACAAATCATAATTTTTATATGGAACCCTTGAGGGGAGGCAAGGCATGAATTTCTGGCAAGGGACAAAAAGCATGAGATACGGTTAGAAAGTGACCTTCCCTCCCAGATTTCCTGTATTTTTATAGTTTCCTAAGGCTAAGGGAAGAGAAATAGCCACAACATAAACCATTTTTATAAATTATCAGACAGAGGAAGGAAACAGATGTTATCTCTTAATCATCAACCCCATTGCTTTCACAAGTGAAACCGAATCAGACAAAACCCTTTCTTCCCAAGTCCAGTACAAAGAGCGCAGAGAGTCTGCTGCTTTTCAACATTAAAGTTGAAACCCAGGAATCTCACAGTGCCTCTCCCTACTTCTAAGCTTAAAAGCTCCCCTCTTTTTCATCATTATTCACCAACTAGAATGATTAAGCCATTTTCACTACAACCACTGCAGACAAAAGAAAACATTACAAGAGGAAATTTCAAAAAACGCAATAAACAATACAAACTAATAAGATTGAAATCCCTGATGTTCCCTTGAGATAATATGATAAGAAGCTTCCTTTCTTTTTAAGTCCATTATAACTAATCATGATCTAACAAACAAGAAGCTGTTGTTTGTTTCATGTTAATGGAAATCAGAGTAGCAGCTTGGCCTTTCGTCATTATCTCAAACCATCCACCATTTTCTTAAGCTCTTTCCATTCCAAATCACTTTGTCTAGGGTCTTTTCTTTCCAGTCAAGGTGTCTTCTTCCTTCCCTGTTGTTTCATCCCAAAGTTCTTAACTAAAGTAACTGTAAATAGATAAAACCACAGGAGGGGGAAGAAAAGATTAAAAGGAACAGTAAAAATATTTAAAAATAATTTTTTAAAAGGGAAAATTTTAGAGAGAAGGGTTTTAGGGGTACAACAACTCCAACAAGTGCTTTACTTCTTCTATGTTCTTTTTTTTTTTTCCCTCCCCAATTTCAACCAGTTCTGTTACTCATGTCTCTCTCTCTTTTTTTAATTTTATCTATGACTGCAAAAGTCTAAAAGCTTCTTCCTTCCTTCAACTATCTCATCAAAGAAATCATCAAGCTGTCCAACGATATTCTCAACTCCAGATCTCAACACCCCAAAACAGCCTCTCAAGTTCTCTACTCTTTCTCTTATCTCTTCCTCTATTTCCCAATCCACCACCATCCCTTGGCCACATCTACTCTCCAACTCTGCTCTAAGCTCCTCCATAGCCATCTTGGACCTCATAAACTCAAAAAGTAGAATTCCTGGTCTCCCATTTATCTGGTTTATCTCTGCTGCCACTCTCTGCTGCAATCTCGCTGTTGAGATCATGAAAGCTGATCCGAAGACCAAGCATCCTTCGTACCCTCGTAAAAAACTGGATTCTGGCCAACAATACACCAGCCCATATAGCAAGATCATTAGGAGCAAAGAGCTAACATTTCTCATTGCATACAGAACCCCTCTAAAACCATTGAATCCGTTGAGCTTTGATTCAATCCCAACCTTCTCGTCAAAACGCAAGGACAGAGGTTGGATTCTTGTCTCCATTAAGGCTCTATTCTCCTCTTCCAATCCCACGGCCTCTCTTCGACACCCAGAAATTGCCCGAATTACCTGTTTCAAGATGCAAACTTTTTATGTGAAAAAACTTTTAACTTTAAAATACCAGTTTGTTTTTATAGGAAGTAGAATCAATAACAGATTTTGGAGTGGGATTATTTCAGATGAACCTGGCGAGAGAGCTGAGGATTAAGATGACGATGATTGTCAAGAGTAGAAGTGATATTGAACCCAGCAGAGTAATAACTCTCCATGCCAGATATGCCTGATTTAAGAACATGACATGCCTCCCAAAGCTTGGAACTTTCGTCCATGTATTCATCGAGCCACTTTTCACCAACAGGCAAATGGAGTTTCTGGACGAGCAAGGTCAACTGAGAGTGGAAAGATCTTAGCAAAGAAAGTACCCTTTGGAGGAATTGGATTGACATGAAATTATTGGAAAGATAAACTCTTTCAAGATCATCAATTCCTCCGGTTAGAAAGGAGTAGAAACCATTAACAGAGTTTGTAGAAGAAGGATCCATCGTGAAGGGAGAGACTGTCTGCAGAGGCTTAAAACTAAAGCCCCAATAAAAAGTAAAAAGAAAATGAAGGAGAAGAGATGGTAATGCAAAGAACGAAGAAGGGTGAGGTAGAGAAAAGATTACAAAGATGGAGAGGGTATTTAAATCGAGAGAAAGTGAAAGCATAAAAGGAGAGAGGAAGTATGGAAGAGAAGGAATATCTTAGAAGCTCAGGTTTCTAAGGTTGAAAAGGATTGTTGGGAGCAATGATGGGTGTTTCCTATAGAGGGGAAAGGATGATTGGTAATATGCCATTTTCATTGTTTAATGGGCAGAAACGAAGAGAATAGGAGAAAAACAAAAAAAGAGTTCCAAAATTAAGTAACCAAAAAGGAATACAAGTAAAGATGCAAAGAGAAAGGGGAAGGGAAAAGATTGGCTAAAGACTCTATAAGAATGAATTTTCCATGAGTTGCTTTCCCATTTCTTCATCTTTGGTGCCCCCTTTCTAGTCCCTATTAAGCTTTACCTAATCACTATATGGGATTAATTATGTGCATGTTTTTTGTGTTAAGAGAGTGAAAGGTGCAAGTGGATAGGGCTTAATATTGTTAATATATAGTTGGCAACTTCTATGATGATGGAGGGGAAGTTTATTGGGGTTGTGTGAAGTTTGACTGAGTTGTTGACTCAGATTCTGCTTCAAATTCTTCTTCCATCTATCCTTTCCTTTCATATGGATTACAGCTTTAGTCCTTCTCCTTCCTTTTGGATTTTAGTGCTATCCTTGGCTTATTCTCTTCCTCGAGCAACTGACTTCTGCTCCTCTGCTTCCATTCCTTTCTATTGAAGTTTGGGGTCTTATTTTTCCTAGATAGGATACATATTTCTTGTTTTGTTCATCTTCTTAGGAATGGGTGAACTGTAATGATGAGTTTGTATCCAAAATATAGTCTTTTTAGGCTTCATAGTTTTGTCTAATTTTACTTTTATCTCAAGACAAATTGGATGATATGATTCATCTACAGCTTCCTTTGCTCCTTTTGTGTATACTCCACTAATTTGCTCCATCCAACCCATTCATTTCAGAAGAGCTTAGGACCCATCTGACGGCGAATCCAAAAGGGCAGAAAGATTTCATCACCTAGTTTATCCATTATTTGCTCATTTTATATTCTATGTATCCCTTTTTATTTTATTTTTTTTGCATTTGACCAAATAGCTTACCAATGATTAGAGCGGACTAATAAACTAAGAAAATAGAATTTGATTTTCCTTTTTTTTTTTAATGGGTAGTCCTCCTCTTGCTTTACTCTCCTATTAGGCCCATTTATGAATGTAAAACCGATGGTTATAAAACTTGGTGGGGGACCATGAAATCTTACTTGTATCGAGTTCCATGGAACTTTGTAATGAAAGACTGCTCGTGGGTTTTTGGAGAACGGGACATCTCAAGAGAATGTTGGTTTTTGTTTTTTATTTTCTCAAGATTTTCATTGGAAAGCGAGGAGGGAGCATTCTTTAAGGGCACTGATTTGGCCACCCATTATCTTTAATCTAGGCAGCACCACACTTAATCATCATATATCGTAAGATAAGATTGCCTTGCCCCTTTTAATTTCATAATCTTATCTTTAGCATGAATAATCGTATCGTATGTATACTTTGGGGTTTGAGCTGTACTTGATTCGGACAATATGCCAAATACATACATCCTCCACGACTCTGGCAACGGATAATGAGTCACCCCACGATATCAACTTGATTAATCAGGGGGGTGATACCAAATTTACCAATTCCAACCTCACAACCAAGAAGACCTGATGACCATTCCCTTCACGATCAAGTGCCTAAATAAACCACACTGAGCCTTACAATTTAAGTATAGCCACTGCAACAAAGAATGGAAAATCCCAGCTCGTCAATTATACTCTTAAGACGCCAAAACATCCCAGCTCAAGAAATGCAGAGGAACTTCCTTTATCTGTGAAGCAAACAAAAGTGCTTGTAGAACTCCGAATATTTTCATGCAATATTAGGCTAGCTGTGGGTGGGTGGATGAGGTTAAGACTTGCTTGGTTATCTATAGCAATGGAGTTGCAATTCTAGAGAAAAAAGGTACATCAGTATGATCAATAAAGTCTGCCGTTAGAGCCACCGGATAAATAAACATATTGAATGGTTGAGTTTCGCCGGCGGCAATGATCCCTTTAAGATTCATCAAATTGGGTCAAATCATCACTAATTAAGTTCGATGCATTGCCGATCCTTACTAGGATAGGAAAGAAGGGGATAATCTTAACAACTTCTTGATAAAGTTGTAATAATACGTTATCCGGCTCAAATGTAGCTTTTGGCTTGCGATTTGAAACACTCCTTTGACAAGTTTTTGCCCCTTTCATATTCTCTTCTCTTCATTTTACCTTCTCGGGAGCTAGAAAGCCATTTGAACCAGTAAATTAAAGGTTACAGTTACAGGTTCTTGTCTGAAGAAAAACGTTCTTAACACTTCCCGAGCAGTAATGTTTAGATTTGTTTCAGACCAGTGAGATCCTTTTGTTTAGTCAAGTGTATTAATTAACTAACTGAGATGCCGAAGATTTGATATTGCTAAAGTACTAGTCATAATCAATACCGTATTAAGTAAATCTAACTGTTTAGGATATCTTGATTTCGAATTCGGTATAGATGCGGTGCTTTTTTTGGATTTGGCACTTTCAAAAGTTAATTAGAATAATTAGCTTTAATTTTTAAATGATGCCTACCCATGTTTTAAAAATTGAGATTTAGAATTGTAACTTTTCTTTTAAGTTGTATAGATTAATTAATTATTTTTTGAAACGGCCTCTCTATTAGTTAAGAGTAAGACTGTATATTATTAAACATCTTCAGACCTCACGTATAACGGAATTTATATTAAGTATTGTTGTTATTGTAGATTAATCCGAAAATATAAAAGTGAAAAATTATATATTTTTCTCGTTAAATTTATACGTCATATTGCATATAATATCTTTATTTATATGTAAAATGATATACATGTTTATTCATGATGCTTTTTAAATTATAAGATATTATTATTAAATCACAAATAATTATTAAATTTGAGATATCTTTATAATAAATATTAAATTATTTTAACCTTCTACTTGGAAATGAGTATAAAAAGAGAAGGGTATCTTACTTGATGGAGAAGAAAACTTTGAGAAAATTATGACTTAGTAGTTAAGAGGGAATGATATTTATCTATTCACTTTAATTTATAATGGATGTCGTCTATGTAAAAAGACAGCGCAATATAAAAAACAAAATAAAAGAGAAAAGCCAACCATAACCCTGCTTTTAATTAGTATTCTTAGGGGTGAGACGGATGACAAGGGCATAAAAATTCTTTCTTCCGTCTTATTTGCTTGCCACCCTCACTCATTTTTGTTCCGTCTTTAAAGAATATGAATAAATTTTTTTTTTTCCAAAACTGAGGTACAAGAATTCTTATCCTATAAACAAAAATTAAAAACATGAGGAAATGTCAGAAATACCCCTCCCCTTATATAAACAATTTTATTTTTTATTATATTATTAAACTCATCATCATCATCATCA
>JANIHZ010000004.1:57326676-57337324 GCA_027478365.1 Erythroxylum rufum | reverse complement strand
CTTTATAGGGACAATTATTATAGTTAGTAATGCTATATTCTACTAGGTCATCGCCCCGTTCTCTGATCAATTGGCTAAAATGATTGATCAAGTGTTCCAAATATATATTAAACTTTGCATTTTATATCTTTTTGTAATGAAAACGAAACAATTTTACATCAGAAAATCAATAAGTTGTACGGAAAATTCTACAAAAAGAAAATTATATGGGGTTAATTGATCCTTTTTAAAAAATAATAATGAAAATTATATAAATGGTATGATGTGTATGATATGAAGGGAAGAATTACGTGCAAAGTGGACCAACTGAGACTTTATTATTAGAGGTTACCCTGGACCATGGTTCAGTCTCAAAGATAATGGACCAGCGTTTTCTCAATTTAGCAGAAAAGTCACAGGCTTTTGGTTAAATCTTAGAGCACGAGTGACCAATAAGCATCAATATTGCTCCGTCAAGGTCCCAACTTCTTTAGATTACTCGATCAGCGGCAACGCTAACTGAAGGCTCTTCCTGTCTTACAAGAACACCCAAAACTCGCTCCTGGTAAATCCACATACTGTTGGAGCGGCAGCAGAAGAACTGCTTTTCAGTTCACCACAAACACTAAGGGAGAAAGTGGTTGATTCTGAACAAGTAATGGGGGCTGATAACATGACCTACGTTTTATAATAACAAGATCATTTAGTGCCCTTAGCTTAATTAATCTTTCTTAGATCATCACCAGGATCTGGTAATTAAATTTGAACTGTAGGACTAGTGGCAGTCATTATATAAAATACTAGCTCAAAAAGTAAGAATTTCTTTTTATCTCCAGAAGGATCAAAAGAGGAAGAACAATGAAATACTCAAGTTTTGCTCAGAAAAAGAAGAGTTCTATAATGAAGTCAGAGTTTTGACCATAACCATTGATACTCAAGTTTTGCTCAGAAAAGAAGAGTTCTATAATGAAGTAAGAGTTTTGACCATAATCATTGTGCATAGTACAAATCAAATCTAAAGAGGCTTGGAATGTCGTCCTAGAGACAACCAAGTTGGCAAAAATCAAAGATGTAGACGTATAAATGCAAGAACAACAACCTTTTACAAATAAGTATACCACATTTCTGTCCAATAAGAAATCAAACATATAAACGAGAATTAAAGAAAAAAGTGTAACAAAGTAAAGGCATTCTTTCTATCCTATCTGTAAGAGGTACAAAATGAACAAAACTGGATCAAATACACGAGAGAACAATATTACCGTTGAGGACATATACCTATTGCAGAATCCTCTAAAAATCAAAAGCCTTCAGAAATATAAGCTCTACGATTGATTAAAACCCAACTACAAGCTTCTGCAATCTCACTGAAAGTATACACAAACTCCCTATGTAATCAATTGTCACTTCAAAACTCCTTTTTTTTTTCCCTCTTTCAGATCGCTGGGAATAATATAGACAGAATCTACACAAAGCCCACCTTTGGAATGTGTGCAATCTATCTGTTTCATGGAAAACCTTACTTCAGTTGCAGGTTGTGATTCAGTGACAGTAAATTCACCTACCTTGTATTGTATCCAACACCCTCGCTTATGACTGCCATTTACTTCATTTTGTTCGATCTCATCTAAGAAGCACTCTGACAATGCTTGCTGATCATCAGAAGTAAACAACTCAAATTTTACTGGCTTTATATCCCAGCCATGGGTTTGTTCAAAATTGCAAACACGTCGCCCCAGTCTTTTGGCAAATCTTCCAAGATGAAGTCTGAAGGATACAGTATAGATATCAGGAGCAAACGGGAACTTTACAGCCCCATCTACTTCAAACCACCAAATTTGCTGCAAATAGGCCACAACATGGAATCTGCAAATTAGACCAGGACTGCTGTTAAAAGTCAGTAAGATCATTTTAACTCCAGTAGGAAATGCCTTATATACACTATTTGTTCTTGTTCAAGCACAGATAAACATATAAACAGCTAGGCAACAACAAGTAATAACGCAACAACTAGATAAACATATAAACAGCTAGGCAACAAGTAATAACGCAACAACTACATAAGCTCTAAAGATTATGCAGGCCCATCCAGAGAGTACTGTCCAAACACAATGAAATACAAATGAATAAATATACCTTTTCTAATTGTTGTCCATATCATATGGTTGAAAAAAGGGCAGCTGGTGCACAACCAGTCATCTAGAAATATTTGTGAAAGAGCAGGTTATCCTCAATTTTTGAAAACGTGTTTGGCAGTAATAACTTTTTTCCATGTTCGAGTTCTTCAACCATGAGGAGGATATTTGCGCCTGAATTTGATGAATGGGAGATCCTAATCTTTGAAGGAGATATACAGAAATGTATCCAAGTACATGACAAATAAACTGTGCTATATTCTGGTTTTGTATTCTAAAAAAGCTGCAGCAAATCATAAAGTAGATAACTCTATCCACTAAGAGCTATAATTATTCATATCTGTCTAGGGCAAAACTCCAATCAAATGTGTCAAAAGACATTTGAGACAAGGAATAGATAATAAGGAAAGGAATCCAGTGACTAGAACAAAACAATGTGCTAAGATTTACCACCTCTGTCTTCAAAGCAAGAAACTTAGCAATTAATTGACCAGAATTTTTAACATAAGCATGAGGTATACAAAATCTAAAGATTCATATTCAGTATAAGAGTCCATTATAAGTTGTCAACCAGGACAAGACAATTAAAAGGAAAATTTGGAATTTAATACAGAAGTAGACAAGAATCGCTAATACCCCTCAAGGAATAGTCCTCTAAGAAACAGAAGGCAAATATCTTCTACAAATCATGCTCCATAATCAAAAAGGGAAACACATCACAATAAATCACTGGAAGGATGAAAAATTGAAAAGTAAAATGTAAGGAATGCACGTTAAAATTCAGTAACCTAGCAAGAACAGTACAATTGAATCGGAACACAGTGATCAAAACATATTGATCCAAAATAATAAAAAGTTGGACAGAGAAATCTAGTGCGAGGTTCTTAGTTAAATCAAATTAATTAACTTGACTTATCAAACTGAAAAGTAGACCGCTCAGGATTGAAGCTCAAACTAAATAAATGGTATTAGATGAACTTCAAGAATTATAAAATCATCTTATGTAAAGAAAAAAACAGTTAGAAACAAAGGTACCAATCATATAAAAAATAATGAATAGAAAATCCAGGTCCAATTTGTGCAAGAAAAGCAAGCTAGGTCTCACATAAACCATAGAATATCTTACGCCTTAATAAAATTTTAATTCAATTAAAGAAAGGCAATTACATGCAAGATTGAAATCTCCACTTATCCATCAATTCTTACCAAACTCAAAAATTATTCTTCTCCTAATACTACCGCGGTTATGGCAATGAGAATATTGAACTATATTCTCAAATTAGAGAATGGCATATGAGTCATAACTGTCAGAAACCTATCACTATATAAACATAAAACTCCCCAAAATAGGAAACTAAGCAACATCTTTTATCTGTGGAAATAGGGGGCATATTAATTCAACTCGGACTGGTACAAAACCCACCTAGATTCTTCAGTAGGGACCCAATTCCAGTATCTCCGATCCTCAATCCCAGTTATCGTCATCCCCTTTGCAGATATTGACATGCACACCCTACCTGTTACTCTATCCAACCAAACTTCCTGCCACCAAAAAAAGAAAAATCCATAAACAATCGAAAACCCAGAACGCCATTTCCCAAAAGCAGCAAAAACCTACTAACCTTATTGTCATTATCGAAAGCGACGGGACGCGATAGGAGAACAAAGATATCTTTTTTGGACAAGTTATGATACCGTTCGCGTGGGATCAAATCGAGCAGAGCCTGGTAGTTGGGCGGCAGCTTCATCTCCCAAACGGCGTCGGAGGACGCAGCGCCGCGAAAGGCCCTATTCAACCTGGCAAGATTGCAAATCTCTGGCGGCGTCAAGTAGGTGAAGACACAAGCCACGCAGTTTTCCGGTATATCGCCGAGTCCAGGGCCCACGGCGCTGCTCTCCGTCAGGTTGGACAGGGACGCACCCATAACAGGCAACACTAAGACAGTATGGTAGAAATTCAATTTAATGTGTATATGTATATGTATATGTAAGAGAGAGCGAAGCGTGAAATTGAAGCCATTTCTTTGGTTTTCCGGAATGAAGGTGGGTTGTGGGGAAGTGAAGCGAAGAGAGAGAGACGGGTGGGGTCCAGTATTGAACCAATGTAGATGTTGTTTTCTGGGTCTAAATCTCGGACGACCCAGACCTCCCTCAGTGACGGTGCTTCTGTCCTGGCAGGAGGTGCTGCCACTTTTTAGTCCACATCTCGATTTCATAAATAATTTATTGAAGTTATTAGTGATTTATTAATAATTTAAAATTTTAACAATTTCACGTACTTATTCATTTTTTGCACATCAAAACTCTGGAAAGATAATAATTGTATATTGTAATAATAATTATTATTATTATTAGTAGGTGAAGGTCACAATTTTATTACAGACGAAGACAACTTGGTGGTAATATTTGATAATTTCATTAATGCGATGTGTCATGTTCTACATGTTTTAAAACTCACGAGATGAGGTTTGGAGCTCAAAAGAGTCTTTTAAAACATTTTAGAATCTTACCAAAGATTTTGAAAGCTTATGGAATATAGTAGAAGCTTATGGAAGGCCCTAGAAGTTTCTAAAACATGGTAGAAGACTATAGAAGTTTATGGAACATTGTAGAACAATATGGAACCTTATAGAAGCTTGTAAATATATACATAATGTACATGAAGTATGTAGAGTAACGTAGAGAATTCTAGAAGGTCAATATGGACCATTAGATCAAGTAGATCTTAGTCGTCCATTCTAGGAAGAAGCAAATATAAATACCCTTTGGGGGTTGTCTCATAGGGATCATAGAAGATCATAGAGTGCATTATAAGAGTTGTAACTTTCTTGAGAGTTCTTTAATATAAGTGTTCTTACATTCTCCCACATTTCTTCTTTTATTTAGCGAAGTGTTTCGTGTAGAAGGCTGACTTGAGAATGAGAGTGTACTCAAGTGCCGAACAAACGTTGGTGAAAGTCCAAACCCATTACTAGTGGTATTAGAGACAACGTTAGAGATCTTTTGGGTATCGTCAAAATGGTTGGTTCAAGCGAAGTGACTACCCATAAAGGAAGGGAGGTTGAGAGAGTGAGTTCCTCCTACCAACAAGGGAAAGAGAGAAAGATCTATTACAAGAGACGTCATGGCTGAAGTGATGGCTAGGCTCTTGAAGTTGGAGATTACTGTAGGGAAAGATCGATGACTGAGACCAAAGAGTAGAGGAGCTAGAGAAGGAGCAGTCTCAACTTCGGGAAGAAATGAAGGGGACCGTCAATATTGTTTCCTCGGATGCTTCTGAAAAGGTGAGTTCCTTGGAATCTTCTCTTGTTGCTAAAATTATTATGCTTAAGAAGCACTTGCTAGTTTGTCTGTCGAGTTGAAGGAAGTAAAGGGGGATTGGAGTTTGTGTAAGATGGCAGTGACACAAGGAGGTGTGGCACTTGTTACTTCCACTGCTTCTGCCAAAGTAAAGGTCCCGAAGCTTAAGGCCTTTAGAGGAGCAACAGATGCAAAGGCCATCGATAACTTCTTTTAGAGTATGGAACAATACTTCAAGGCGCCTGGCATTACGGATCATGCCAAGATGATCGATAGTGCTTCTCTTTACCTTGTAGACACGACCATAGTGTGGTGGAGGAGAAGATACAACGATATTGAAAAGGGGACCTATACTATAAACACATGGGATGATTTTAAGAAAGAGTTGAAGAAGCAGTTTAAACCCGCGAACGTAGAGAAGGAAGCTTGAGCCAAGTTGAGAAGGCTCACCCACTCGAAGAGCATTCAAGAATATGTTTGAGAATTTCAAGAGGTGTTGCTTGAGATTCCTGACTATCTGGACAAGGAAGATTTCTTTGCCTTTTATGATGACTTATAACCGTGGCCAAGACAGAGTTGGAGAGGCGAGGTGTGCAAGACCTTGCTGCTGCCATCGTGGTAGCTGAATCCCTTTATGAAGTAAGAAGGGATGTCCACCACTCTAAGTCCCAAAAGAGTGACAAGGGCAAGGGTGGGGGAGAGAAGAAGCAAGGCAAAGATGGAGTTTTAAAAGGCGACAAGTCGAAAGAAGGTTCAAGCAAAGGTTATAAAGAAGACAAGGGTGGAGAACATCCCACATTGAAGTGCTAGCTTTGTGATGGACCTCATCAAATTAGGGATTGTCCAAAGAAAACAAGCTTGCGACACTCGAAAAGAAACCTAAAAATCGGCTAAGGGATGGTATGGATCCTTAGAATTCCTTCATGCCATCAAGGCCAAAGTTAAGGTACCAAAAATTGAGAAGAAGGTGCGATTGTTTGTAGACGTGAAGATTGGTTGACAAGGTACAAGAGCCTTGGTGGATAATGGTGTTACGAACAACTTTATGAAGGAAGAAGAAGCCAAGCGGCTGGGCCTCAAGTACACACCCACTGATGGTTGGATAAAGGCAGTAAACTCGGACGTTAAAAGCATGCGTGGAGTGGCAAAGAACATGGATATTCATATACGTGAATGGCATGGTTTAGTAGGTTTTTCTATTGTTCCTATGGATGATTTGCAGGTGGTGATGGGTGTGGAATTCATAGACAAAGTGAAAGCTATTCCGATCCCATTTTTAAACGCCATGTGTATTATAGAGGAGGGGAATACAAACATGGAACCTTTGTCCCGAGAGGTACCAATGAAGACTAAGACCCTTTCAGCCATGCAACTCTCTAAAGGAGTGAAGAAGGCGGAGTCGACATTCTTAGTGGCTATTAAGGAGGAAAATGCCACTACTCATGAGGAGTTGCCTGAGGAGATTTCTTGTGTCCTTGATGAGTACAAGGATGTCAAGCCACTTAAGTTTCCAAAGAGCTACCATCAAAAAGAGAGGTGGACCCAAGATCGAGTTGAAACTTGGTGCTAAACCCCCTGCCACAGTCCCATACGTATGGCACCACCAGAGTTGGAAGAGCTAAGGAGACAATTGAAGGAACTCTTGGATGCGGGGTATATCCAACCTTCTAAGGCCCTATATGGTGCATTAGTACTGTTTCAAAAGAAACATGATGGATCACTTTGATTATGTATCGACTACTAGGCACTAAAAAAGGTAACTGTGAAAAATAAGTACCCTATACGTTGAATCGATGACTTGTTTGATCAACTGGGAGATGCAAGATGGTTCTCCAAGCTTGATTTGCTAAGTGAGGATTGCCAAAGGAGATGAGCCAAAGACTACTTGCGTGATGAGATATGGAGCTTTTGAATTCTTAGTCATGCCATTTGGTTTTACTAATGCGCCCACAACGTTTTGTACATTTATGAATAAGGTACTACATCCTTTCTTGGATCGATTTGTTGTTGTTTATTTGGATGACATTATTATGTATAGCAAATTGTTGGAAGAATATGTCATACATTTACAACACGTCTTTCAAGCTTTAAGGGACAGTGAGTTATATGTCAAAAAGGAGATGTGTGCATTTGCAAAGTTGGAGGTAGTGTTTTTGGGGCACATCGTGGGACAAGGCAAGCTAAGAATGAATGGATCCAAAGTGCGAGCTATACTTGAATAGGAGCCGCCAAAGAAGGTGAGTGAGTTAAGATCCTTCCTTGGTTTGGCCAACTATTATCGTAAGTTCATCCATGGCTACTCTTCCATTGCAGCACCTTTAACGGATATGCTCAAGAAGGGACGAGTTTGGGGATGGGATGCCAAATGCCAAAAGGCTTTTCATGCTTTAAAGGAGGCCGTGATGAAGGAACTGATCCTTATTCTTCCGAATCACACCAAGCCATTTGAAGTACAAATGGATGCTTTTGATTTTGTACTTGGGGGTATGTTGATGCAAGAAGGACACCCCATTGCTTTCGAGAGTAGAAAGCTTAATGACACCGAGCGGCGTTATACGGTGCAAGAAAAGGAGATGACGACCGTAGTGCATTGCTTGCAGAAATGGAGGCACTACTTGTTGGGAACAAAGTTCGTGGTGAAGACGAACATTGTTGCTTCAAGCTACTCCCTCAATCAAAAGAAGTTGACGCCTAAGCAAGCTAGATGACAAGCTTTCTTACAGAATTTGACTTCAAGATGATGTGCAAGCTGAGAAAGGTGAACTTAGTGGCAGACGCACTAAGTAAGAAGGTCGAGCTAGCAACCTTATCACAGACTAATTTTCCTTTATGTGACCGAATGAAGGAGGGATTGCAACATGACCACTAAGCCAAGGAAGTGTTAAAGTAAGTGGAAGAGGGAAAGACTCGTAAGTTTTAGCTTGAGGATAGGTTTCTCATCACCAAAGGAAGCCAGATTTATGTGCCTAAATGGGATAGATTGAGGAAGGAGATCATCAAGGAGTGTCATGATTCCTTATAGGCTGGTCATCCAGGAATGCATCGGACTTTGGCACTTATGGAGTCTGCCTATTATTGGCCCCAGTTGAGAGATGATATAGAAGCATATGTGAAGACTTGTCTTGTATGTCAACAAGACAAGGTGGAGAATAAAGTATCAAGTGGATTGTTGCAGTCGTTGCAAATTCTTGAGAGATTGTGGGAGGGTGTCTCAATGAACTTCATTGTCAGGTTGCCGAAAGTGGAGGGACAAGGCAATATAATGGTTGTTGTGGATCGCTTTAGCAAGTATGGAGTGTTCATACATGTGCCAATAAAATTCAATGACAAAGATGCTGCTCACTTATTCTTTAGGCATGTGGTGAAATATTGGGTATTCCACAAACCATCATCAATGATAAGGACACTCCCTTTGTGGGACGATTTTGGACGGAGTTGTTCAAGCTTTTGGGGTTAAACTTCTCTACAGGATTTCATCCACAAATCGTTGGCCAAACCGAGCGAGTGAATGCCTTATTGGAGTTGTATTTGCGGCATTATGCGAGTGCCAACTAGCGAGATTGGGTAAAGTTGCTCGATGTTGCCCAATTCTCATATAATTTGCAATGAAGTGAGTCTACAGGAGCTAGCCCTTTTGAGTTGACCACTAGACAACAACCTTTGACTCTGCACACTCTTACTGTCGGTTATAATGGTAAAAGCCCTAGAGCATACTTATTTGCCAAAAGTTGGCATGAGAAGTCCGATATGGCTAGGACATACCTAAATCGAGCAGCCAAGAAAATGAAGAAATGGGCCCATAAGAGGAGGCGTCACTTGGAGTTCAGTGAAGGAGATTTGGTGATGGTCAATCTTCCTTCACATAGACACACCGGAGGAGGTGTTCATAAGGACTTGATTCAGAGGTACGAAGGACCTTTCCCCGTGGAGAAAAGGGTAGGCAAGTTGGCGTACCAAGTCGATATCCTTACACTTGGAAATTCATCATGTATTTCATGTAAGTTTTCTTAAAACCTTATCATGATGATAATGAAGATCTGAGTAAGGGTAAATCAAGGCACGCACCTACCACTGTGACAACAACACACAAACAAGAGGTAGAAGAGATCTTGGCACATAGAGTTATACTGAGGAGAGGCTCACATCTGACATATGACGAATACTTAATCAAATGGAAGGGACAATCGCAAAGTTAAGCTAGTTGGGAGCATGAGCTTTCTCTTTGGCAATATAAAGACACAATTCAAGAGTTCCACTAAGACACGACGAGGACGTCACCGAATTAGGTGGGGGAGAATATCACGTTTTACATGTTTTAAAACCCACAAGATGAGGTTTGAGGTCCAAAAGAGTCTTCTAGAGCATGTGGGAATCTTACGAAAGATTTTGAAAGCTTCTAGAGTATAGTAGAAGCTTACGGAAGGCCCTGGAAGCTTCTAGAACATGATAGAAGACTATAGAAGCTTATGGAACATTGTGGAACAATACAGAACCTTATAGAAGCTTGTAGATATATACATAATGTACATGAAGTATATAGAGTAGCGTAGAGAATTCTAGAAGGTTATGGACCATTAGATAAAGTAGATCTTAGCCGTCCATTCTAGGAAGAAGCAAGTATAAATACCCCTTGGAGGTTGTCTCATTGGGATCATAGAAGATCATAGAGTGCATTGTAAGCATTGTAGCTTTCTTGAGAGTTCTTTAATAGAAGTGTTCTTACATTCTCCCTCATTCCTTCTCTTTAGCAAAGTGTTTCGTGTAGAAGGCTAGCTTGAGAACGAGAGTGTACTTAAGTGCTGAGCAAGCGTTGGTGAAAGTCCAAGCCCGTTACTATGCGATGGCGCGGGACTAATGGCCAAGAAGATGTGTGCGTGAAACTCAAGTCATGTGGACTCCTAAGAAGACACTAATAGCCTACATTTCACAGTGTTCCTAAGATTTAGGACTGTGAATTTGGTGGCTTCAATAAGAGGTCAAAAGGTATTTTTTAAAAATATTTAGAGACTGTTTGATTTCTGATTTTAGTTTATTTGTTGTATTCGGTTTCAATAAAAAGTTTTATTTGGTCGAATTTTTGTTCTTGATCTATTAAATTTTATAGTATTTTAAATTTCATTTTTTAATCTACTAATTATATTAAATTGAAAATTTTTGAAATTATAATTTAAAAATAGAAGAATTAAAAACCAAATATTTAATTTAAATAATTATATCAATTTAAAATAAAATAT
>JANIHZ010000004.1:57261168-57275387 GCA_027478365.1 Erythroxylum rufum | reverse complement strand
GTTAATATAATATAAAGATGGACTACTTCCAATCCAAATTATATATAATTTATTCTTTATAAGTATGAAACTAAAACTTTCATGATGCCCCAAGTCATAAGTGTTAATTCTAGAAATGATGCTTATGCTTTACATATAAAGCTTACATTATTAAAACAAGTTCTGGAGAATTTATACAAAGACCTTCCAACGATGGCCCCATGATAGCAAGGTTGTTGTGTTTCCTCTCGCATATATCGAAAAGCATGACCAAGTCAAAATGTGTGGGTCAAGATTTCTGCAACATTTATTCAAAACTTTCTAAAGATTGGGCCCCATGTAGTAAAAGGTTTTGAATTGTCAAAGTTTGCAAGAATTAAAGCACAAACAAGTTAAAGTTTGTAATGGTGGGGGCGGCAACAACTAACTTGTTAATTTAGCAAAGAAGAGTGAAAAACGTGGACATCGTCTTCAACTTCTTGTCGGGTCGACTTGACCCATAGCTAACTCATTTTTATAAATTTGACTATATCTTGACTTCTACAACTCCGTTTTTTATGATTCAAAAGCCATTGTAAACAAAATTAAATTTCTTTTAGATATGCAAGATCAATTGCACAATATATTGACTCTAACAACATCAATATATTCAACAAAAATATTGTCCATTTATGCATAAAATCACAAAAATTCAATTACATCGAGATGGAGATAAATAAGTGCTTTGATATCAAATGTTAGATAAGAAAAAAAAAATGATATACATACCTATTACGATAAAAAATGAAAATGTAAAATTTTGATCTCATTGAGAGATTCAAATGGGTGTTGGCTCTTCTAAGCTTTTAACAAATGCAATCGGATAGTGTATGTAAAAAAATGCCAAGCTTAAGGACCTAATAGCTTTTCACAGATGTTATATTCATTGTTGTCTTCCATCAAAACAACAAAAGGAGATAATGGTTCGCAATAGTAGGTCATGAGGTTTCAAAATGAACAAAAGACAACCCATCATAAGAAAATTGTTAGGTAACCAACAGATAACAAATAATGTCTATGCCATGTTTGATTCAAGGTTTATCCGAGTATCCATTTGAGTGATTTAGGAGTAAGTTTACTCATAAGTTGAGCATGTATATGGGCAAACACAAAAACAAACAAAAACTTTCATAAGCAATATGGATATGATGTATGTATTTGGAAATGATTAGAGAAGAGTCTGATATGATGTTTGGAAATTCAAGATTTAAGAGGGCATCTGTTTTATCAAATATATGATTGTAAGATTGCCTCACCCAGAAAATTTTCTAAACACGTTTATTGAATAAGTGTTGATAAGTTTAACATCCTCAATAATCATGTGCTTCAATGCACAATGCAACATTTTCTCGGTATGGATTATAAGTTTTGATAAGTTTAACATCCTCAATCATGTGATCAAATGCACCTGAACATATACAGTGAGAGCCCTCGAGTAGTTACCTTTTTGAACTTCAAACCCTATTCCATTTATGCCGGCGGCATTGGTTGAGAAGAAAATTCTTGCATATCTGATTGGTCACTGAGTTGACCAACTAGGAATAACCATGTTATTTTCTATTTACCAATAAGTTTTAAACTTCGAATCTTCAGGTTTTGTAGGAATAAGATTGTCCATAAGATATTCATCTTTTCCTTTCCTACAAATAGACATCATGACTGAATATGCCATTGAAAGTAGTCGTTCTTCATGTCCTGTAATGGTAAGAAAAGTACCCTCTGATCCGTTATGATTGTTGGAGATGACATTGTCAACCTCATGATTACCTCTATCAAAGACCAGATACGCCTTTTAATATCTCTATAATTTCCACATTTATCATTATTGATTACTTGATTTAAACCTGCTCGAGAGGATTACCATTGTGTCATAAATTGGGTATTTACGTGAAGTATTGAGAAATCAGAAGATTACATATCAAAATTGAAAAGGGTACTTAAGAGTGAGAAATATCACATTTTGTCATTATTGTTTACTTGATTTAAAGTTGCTTCAGAGGATTATCCTTGTGTTATAAATTCGGTGTTTACGTGTAATATTGAGAAATCAGAAGATTACATATCAAAATTGCAAAAAGTGCTTACAGAGTGAGAATCATGTGGAGTTTGTGAAGAAGGTATTTGATTAGGACCTTAGACGGCCAAGTTTCTTAAATAATCTCAAAAAGGAACAATTCAACTTCTAACTACTCATATAAACTTGTCCATCATAAGTTTTTCTCATTCATACAAGCAAAATCGATGTCGTTAATAATAAAGAAGCTGAAATAATAAACCTGCAATCGTATCTCAAATCATTTCAAAGATCTATAGATGACCAAACGTGACAAATGCCTACTTATTACTACAAAAAAAGGTTATTTCTGTAAATTGAATCTATAATTTTATGATTATAAAAAACCAATTTTATCAGTTACTCCAAAACTCAGCTTTTTTTCATTGCTATGGCTGTGCACGTTTTGAGATACACTTCAGAAAATATTTTTGTACTATTGATTGTGGGAGTTGCGATCAGAGATTTTACGGATGCAAATGGAAGGTTTGATTCTTCCATCATATCACAGACCAATCTTGCACTTATTTTACAGTTTAGCTGGCATATTGGTCATTACATTGGGTTTTTCTCAAACTCTTTAGTTTTTGATCAATCTTGATTATTTTCAGTTCTCACCTTAAGTAACGTACCCCACCTTAAGAACATGCCGTCATTTGGGTTGCTCACCGAGCAATCGGTTGAACATGCGTCGATCAGTGATGATGAACTCGCTGGTGAGAATCAGAGGCATGGAAGGCGATTTGGTGAAGAGAGCTTTAGCTGCGTTGATTCGGTTGTCTTCTCATCAGCAACGCCGACGAGCCGACTTCCAGCCGCGTCCGAGCCGGTTATCGAACATGTCCAAGGAGGAGGATTCGTAGTTCATGAAGGTTCCAGCGTCCCCTATACATCAACTCGTGTGTCGTATCTTCGTACAGTGTAAGTATTTCCTATTCTCTTTTACTTTAGACATCTTTTCTTGGAGATTCCTTTTTGCTTTTTACTTTTTCATTTGTGTTGTTTTGTTTTGAGATCTGGTAGTTCGAGTAGTGGAATGAGTGATTGAGGTGGCTGGTTGTTCCGATTACAATAGAGGCGCTTGGAATGAGTGATTGAGGCGGCTACTATTGTAAAGTTTAGATTTTATTAATTTCTCAACTTCTTGCAACTTGGTTTTTTTTCCTGCATAGGATGTAGATGAATTATTTGTGTTTTCTGTTCCTGCGAGATCACTGTTTGCTCTTCATGGGTTCTGCTGATTTACAGTGTTTCTATTAGTTCTCGTGCTTAGTTGCTCAGTTGTTTAGAAATTCTCGTCAGTTCTAGACCTTCGGTGTGCCCTTTTCCTACTTTGTCTTCAGATCTTTGTTTTTTTTTTCTCTCGCTTTCAGTGGTATGATCTAGCATATAATTATATATATATATGGTGTTTCTTTGTTGTGGCTTAGGGTTGACATATTCGTTCTTGATTTCCTCGAGTAGCTCCTCTTGCACTTTTCAGAAGTGTCGTGTTTATATTTTTGTCGTGTTTTCTTACTTTCTCTGCAGTGGAATAGTATCTTTTGTCTTCTATTGCTGTTTTTATCATGAAAGCTTCGTTTTTTGGGATCCTTTAGGGTTTGGATCCTTCTAGGTTTTGAAGTTTTGATTAGTTTAATGCCCTTTTTCTGTTCTCTTTTCTGTTTCTCTATTTTCCATTTGTTTACCTTTAAGACCTCAGTGTTCGAGAAGGAGAACGTTACACTTGTTGGTCGCGATGTGGTAATTTGCTATTTGGGTGTGTTTGGTAGAGGAAAGTTTGGAGCTTTCTGGTTTGTGTAGTCCTAATCAGCTGTGTGAACTGCTTTTATGTGCTTATTCATGTTGGGGAAAGCAGTGGGCTTTTTAGGGAGGTAGGTACTAAAAGAGGAAAACTGTTGAGAATTTTTTGTGTATTTATTTGAGTGGTTGTTCTATTCGCGAGGAAAAGCTACACTATGGGTTTAAAGTATTTTTGGAGCCATGTAACTATGTTGATATTGGACTAAAGCCGCCCCTGAATAGTTGGTAAATCTAGTTACGGTTTCTGGTTACCGTTGTTTCCTTAAGGAGGGACTGAGAGTGACTCTTTCTTCAGGCCTTTCGGAAGTTTCTGTGTGAAAAGTGTAACACTTTCATTGAATTAGGACCGATGTCTAACCCTTTACAATGACAGCAGTAATGAAGGTACTTATACATGTCTGAACAATGTTTTGGAGAAAACGTCAAGTAGCGTTGTACTTGTACATGTGTTTATAAAGAATGCAGATCCGTTGACGCTTCCGACACCGATGTCATCATTGTCAGAGCTAGTATAGCCGGGTGCTACAGTGTCCATTGCAAGTACTAGATCTCCGGTCAAGTCCAGTGTACGATACAAATGACCATAACCCACCTGGGGGTCCCAGTTGTTTTGTCTTGGACAATCAAAGGTATGGGAGCAAATGAGCATTTTCATTTTGTCATGGAACAAGTAAGTTTTCTTTTCTCTCTCCACTTACTCTTTATATATTCTCCATTACATCTTTGTTTTTCCTTTGTATCCCTCATGTTGGAGGTTCTGAGTTTGCGTCTATTAGTTTAGCGACATTATTCTATACGTGCAATTTGTCCTCTACATTCATGTTTCATTATTTATCTTAGTTTTCTTTTACTGCTATTTTATTATTTATTAAATTTCTTATTTTTATTAAATTTCCCCTTTTTTAGTATTTATTCTTATTATTATATTTTTTTATTATTGCCTAATTATTTATTGTCTTTTCATATTTGTATTAATTTTTATTATTATTCTTATTATTATTAGCATTTTTAGTATTATTAATATTAGTCTTGTTTTCATTATTTTATATATATCTTTATCTTTTGTTATTTTTATTATGATTTCTATGGATTGATGTTGTTTTCCCTATTTTCTCTATAACTTGCATCATTTTTATATTGTCTCATTTGCATGTGGGTCTACTGGAAACAACCTCTCTACTATGTAAGGATAAAGCTGCGTACTATTGACCTCCCCAGACCCTGCTTCAGTGCGGGACTTCAGATTGAGTGCGATGATGATGATGATGATGAGTTAAGTTCCTTTATTTCTTTGATGTATAATCATTTTAAATTACATTTAGTAACTAATTTGACATATTTAACCTTGTCTTAGTTTTCCATCCACGTTAAACCAACAAATATTCTTCTCCTTTCTTTTTCTCCTTTACTTTTACTTTCACATTGTATCGAAGTTAACTTAACTAGTATTTTAGGCCCTAAACTTTAGTCCTTCCTCTTTAAAGCCAAGTTCTGAATTGTGGAAACCTATCCCCAATTCTTTTGAACTCAAGATTTTGATTCTAAAACTTGAATGCCTAGCCTTTGTTTCTTCTTCTTGGGTCAGATCTTTTGTTCTTCTATTTGTCGTCGATGTTTCTCCTTTTTCTTCAAGCCCATTGTCGGACAGTTCATCATGAAGTGTCATTGCCGTTCTTATGTCTTTCTTTCCAGCAATGACTTCTTCATAGCTTCTATTCATCTATTTGTGGCCAATGTCTCTCCTTTTCCTACAAGCGCTTTGTTCTACAGTTCATCATTAAGCGTCATTACCCTTACATCTTTCTTTCCAGCAACTCATTAAGATCATTACCTTTGTTTTATCTTTCTTTCCAACAACAGTGTTAATATCGTTGTCCTAACTTTTCATTTAGCAACTCATCGAGAGCATTGTTACATCTATTTTTGTCTTTTATTTTCTCTAACTTCTGTTCTATTTTCTCTCCTTTCTTCTTTTCTAGCAAGCATTTCTTTCTACACTTTCTCTCTCTAGACAATTAATTATTCTACCTGCCAACACAGTTTTTCCTTTACTTTCAACTTTTATTTACTTTTGCGATTTTAGGGTTTATCCAAAAAATCCTGGAATAGAGTAGGAAAAAGAGAAAAAGAAAAGAAAGAAAGGTTTCAATGTTGTGTAGAAAAGGAAAAAACAGATTTTTTTTTTATTTCATCAGCTCCAAATCGAATTCTGTGTTTTTAGATTCAAAATTCACATACAAGCTTGAACATAGAAAAAATTGACTTAGCAACTCCGGGAAAAGGGTTGAAAATCATAGAAACTTCCTATTCAATAATACTATTATGTAACCAAATAGGAATATTTTACACTTTAATGATTTAGGTCTTATTTTAAAAATATTGTATTACATTATAATAGAATATTGTACAGTCTTACTATTATAAATAGAAGGTTAAACCTTATAAACAATACATATCAGCACTCATTTGTTTTGGTGTCCATGGACGTACGTTTTCTAGCTGAACTATGTTTAACCAATGTATATATTCTTCTCCCTTCAATACTATAGAGAAATATTTCTCTCTAAAATGAATGTTGACTTCATGGTTTAACAAATCAATTAAAGTTCAATCGATTTAACCTAACCATGTAAGTTCATTCCTAGTTCAACTGAGAAAAACAGTTGAGACCCAATTGGTTCATACAGGCTGGATGTTGGAGTTGTTTCAAGCCAAATCCATGGTCTGATACAAGTTCCAGGTTTGAAAAACATAGTAAATTGAGCAAGCCCTAAATAAATTTTCACTAATCTTCATGGTAAAAAAGCATTGTTGAGCAATAGTAACCTTAATGGTTCTAGCATTAATCAATCGCGCTGTTGAGATTTAGATGCACAATCTTCAAGGAAAAGCATTTGACAAGTGTAAGATAAACAAAGCATAGCTCTTTCATGATATTAATATGTTATCTTCCATTTATTGACCTTCTTATAGGAGTAGCCCCTTCATCATTGATATGCCAATAAGTGAGAAAGCAACTCTTCTGAACAATTGTCATGCAACTGAATTCCCTACACCCTGAAAGATTCCTTTCTACTGTTCTCAAGTTGACAAATCTCTATAGAGATGCATATAATTTTTAGTCCTCATTATTGCCCTCTTCAGAAATAAATGCATCACAAATAGATTTAAATATAAATTACCCCTCATGCTATATAAAAAAGAGTAAACAAAATTAACGCCACTCTTATATCAGGTGCTAGGAATGATCTTAAAAGTATCAAATACATATCCTTGAGTTGATATAGCATAAGTCTGAAAGTATAATCTTAGAATTAAACATAAGACATTAGACAATGGTGAATACTAAAAGTAAACATGCATATATAAGTTACCTCAGGAGTAGGAACAGTCCAACCAAACTCTAAAGACCAATTCAAGGAAGGTCGAAGGTTCTCAGACAAAGCATCATAACACTGCCCTTCACCAAGAGGAGGTGGCAGTAACTCAACCTACAAACAAGAAGTTAATAAAAAGCCCAAAAGCTTACTTGAATCATATAGAGGGCTTAAAATGACAAAAGGAAATTTCTTACAGCAGAAAATTAAAGTGACCCAACAAAACCAAAATACTAAGAAATAAAGAAATAAGCAAATATCTTGAAGTCAAAATTCTTTTCATTATTGATTTGTCCCAAGCAGCAGTTGACCAACCATGTGGCTTTGTCCTAGAAATAAATGAAGAAACCCTCACTCTCAAGGCAAAATCCAAAATTTTGATGTTATTCAAGGCCAAAATATCCAAGTTAGAACAGAGACATGAAGATGATTTGCAGGCATGATTACTTCCTACAATCTCAACAGCCTTGGTGCTATAAGATGTACATCTTTTTTCTTTTTTTAAAAGTAAGACTTACATCTTTTATCCTTTTATTTGAAGTAACTGCCTTTTGGTTTGGATCTTCAAATTTTGAGTGTTTCTAACCACAACGGTATCAGGAGGGAGAAAAAGATCTTTTTATTTAGAGTAAACCCTTCAGTTCAACTCTTTGTTTTATGAGTGTTTCTTTTCCCATAAGGGTATAAGGAGGATGAAAAGGTTGTAAAATGCTCAGTATTGGCAGAACTAAGCTATCCATACTATTTGATTGTAGTCTTTCGATCATCTTTGCCTCCTATTGGCAAGCCTTCATGTTGTTGTTTTCCAAATAAGTCAATAGACCCCCCTTGGGCTCCTCACATCATACTCCTACCACAACTAAGCACTTTCTGAAAACCTTGCACTTAAACATTTGTCACAACTTAGTACAATCAAGTAACAACCACCTGCAGTTTTTACAATTTCAGTAAACTACAGTTCGGTTTTAGAGTGGCATGCTACAACCCATCATATCTGTTTTAGATGTTTTAGGGTTCTGGAAATTCAGCATTGCAACAAAGTCTACCCAAAAAATAGGAAGTTAAATTTAGGACACACAAAATGATAACCATTTGATCCAACTAACATTGAGTAGAACCAAACTTTTCATTTGCTAGAAAAATTGTTGCCTAGATCTAAGATCAAGAATTAAGTATCTTGTGAAACTAGATAAGAAACCAGTAGATTAAGTTAGCACAGGATTATCAGTAGAAGTTCTTGGCAGAAAAGTCAGAATAGTATAGAGAAGTGTCTTCACTAGGTTATATGCATTTACTCTTTCAAGAAAAATAAAAGAGAACTTGAGTCACATATTGTACAGCAATCTTCAAACAACATGCTCAAGACCATATTAAAAGAAATTTGATCCAAAAAACAGGCTCCAATCCAAAGAATTTACATATAAATAGGAAATGCTACATATTTACCTGAAATTTATCGTTCCCTAATGCTTCTACCAATTTTCCAGACCAATAACAACCATCACTCCACCAATCTACCAAATCTCCCACCTTCCATTTATCATTAGCCACAACTACTACTTCTGGGATGGTTTTGACATCTGATAATTCACTTCTTCTATACACAGAAGGAAAGCGAGGACGCATCATCAATTCCCCCTTTGAGGTTCTGGATCTACTAGCCTTCTTATAAAGCTTTGTCCACCGCAGCGCTGAATAAAGATAATAGTAAAGTTCAAATAAGGAAGGAAGGGGGCAGTAATACACTAACTCATGCAGTGAATATACTTTCAGCATTGCAAACTAAAGAAAGAAATTAGAACTAAGAGTTATGATCACATATGGAGTATCTGGAGCCTCCTGTATCAAACAATTGATACTTTCCATTAAGAAAACATAAAAAGAATCCCCAGTGATAACAAAGTCAAAGTGTATTACAAGGAATGTTGTAAGATTTCTCAGTCACATACGCAGAGTACATAATTAGCCATAATAACAACAATACCAAAGATTGCCCCAGCACAAAGCATTACTTACGTTGATCGGGGAACTCAGGATATTCTAGAGTACATTCCATTCCGCATCCTCTACCGCGGATTTCCCTTATCTGACGGAAATTTAAGAAAAGAATAGCGTCGTTACAATACAATCATTTTGAAGGCATTCTAACTTAAAACAAACAAAAAAAACATTTTCCAATCTCGAATCACAACAAAAATTTCAAGAAACCCAGTAGGGAATGTGAAAAGAGAAAAAGTAACACCGACCCACCAAAAAATGAAAGTACCTTGCAATTGAACCATGCACCACGATATCCTGGAATAAAAGATCTGGTCTCCACGAATTGACCTGGTTTGAAAGGAAGATCGTCATTCTCCTCCATCATTACGGCCCAAAATGGGATGGGAATAGGGTTTACGAAAGTAACGGGAAACCCAAGAAGAAAGCAGGATTAGTTTGTTCGTAAGCAGCGAATGTGAGGTTTTGGAAGTAGGGATGGTTTTGGGTGAAAGTTGAACAGAGCATGAACCCCGTGGCTTTACGAGAAGTAGAACGAAAAAGAGACGAAATGCGAGATGGAAAAGAAGGGCAAATGAGTCGCATAAAATCGCATCTTTCCAAGTAAAAGGTAAAATTGGAAAAAACCAAATTTTAATTTAATTTCAAATGTTTTGATATTTAAAAAAAAAATACTTCTCATAAACATTCAACTTAAATTCTTCATTAGTTAGTCTTTTAATAAAAAATACATAAATTTATAAAAAATTAAAAATTTATGTATAAATCTAACCTAACTGGGAGAGACCAATTTAATCAAATTTGTGATGGTTCTATCTTCACCAATTCTATGTGCAGATAAAGGACATTGTTAATTACAACCTATCTCTCATAACACATGTACATAAATCTTTTTTGGTTTTGATATTCATTGTTTTGTCTCCTTTCTCGCCGATACGAGCTATGCTAGAGAGATAAGCTACATAAGTGAAAGTAACGGGCCTTGGAACTGCCCCACAAAGTATTAGCGGTGAGTTTAATTGTTACCCCACTTGTGTTAATAACGATGCTTATTTTTAATCAGATCAAGCTATATCTTTTTTAATAAGCATCAGATATTTTTGGTTATGCACGGTTTGATTCACGACTATGCAAGTGACCGTTCATCGACCAAAAACCTAGAATTCCATATGACGCTTTTCGGAAGCAATTGGCAGAGAGAGAGACGACGAGAAGCATTTTGAGCTTTCCAAAGATGATTCCAACTGCGATTGTGAGCCAGAGGAGCAGGAATCGTGAAGATTTTATCGTCGGATCCATCAAAATGTAAGATTAGACATCTACATAGCTAGAATACTCGATAAAAGACAATCAGGGAGATTTAAAATTATGATTCCGTTGTTTTCAATTTAGTTTTCTGTTTATGTATATCTTATTTCGTATTTGCCAACGTATAACTAAATTTTTTATTAGTATTTAGGCTAGATGAACCTTATTTGATACCTGAACATTTGTTGATTATTTTGTTAATGCAATTGATTGTTTGATGTGTTGCGATATAATTACTTATTTCATTTATGTTTTGATAATCCAAAATATTATATCATAATCTGATTTTAAACATAGCGATTTAGATTCACGGTAATTGGAAAGAGTTGATTGCAACCTTAAAGATAGGATGACATAAATCTTTTAGATTATGGTCAAACTTAATAGAAAGACTCATAAAATGGTAACGCAATCCTATAAAATTTAACCTAAGTAATTCGGTTAGAAATCTTAGGATTAGTTGATAGTAGACCCAAAGTCAACTACTAGCGTACCATAGGAGTCTACACGGTCCAATAAATTATCAAACCAATTTCATAATAAAAGATCAATCTGTTAAGGTTTAAAGGGATTCGAAACCTAAATACTAATCACTTGATACCGATAATTAACTTAGTGCTTCTTAATTCTCTACTTTAATCGTACTGTTCATTTATTTTATTTGCTTAATTTTAGTTTCTTTAACTAAAAATTATGTTAGATAATAGAATAATGGTAATTACTAATACTCGTTGTCCTCGTGGGATCGACCTGTACTTATTGGTACTAGCTATAGCTACATAGTGCACTTACGGTATAACAATATTGACACTTACAAAATTAGGTTAATTAAGTTTTTGGCGTTGTTGTTAGGGACGGTTTTATCAAGAACACCTTAGTTGTATTACTCTAGTCATTACTTTAGTTTGTTTATTTTGCTTTATTTTTGTTTTTACTTTACATTATTTAATTTGTTTACAATCAGTTTGTGACCTAAAGTATAATTGAGAACATACAAGACGTGGATCCTGAGATAGAAAAAACTACATGGAGGAATTGTCGTAGGACTAATCTTAGAGAGTTTGAGATAGATCGTCGAATTGAAGATTTGGAAGGTCACGCAGACACAGAGGAATCTCTTAACATGGTGGACCAACCACGAATGATGTTCGACTATGCTAGGCCAGACTTAACTAGTGCGGAATCCAGCATAATAAGACCGACAATCTAGGCAAATAACTTTGAGATCAAGTCGAGCATCATCTAGATGGTGCAATAGTCAGTCCAGTTTGATAGACTCCGAGACAAGGACCCTAATGCCCACATCTTTAACTTCTTAAAGATCTTCGACACTTTTAAGATTAATGGAGCAAACGATGATGCCATTAGACTGCATCTATTTCCCTTCTCTTTTAAGAGAAAAGGCTAAGCAGTAGCTAAAATATATGCCACGTTCTTCACTTACCACCTGGGATCAAGTGGTGGAAATTTTTTTACTTAAGTACTTTCCACCTGCGAAGATTGCAAAGTTGAGAAACGACATCTCATCATACTCCCAAACTAAGAGTGAGTCATTGTATGACACCTGGGAGAGATTTAAATAGATGCTCCGATGATGCCTACATTTCAGACTACCCTTATGGATGTAAATCCAGACCTTTTATAATAGGCTAAGTCAAGGTACCCTTGTTGATGTGTTGCGATCCAATTACTTGTTTCATTTATGTTCAAGTAATCTGGAATATTAGATCATAATATGATTTCAGACATAACAATTAAAAAAGCCTAGGTTTGAATAGATCCACGATAATTGGAAAGAGTTGATTGCAACCCTAGAAATACGATGATATAAATCTTTTGGACTAAGGTCAAACCTAATAGAGGGACTCGTAAAACGGTAACACAATCCTATAAAGTTTAACTTAAGTAATTTAGTTAGAAACCTTGGGATTAATTGTTAGTAGGTTCAAGGTCAGCTACTAGCATACCATAAGTGTCTTTATGGTCCAATAAATCATCAAACCAATTGCATAATAAAAGATCAATTTGTTAAGGTTTAGGGGGATTTGAAACCTAAATACTAATAACTTGATATCGGTAATTAACTTAGTGCTTCTTAATTCTCTGCTTTAATCGTGTTGTTCATTTATTTTATTTTTTTAATTTTAGTTTCATTAACTAAAAATTGCGATCAATTCTTAGGCTAGATAATAGAATAATGGTAATTATTAGTACTCGATGTCCTTATGAGATTAACTTGCAGTATAACAATATTGACACTCACGAAATGAGGTCAATCAAGTTTTTGGCATCGTTGCTAGGGATAGTGATATTAGGAACACCTTAGTTTTATTAATATAGTCAATACTTTAGTTTGTTTATTTTATTTTATTTTTGTTTTTACTTTACGTTATTTAATTTGTTTAAGTAGTTAGTTTATTCCCTTAGTTTTATATTTAGAATCCAAGTCAATTTATAACCCAAAGTACAACTGAGAACATACTAGACGCGAATCCTAAGATAGAAAGAACTGCACAGACGAATCATTGTAGGACTAATCTTATAGAGTTTAAGCTAGATTATCGAATTGAATATTTGGAAGGTCACGTGGACATAGAGGAATCTCATAACATGGCAGACCAACAACGAACGATGTTCAACTATGCTAGGCTAGACTTAACTGGTGCGGAATCCAGCATAGTAAGAACGACAGTCCAAGCAAATAACTTTGTGATCAAGTCGAGCCTCATCTAGATGGTGCAACAATCAATCTAGTTTGATGGACTCCAAGATGAGGACCCTAATGCGCACATCTCTAACTTCTTAAAGATCTTCAACACTTTTAAGATCAATGGAGGGAATGATGATGCTATTAGACTGCATCTATTTCCCTTCTCCTTAAGAAGAAAGGCTAAGCAGTGGCTAAAATATATGCCACATTCTTCACTTACCACCTGGTGTCAAATGGCAATTTTTTTTTTTGCTTAAGTACTTTCCACCTGCAAAGGTTGCAAAGTCGAGAAAAGACATCTCATTATACTCCCAAGCTGATGGTGAGTTATTGTATGACACCTGGGAGAGATTTAAAGAGATGCTTCGATGATGCCCACATCACAGACTACCCGTATGGATGCAAATCCAAACCTTCTATAATGGGCTAAGTTAAGGTACGAGGTAGTCAATTGATGCAGCAGCTGGAGGTACGTTACATAACAAAACACTTAAAGTGGCCCAAGAGCTAATCGAAGACATGGCCATGAATAATTATCAATGTAACACCCCACTCCCGCGTGACCCGAACCCGATATCGTCGGTGACATCCGAGTCCTTGTCCCGCGAGGGTGGCGTGCTAATCACTCGATCACTCAGAAGTCGGTACTTTTTTTTTCAAAGCACAAAATGCAGAAGTCCAAAATCAATTAGGGCATAAGCCCTTTTAATCATTCAATGCCATTTACAAAACTCCCATATGGCCATTTGGCCCCTTTTTACAATTACAAAACGCTTCAGTCATTCCAAAATACAATTTTATATCAGAGTTACGGAAAAACAATCTAATACAAATTAAAGACATGCAATGCAGACGCGAACTGATCCCGACCTCTGTTCTTCACTTGAATGCCGTAAGCATACTCCCGTTTGCTTAACGGGGTATTCTTCTAAACCTGAAAAATAGTTGCAAA
>JANIHZ010000004.1:57185799-57196116 GCA_027478365.1 Erythroxylum rufum | reverse complement strand
CAATTTTAGCTAAAAATATTTACAAACAACTCCATATTTTATATTTACTACAATCTCAATAAGGCACTAAGATCACAATATCCGATTTACGTAAAAATTGAAATATAATTCCCCAAACTAAATTAAAACACGTCTCAATGAAATTGAAAATAACAAACATATTTAGACTTTTTATTATTCCTTTGTTTTGTCCTTGCAATGCATGCTCCCAAGGCTTACGGGGACTTTATAGTACTTAAAAGCTTGCACTTAAATGTCATAGGTAGATGGTGGTCCCACCACCACGTGCACACCAACATCTGAATGCAACTTAACGGGTCCGTAACTGGCCGTAACGGCCCCTTCTACCCAATTCACGACGCTCGGCCTCCGTTAAACCTCGCCTCTCTACTTTCTCTCAACGCCGTCGTTCTCCAACAGCCATCTAACCCACGACCCTAACCCTAACCGTAACGTCAATGGCCTCCTGTGACGACGATTTCTCCCTCATCGGTGACGATAACCACCACCAAACGGACAATCACCACCACATCCTGCACCACCAATCCTACGCGCCCCACAGATTCTCGACAAAATCATCTCCGATCCACGCGCCCCCTCTAGGTGTCCTTCCAACCTCCAACGCCGTTGGATCAGGCACAAGCACAAGTAATTTCGGAGGTGACCGGGAAGAACAACAGCAACAACTAGAAGAGGAAGAAGAAGCGGAAGAAAATGTCGATGACGAGATCGATTCAGCTTTTCCCGACGTCAATCCTTTCAATGACAGTTCGACTCCTTTCAATAACGACGCAAATTTGCGGACCGTGAAGAAATCAGATGGAGACGATCACGGCAGAGGAGGCAAACACAACGACACCAACAGCAATAACTATCAATACATGTGTAAAAGACCTAAAACATCAGGCAACGGCGGAGGAGAGTGCAGGAAGGATCGAGAAGAGTGGAGCGATTCGGCGATCGCGTGTTTACTGGAAGCGTATATGGATAAGTATGCGCAGTTGAACAGAGGGAACTTGAGAGGGAGAGATTGGGAGGAAGTGGCGGCGACGGCGAGCCAGCGGTGTGGGAAACTAACGAAGACGGTGGAGCAGTGTAAGAACAAGGTGGATAATTTGAAGAAGAGGTATAAGTTAGAGAAGCATAGAATGAGTAGTAGCAGCAATTTGATTAGTCATTGGCCTTGGTTTAAGCAGATGGAGGAGATTGTGGGGAATATGATGCCTGTGAAGGCTGCTTCTGATGAGTACAAGGTCGCTGACTCTCCTGGAATCGTGGTTAAGCAATCAAACAAGTATGTTGCTTAGTTCTTGTTTAATTTTAAGATTCTAAGCTTATTTTAAGACGATTTGATTGGTAGAGGATGCTTAATTTGTATTATATCTTTGACCAGAATGATCACAACAACAGCAACTCCCGTGTGCCAGACTAATAGCTTGAAGCCGAAACCAATGGCTAACAGTAGATGGAAGAGAGTGGTCTTGAAGATCAGTGGCGTTGCCCTAGCTGGCACAGGTCCTAACAATACCGATCCAAAGGTAATTTTAATAGCATGATAGCCTGCAACTTTTGGTACTTGTTGATTTGTCCCAGTGACTTGTTGTGCATGATTTTGAATTGAATTCGTAGTTATTTGATTTCAGGTGATGATGTTGATTGCTAGAGAAATTGCGATGGCATGCCAGATGGGTGTAGAGGTAAAAACAGCGATATAGGTTTCTGTCTTCATGAAGTTCACCGGTGACATTGAGTTTCTTGGGTGATATTGCAGGTTGCAATTATTGTTGGAGGTCGTAATTTGTTTTGTCGGGATACTTGGGTGGCTGCAACAGGATCAGATAGGCGTACAACATACCAAATTGGGTAATGGACATCACTAGGCTATTATCCGCTTTAGAGGAAACTTTTGTCAGTTTTATATTGTGGTGTCTTGGACTGTGATATCTGCTTATGCATGATGGAAAATTTAAGATGACATTTGGCCTTCTGTTTTCTCCTAATAATCTTTTATCAGTTTTTGTGGCTAATGATTGGAAACATTGATGTGTATTGACAAGGAAGAGCCTTGTTTGTGGGTGGTTGAAAAGTTGGGAGTTTTCATAACCTTTAAGAGCTTACCAAAGGGTTAAGCCAACAGACGGGATGTTGAGAAATTCAAATGTGTGATATCCTTTTGTTGCACTTGTAAATCATACATTCAAAATTACTATGACGTTTTATTTGCTTTATGGTGATCATGATAGTATGTATTTTATCCTGATATTATATGATGACAGCCAAGGAATGAATTCTGGATGTTTTATCAGGATGATGGCAAGTGTGATGAATTCCTTATTGCTTCAGTCAGCATTTGAGAAGACAGGTGTTCAGACACGAGTGCAGACTGTATTTGCTATGCAGGAGGGTACTGAAGCATACAGCAGGCAGCGGGCCATTCGGCATCTTGAGAAAGGCAGAGTTGTGATATTCGGTGGCATTGGTGCTGGCACTGGAAATCCTCTTTTCTCCACTGACACTGCTGCAGCTCTTCAAGCTTTTGAGAGTAAGGATTTCTTTCTAATTAGATATCTTCTTTCTAATTAGATATGTTGCATGGCAATCTTTGCTTTATTTTAATATTATTCTTATGTCTTTCTCTCTACTGTATTTGTCTCATATTTATTGCACATGGAGACTTGGCAACTTGTGTTGTACGGTGTAATTATTCTCTTCGCTAGACTAACTGGAAGTTTAACTCGTCCTATGTGTTATTGGACACAGTTAATGCTGAGGCAGTCCTTAAAGGTACCAATGTTGATGGTGTCTATGACTGCCATTCTCGAGACAGCAATGTTACTTTTGAACATATCTCCTTCAGAGACTTGGTATCTAGAGGAGCAACATCAATGGACATGATGGCACTTACTTGTTGTGAAGAAAACCACATTCCTGGTTAGTATATTTCAGTGCTTTTCCCTGAGAGTCCAAATTTTTATGAACACAGAGATCTGTATTGATAAAAGTGTTGGAAGACTGACTACATACTTCTGGACAATTGTGATGTGCACAGTTGTGGTGTTTAACCTTCTTCAGCCTGGAAACATCTCAAAAGCCTTGTGTGGAGAGCAAGTAGGTACACTTATAGACCAAACTGGAAGAATCAGCTAATATTGGCAGACTTCTTGTGTTTACTGACTACATGTTACTAGATCTAATTGCTGCTGTACAGTCGTCCAAGAACATTTACTAGACACAACTTATTGGTCTGGAATGATCTTTAGGTGAGTTAGACAGAGCTTTCTGGTTATATGCATGAGAAGACGAGCTGGATCTTATTCATTGACTGCTTACTGCTAGTTGGAGTTGATTAGTTTAGTGCTTGTACATTAGATATAGCTCATTGAAAGAGATGACGGTGACCGGTAGCGTATTAACTACTTAAGGTATATGGTCAAAATTTACGGCTCTGTAAGTTATTTCAGTAACCTGTTGTAGATGCAAGGAATATCTGATGCAACAATGATCAATATTGTCGGATATGTTGGTTTCCCATTTGGCATTGTTATTCTTTTTCTGTCTCCCTGCGTCCTAATTTTGCCTAATGAAAGCTGATTTCCCTAAATCCCTGTGGATGGATTGAAATTTTCGAAAGCGTTTACGAGATTGTTGATAAAACTTTATTCCTTGAAGTCGAGGTTTTTAGGGTCTGGAATCGAGTTAATTCTAATCAGCTGGATATGACTATTTATAGGGCTTCACCCTGTTAAATTATGAGAATTCAATTTCTTGGTCATTGATTTGGAAAGTTTCCTTTTGTGAAAATTAGAGCTTTCAATAGTAACCATTGGCACTAGTCCTGCAGTGATCCCTTAATTAGGTGATCTTTATTCATGACTTGGATATGGGGGGAGACACCTAGATTGCATTCCAAGTGATAAGGAAGCATATTCAAGCCGACCAATGACTAATTTAGATGTGAAAACTAAATTACACAAAAGGAAAATCTAGAGAACAAGGAAACTATTTGTTGGGTGTAATTACGCTTGTGATGCCGAGAAATTGCAAAGCACTGTGGCTAACTAATCTTGCAGAGGAACGTATAGTCTTTCCTAGCAATGAGATACTGCAATCAGAGATGGATGGATCAAAATACATTCAGTCAACTCATCTTCAGTTGAAAGAGAATTACGAGACTCGTAATAGTTCTCTCCAAGAGGTGACTGATGTCTTCAGTCATTTTAGCAACTTCCACCATTATAAGCCTCTTCTCAGGAAGCTACGGAGCCACACAAGCCAATTCTATGTGGAGCATCGACAACAATGTCCAAACATTTCTAATCTCACCCACCCACTTGGGAGGATCCCCAGCTTGTCGAAAGAGGCTGCGTCGGGGACGGATACTGTAAAGGTGCTCGCTCTGCCGGCAAAAACTTCCATAATAACACTTCAAAACTGTACACAATGGCCTTCTGTATAAGCTTCTTCGCCTCTGGTTAGGAGCGCTGTATCCTCCAAGTCCTGTAGCAGGGTTTAAGAGCATTGATAATCCAAAAATCATAAATACAAGCAATGCCGCTCTTATCAAGCAGCGTATTAGAAGATTTTACGTTTCTATGGGGGGATCTTTACTGCACTGTACTCTTCATGGATTCTAGTTAATCCGCTAGCAGCTCCTAAGACCATGCTGATCCTCCTAGCCCAATCCAATGAAATCCTTCCTGGTCCCCTGTTACCTACATCTACCGAAACTCGATATCAAACACCGGGAAAAAAAGCAAAAGAATACAGCCAAGACATAAAACCAAGTATTATTAACTGCTAAGAAGACAGAAGTGAGCACAAGCTGTTAGGGTGATATTCATAAACAAGAAGCTTCTGTTCCATGGTTCTCACAACCACCATTACCATACACTTTCTTCTCACTTTCTTAGTTTCTTTCACGTCTTCTTTTACCACTTTCGCACCCAAGCTTTTAGCTTGAACTACCTCGGCCTCTTCTACAGTAATATCTGACCATAAATGAAGTACTACCAATAGTGCCACGCTGTTCGTTACCACTATTGCGACTATTGCATCAAATCTTAGGCTCTTACCAGACTTGGATCTGGGCGATCGATGTTTGCTGCATTGAGCTTTGATTCAACGACACGGTTTGTGATGAAGATAAGAGTGGCTATTTATGCATGTGAAGGAACGTTTCGGCAACGGCCTCAACTCACTTAGACCTTAATGACTTCAAAAGCTTAATGGGTAAGCGTCCGTAAAGTTGTTTGTTTGACAAGTTATTTCAGATCGGGGAGGAAGGTTGAAGAATATCACCGGAAAGCTCATTGTTTTGTAACCGAAGATTAAGCAATCTGGTCAAGCTGGTCAATTCCCGAGGACTCTCGCTTTGGATGTCTTTGTCCGACAATTCTATGGGATGGAGCTGCTGCGGTGAAAATTGACCGAATTAAAGCAAATTCGTAGCTAATAGGATTGAAGTAACAGTAATAAAGAAATAAACACATAGATTTTTATGTAGAAAATCCTCAAAGAAATCATGGTCAAAATTACTGACAATAAGAAAAAATTTCACTATGAAAAATTTAAGAATTATAACCTCTCTCTATTTTATAAAGAAAAACACTAATTCTCGTCAGAAATAGGAGAAACACTTTTTAAACAGTAGAAATTAAAGTAAAGAAGAGAAGATTTGAGATGATTAAATATAATTTGGGAGGGCCTATAGTCGGCAGCAACAATATCCTACTTGAAGATTTGATTGACAGTCAATAAGATCTTTACATCATTCTTTTTTCCTAGTAATTTCCATATTGCTCATGCCTCCATCAGGCCACATAAGTCAATCAGATCTTCACATCATTCTTTCTTCCTTGTCATTTCCATGTTGCTCATGTCTTCATCAGGTCATAAGAGGATCGACATCAAATAAATTTGTCAGTGTTGACCGCTTTCATCATAAAATCTGCAAGGTTGTCTTTAGG
The DNA here is from genome assembly GCA_027478365.1 of Erythroxylum rufum. Classification (NCBI taxonomy): domain Eukaryota; kingdom Viridiplantae; phylum Streptophyta; class Magnoliopsida; order Malpighiales; family Erythroxylaceae; genus Erythroxylum; species Erythroxylum rufum. The sequence continues at coordinate 57,190,150 of JANIHZ010000004.1, read as the reverse complement.
GAATCTTCCGCGTATCCACAATTCCTTCTTCCACTTTCTCACGAAGAAAGTGATAATAAACTTGTATGTGTTTTGTTTTTTGATGAAAAACTGAATTCCTTGCAAGGTGCAAGGCACTTTGAATGTCACAAAATAAAGAAATCTTCTATTATTTATTCCTTAGCTCCTCCAGTAGCATTTTTAACTAAACTACTTCTTTACTGGCTTATATAGCTACTATATATTCTACTTTTGTTGTTAACATAGTCACAACTGACTGCAGTTTTGAGACCTATCTTACAGCTTCGCCAGCTAATGTAAACACATAACCTGTGGTGGATTTGCTGCCATCAAAATCACTTTAATGTATCTAAAAGCCTTCTTTATAGCATTCCAATGCTCTCTACCGGGATTCGCCATATATCGACTAACTACTCTCACTATATATGCAATGTCTGATTTTGTACAAATCATAACAAACATTAAGGTTCCCACTACTAATGCATACGGTACTCGAGACATCTCCATCTTCTCATCTTCATTGCTATGACTTATGCTGGAGGATAACTTGAAGTTAACAGGAAGTAGGGTAGAAATTGGCTTGTAATCTTACATCTTGAAGCATCGCAAGATCTTCAGATAATTCTTTTGGGAAAGCCAAATCTTCCTATTTCTTTTGTCTCGGTGAATTTGCATCCCTATAATCTTATTTGCTAGTCCCAAGTCCTTCATTTCAACTTCCCTAGCCAACTAATCCTTTAATTCTATAATACGATCTTTGTTGTGACCTGCTACCAACTTATCATCTACATACAGCAGTAAGATAGTGAAGTCATTTTCACCAAACCTATTGAAATATGCACAAGGTTCTACATTTAGTCTGCTATATCTAATGCTCATAATAAAGGAATCAAATTTCGTGTACCAACACCGCGATGCCTGCTTTAGACCATACAGAGAATTGTTCAACCTGCAAACTAAGTTATCCTTTCTTGCTTCTTTAAAACCTCCGAATTGGAGCATATAAATCTCTTCTTCAAGATCTCTATGAAAAAAAGTTGTCTTTACATCAAACTGCTCTAGATGTAAGTCAAACCTAGCACATATTGCCAGTACTACTTGGAATTTCGTAAGTTGAACCACAGGGGAAAATATTTCATTGAATTCATTCTTTTCCTTATGAGCATATCCTTTCATTACCAATCTTGCACAATACTACTCCCGCTGATCATCACCATTTTGCTTGATCTTATAAACCGATTTGTTGCCAATGGCCTTCCTTCCTTGTGGTAGTAGCACAAGTTCCCAAGTCTTATTCTTATGAAGAGTTTCAATTTCTTCCTATATTACTATCATCAATTGAGATGCATCTAAACTTGTGCCACTATCATCCTCAGTTAAAAGATAGTATGTAACATTGCCTTCCATAATATAGTATGAATGCCAATTTGGTCGCATTTTTGGTTGAATTGATTGACGAATCTCTAGAGCTTTAGACTCTATTCGTTCTTATACCTCGTGCTCTGATGCTACTTCAAAAGAATCCATCTGAGATTCCTTTTCGACCTGAAAAATAGTAGTCATTGAATCTTTCTTTGATGTGCAATCATCATCTCCTTTCTTCTGTTGCTCATTTACAAAGATTATATTCCTGTTGATGATAACCTTATGGGCAGTGAGATGTCACAAACGATACCCCTTCACTCCATCAGCTTATCCCAAGAATAAGCATTTCTTAGATTTTTGATCTAACTTCGTAGTTTCTTAAGGATTGTACATCACATACACAGGACTTTCGAATATGAAGAGGTTTAAATAATTAACTAGCTTACCAGACCACATGTCCATCAGTGTCTTCAACTTAATTGCAGTTGATGGGGCTCGATTTACCACATAAGCAGTAGTACTGACTGCTTCTACTCAGAAAGTCTTGTCTAAGCTTGCAGTTGCCAACAATTCTCTCTAATAGAGCTTTATTTATCTGCTCTACCACACCATTCTGCTGAGGACTGTATGTCATTGTTATTGCCTTCTGATACCTTCTTGCTTGCAAAATTGATCAAATTCATTGCCAGTGTATTCTCCTCCATTATCTGTCCTCAAACACTTGATCTTCTTTTCATATTCAAGTTTTACCTGCACTTTGTATAGTTTAAAGACTAGAAACATATCTGCCTTCCTCTTGATTGGATACACTCAACATCTTCTAGAATAATCATCAATGAAGGACACAAAGTATTTCGCTCCTCCTAAGGATGGAACTAGTGCTTGTCATATATCAGAGTGAACTAATTTTAGAACTGATTTACTTATGGAATTTGATGTGTTGAACTTTAACTAATACTACTTACAAAGACACCTTTATGAGCCCTTAGAAGTAGCTTTTGCTCAACAAGAATCTTCATTCCTTATTCAGACATATGTCTAAGTTTCTGATGCCAAATCATTGCATTTGAACATCCTAAAACAACTGATGCTTTTGTCCAGCAAAGTTTCTCCCTTCAATATATACAAATTTGTAGCTATCTTTTCTTCCTTCATAAGTACAAGTGCACCTCGAATTATTTTCATAATCTTGTTTTCAATTTCAACCTTGCAACGAAGATCATCCAATTATCCTAAAGATAACAAGTTCTTCTTCTGGATTTTTATATGTCGCACTTCATGGATAGTATGAACTGTACCATCATACAAATCCAGCTTGATGGTTCCTACACTAATGATCTTTTAGGCATGATCATTACAACTGTACACAGATCCTCCTGAGACAGGTTCATAATGATAGAAACATTCCCTCCGAGAAGTCATGTGAAATGTAACATCTCACCCTCGATGGGAAGGGTAGAATGGTAATTTGGAAAGGGCTAAGGGTATTTATTGTTCTGAAATGTTCATGCGTGATTAATGCACAATGACTTCCAATTAATGCATCTAACCACTACTTAAAGAGCATATAATTAACTTCTCACCTAACCAAGCTTCAAATCTTCAATTACACACCTACTTCTCCACTTCACTTCACATCCAAGATCATCATCTTTATAAGGGAGGTAGAACACTTAAGCTTAACCATATGAAAAGGATGCACTTAAGATAGGAGAAAAGAGTAGGAATGAAGGATACTTGAAACAAAGAAACAAAGAAGCAAGGAGGAGAAGGTTCGGTTGATGCACCACCAAGCCACCCTTTATGTTTGTTTATTTCAAAAGCTCCTCTCACACTTTCAACCAAGAAGAATCGAGAATGAGAGTCACAAAAGACAAGCATAATTAATGAATTTTGGACACTTGTCATGCAATTAAGAAAAAGACAAATGAGAAAAAGACAAAACATTTAATAAGATTAAACCTTAATGAAATGAATTTTTGACCCATTCAATTCCAATGGCCTTCATTCCAAGTCCAAAATAATGTATCCAATATTTTAGTGCCATTGGACAGAAATTTTCGATACCGAAAATCAATCGGTTCGCCACTTGGCGATTTTTTCCGGTCCGGAAACTTTCCCCGGAAAATTCCAAAAAAATTTCTAAAATTCCCGTAAAATATAAAACACACAAGGAATCACTCAAATTAATTATTTTTTTAAACACAAATACCACATTGTTCACAACCAGATTACATGTAGGCACATATACCGAGAAATGTCATGAATGCATGTACAGTTATTTTCATGTGCAAAATTTTACTATTCACGTGTAAAGGCACGCATGAACATTTAAGAACAATAAACACCCTTAGCCCTTTCCAAATTACCATTTTACCCTTCCCATCGGGAGTGGGATGTTACAACTCCCCCCTCCTAATAAAAATTTCGTCCTCGAAATTCTCAGTCAATGGTTCAATATGGTAGAAAATGATCATTTGTCATATGTCCCTACATTTCCCATACACTTCATCACTCAATTACTCATTTTCTGAAAGATCACAGTAGACAGACTTAATAAGTCTTTCAGTCGCTTATTTGGCTATCTCACTATCTTAACTATCTCACTTGACTATTTCAGAGTAGACACCAACTTTATTTCGTATGCTCTGGATCAGATCATTATTTCCGAACCTATTCACTTATCACGTGTTATAAATCCAATACCTCTTTCACCAGTAACATACGGACCTATTCATATCGCTTCATTGATAGATATTATTTTTTTCCGCTTCTGAGTACACCTTGCCAAGGGGATACTTACAAAAACACGTCATCTCGTCGTCAATATTTCACTTTGCTTTGGTGCTAACACATTAACATTAACACTTATGTCCATTTCACTCTAACAGGTGCTAAGTCATCTAACTCATTTATCCTTCATATCTCCTTGACTCTTATTTCAGATTCATCTCTCCTTTGACAATTCACTGTTCTTTAGTGTTCA
>JANIHZ010000004.1:57165820-57177905 GCA_027478365.1 Erythroxylum rufum | reverse complement strand
ATATTTTTGTTGAATAACTGCATAATCTCATACATAAATTACAAACAACTAAATGATTGTGAGAATATAAACTCTTATAGTAATACCAATCACTTATATATTTAATACCATATCAATCTACATATAGACCATGTCTATTTTTTTTCATTGATCAGTCATTATGATATAATGTCTTATCACTCCACAATTATTTAATTAAGTAAACATTTCTCAATATATATTTAGATTATTGATGAGACCTTAGTTTCTTTTCCTATGCAATGACGTCATTGTTGGCACAATATAATACTATTGGTTTAACAATACTACGAATCACTCTAAGTTTAATAATGAGCTTCTTTATTAATACAATTTCTTTTTGCTACCTCAGACACTTAACTTCAGTCATAGAAGTAATAATGGTTAGTTATTTTGAAACTTTTCCATCATAGCACATTACCAGTTAAAGTAAATATGTACCATGATTATGATCTCCCACAATTTTGATCAAATTGAAAATAAGCATCTAAATAACTTTGAACTCTCCTATTTTACACTTACAAGCGCATTATTTTTGAAATCTACTTCTTGCTGGAGACACTTGTAAAATGGGCATAATAGTCATATATAAAAATCTAAATAAACAGAGCAACCAATTCACTAACTTGTTGAGCTAGTTTATATCTGCATCATTCTCATTATCAATATTCATTTTTACCTTTGATCTTCACTACCAAGCATTTTTCTTAGCTGCTATCTTGGTCATTTGTAATCCCCCATCAGTATGGGAACATGATTCCTTTAAAGGCCATAAGTTCAATTTTTAAGTAATGGTCTTTACTATTGTGCCTCTTAATTTTCTCTGGATTTTCTACCATTTAAACCAAACCCAAGAGCCATGGCTTGATAATCATATATGGATATATGTGGCCTCTTACTAGGTATGAAAGCATGATGACTATTCTTTAATTAAGTATTAACATACTTTGCCTATGTGACTAAAATTTCCTTCATTCCTTTGGCTTTATTTTTTCTTGTCAAAGGTTAAGTTGTTTTATGGGTTATGGATTATAGGTTAATTTTGGATTTAAATTTATGTATATGTTCATGTGTACACTAAATGTTACATGGATATCTAATTATTAAGTTAAAAGTGTGGTTTGTTAATCATATTATCAGTTGAGTCAATTTTTAAATTTGAATTGTATAAGTTTTGAAAGTTTAAAAAAATTTAATGGTTAAACACTTAATTGAAAGAATCTCAAAATGTTAAGCACTTTTGAATATGCTATTCTTGAAAACATTAGTAGTAACATATTTTTTCATCATCAAAATCATGGGTTAGAACTTCACTTGGTCCAACAATCTCCCTTTTTATAATGAAAAGATATTTGGTAATAATGTAAAAAATAAAAGGCATTGATTAAACTCCCCTTATGTTAAAGCAATATGTAATACATGATACCCTTTAACTCATGCATCTAAATGATCAAATTTTGATGTCACCATTTTCTTCCTCTTTTGTCTAAAAAAGGTATATCATATGTAAATCTATAACCATCAAAAGGAAAAAAAATGAAAAGCTTCCCTCTCCTCCTTTTATAAAACCTCTACCATATGGGCAAAGAGTCCATACAAGGTGTTTTTCAAATAAATAAGGAAATTTTGAAGAGTTTATATACTAATTTAAAGATTGATAAATCTTTCTCCCCTAGGTATATGTAACAATGTTTTCTCCTCATAAATATGTATGCTAAGTCAATATGCTTAAATCTTATCAATCGAAAAGAAAATAATATATACTTCCTTTCATATTCCAGTAATGACTAGCTCATTTTATTTATCACTTGGTTCAAAAATTGGTCTTTTGATATCAATTTTCTTATTTTGCTCATGCAAAGCCTTTATAGTGATTCTTCTTTTGAAATCAAATATTACAACTATCATTATTATTCCTTATTCAAAAACAACGAAGGTGATATCAATTGTTGGTATTCATTTTATGCTACCCGATATTGAACTACAAGGTAAAAAAAATCAATAAGTTATAAATATCCACACAAACTTAGGTCTATTGTGGTCAGTGTTTAAATTTTTTCAACCTATATCTTTTTGAGTTACTATTTGAAATTGACAAGATTCTACATATTCTTCAAATAGCTTAAATGTGCTACCCCTTTTTATAAACCAAGATTACACCTTAAAATCAAAATAAGCTAAGCCCAAAAAAATAATAAAATAAAGAAAGGAAATACAAACAAAGAAATAACATTACTAGAGTAAAATAAAGAAAAAAAATAACTAAAGTAATAGTGTTCGATTAGACACCAATTTATTCCCCTAAAACATTGTAAAAGACTTGCTGTCAAAATCATATTCTCTACTTAAGTATTTTTATTAAAAAAAAATTACCCATAACCTAATACAAGTACACATATCATTTGGTAGTAATATAGTAGCAAGTAAGGTATTGATTCCATAACGAAGCGCTTGAAAACTAGTAAAATTTCTTACTATTACTTGACTAAATAATTAAAGAGAATGATTGTTAATTGAGATTAAAAATAAAACAAAACTACACAAAAATAAACCAAACCAATATGAATAAATTAGATCAATTAATCAAGAGATGAAAATAAGATTGGACAAGCATCTAGATATATAAGAATCTTTTAATAACATCTTTATATTCATGATTCAATGTATTAAAAAGGTTTTATAATCTATACTGTCAAATTTTACTAACTTATGAAATTGCTCTCTCTGAAATTACAATCACTTACATTCAAATTGATTAACTAATTCTCTATTCAATTAAAACCTGTAGGAACATATTAAGTTTTACAAAATTTACTAAAAGGTTTAACCCCCAACACTAGAGAATTTATAGAAATCTATCTCTAGTACCCCTTCAACTCCTAGTATCTAAGCCTTATTCCACTCACAAGAAGGTTTAAGATCTAATCTAAGCACTAACTTTAATTAAATTAGCATTACACTCCATGATCTTTTTTTAAATAAAAAATAACTTTATAAATAAAACTAAATCAATCCGTACAATGACAACAACTAGGATTTCCTCAAGTTGTTAAACCTGAAAAATATAATCAAAAAATAGATGAAGTGTCTAGATGATCTCGATTTGTTAATGTGATCTACTCAAATTGGATAAATCTGAGCTACTTCTTTCTTTAGAACGGCTTCATGAAGCCTCTCTAAGGTCTTGTTGTCGTCTCGACGACTAATTATAATTCTAAAGCTAAAAAGAATGCAAACGTCTTTTCAAAGAAGGCTAATTGAAAATTTTAGAAAGTTTGACACTAAATTGAAAATTCTTAAAAGATTAGACACTTTTGAATATATTGTTTTTATACTCTTTTGATAATGTCAAAGTTAAGACATGGGGTTCACTGATTTTGGGAGAAGAACTTGTCAATGAATATCACCTCTCTTTGTCTACAAACTCCATTGTTCATTATCTTTTTCAACTTTTATGTTACTTAACGGCCTCAAGTCTGGATCATTCTATTAACACATTGAGAGAGGCATTTGTGAGCTAGTTGTTATAGCTAATACTGAATGAAGTGGTTACAGCTTTTATGGTTACATCAAAATGTGCTTTGCTTTTTAATTATGGAACTTGCAAAACTGATAAACAGAATAAAATGATAAACAATTGGAAAATAACAAAATGGATGAGTAAAAGGAATGGACCATGAAAAATCACTTTGTTATGTTTTTGTATATTTCTTAAGTAATTCTACGGCTCAGGAATGTCAATATGTCTGAACTAAAAACAAGTGCAAATGCCCTATTACTATAAAGTTTGCTTGTTTTCCATTTGTCATCTAGTACATACCGAATCTCATTCCTAAAAGGTTATCAAACCTCTTCACTTTCCAATTAGGGCCACTAAATAATAAAGATACTATGAAGCAGTATACATTATTATGAATTTATCTCATCTTTATTAAAGGAAGGTCATATATTTCAATTCTAAAATATAAATTAAACGATTTTGAAGTCAATTTTTTATCTTTGCCGTGGAGAAAGATTACGACATTTTGGAACTTGTCCAGTGATAAAACAAATTAGCCAAATATGATTAAATGGACTTATAAACTCAGCAGTCAGAAAGAAGAGGATCAAGCAGTGTTTAAGACGACATCTAGTTGTGTGATTTATACAATTGAGAAAGAGAGAGATCAAAACTTTCGTGCTAGCTCTTTCACCTGTGCTATAGAATAATTAGAGATTCACTATAGAATATAGTCTAATTCATAACTGAAACATACGCTAGCAATCTGATGTTAATTTTCAACTTGGGTTTTTCTCGATTAGCTCATAACTTCATGTTCATATCTAAACATGAACAGGTTCTAAAGTAATCCTATGGGACTCGGGATTTCATTCTCCTTATTCTACTACTGGTTTACTAGTGGAACTCCCTGTGTTAGTTTGCTTTTATTTTCATTTTGAAAGGAATTAACACAATTCTTTACCATTCAAAAAATATCTTGAAACTAGAAGGAAAGCCCGCTATATTAAAATTGTTTGAGAAAAGAAGTATATTTCAAAATATGGTGCAATTACGTACGATTTTTCAGTTATACATAGTATAAGCCATTTGAGCTAAGTATGTTATGACATTTCCCGTTCTTGTCGTTTGGAGTCCGTGATTTAGTTGTGCAGTGTAAAGTTTTACAAAAAGCAGAATGAGGTTTTCCTTCGTGGCCGTTGAATATCATTTGTTCTGATTCAACTGAATGAAAATTTGAATTCTTTCATTATCAAAATGAAAATCACGACTTTTTAGAAATTATGAATCCCTAATCCGACATAATTTGACTATTTCACTTCTAAACAGTATATCAATTAATCATATGCCAATAATATATCAGAAATATGAAATTTTTGTTCCAATAAATTGTTAATAAGGAGAAAGGATTCTTAAAAGAAGAAAATAAATGGTCACCTACAACTAGGATGAAGAAAAAAAGTTGGATAATCATCATAATTTTGCCAATTTAGTAATTCTCTCTCCCTCTTTCAGCATATGATTGCAGTAAGTAATAGCTAATAATGCTTCATTGTCTTTCAAAAGTGAGGAATAACGAAATGTTAAAATTAACAAAAGCAATGACGGTGTATGAACTTTTCTCGGGAATTTTCAAATTCTTGTTTTCATTTTATAGACAAGGTCTGTGAAATTTTCTCAGGAAAATACAATCCCAATAGGGAAAAAAGTTAGGCAAGACGCAGTTATACATAAAAAAGCAATCATTTGAGTGCCTTTTTCAGAGAAGAAATCTTCTTTCATACAATAAATGTATGCATATCCATTATCCACGTTCAAGTACATTTGGAAATTAAATGCTTACCTTTTTATACAGCTAAGAATGTCGAGACATGCCACGTTTTAGAGCGTGAGGCCAAGATATTTTGTTCTCATATCGCACACTTTCGGTTGAATTGAAGTCCCCATTTTAGACATGCAAGTTTGATGACGAAGCAGATACCTGCACGTTTCACAGCTGAGAATCTATGCAAATTGATCAGAATAAAAGCAGACTGCAAATGCAAATACACATCAGTACTGTACAGAAAACTGAAATTTAGAAGTGACACTCTTGCCTACTGCTATGTAAGATACTAAAACATGTGCGAGTGAAAGATAGTCATAGTCCTCAAGCACCACTCTTAAGATACACGATAAGGTCAACGTACTCCCAACGCAAGCTAACTAGACTGCACCTCCAAGCTTCAGTTGCCAACATTTGAACATAACATAGTTCAACTTTCATTTAATTCAACAGGTTCCATAAGATTTGTTTAATTTATGCCTTCTAATTCACCACCAACTCCATCAAGTGCCTGACTTGGGAATGCAACTCAAACGTCAAGCTACAGCATATCCCAAGGGCCAAACACAATAAGTGAAGCAACTGAACTATTGAAAGTTACTCTTTGCATCATCATTCAGAAACTATCACATGCATTAACCACAACGGAAAGGAAAAAAAAATTCCTCCACTACCATGTCCACTGGCATGCAGAAAATGAAACCATCAATGTATCAAAAAATAAATCTGGTCAAGTCTCGTCTCTGCATTCTGTGATCTCTCCAATCATGGGCCAAAATATGTTTTTCATTCACTTGTTCTGGCAAATTTGTGCAGAAAATGCTAAAGGATATATGAACCACATTCCATGACTATGATCTTATATATGCAATAAAAAATCATTACTTAGAAGGTTTGCAGTAACAGAAGGGATGAGAAAATAAAACAAGATAATGGTATTAAAAAATAAGGAGCAGCATAAAGTTGCAGCAAAGTGGAAACTTTAATGTGAAAAACAAACAAAATTTAAAAGACTAAAAGGTAGTAGTTCTTCATGTAGAAGTAATAATTTCATAATGCATATTCTCCCATCTTAAATGGATCCTGGCCAAATATTGTTCTGGTAACAGAGAAGACATGTTTATGGCATCTTGTTGCTTGAAAGGGTCTCTTAGTTGTTTGGCGAAATCAACCAAAGCATAAAGTTGCAGCGAAGTGGAAACTTTAATGTGAAAAACAAACAAAATTTAAAAGACTAAAAGGTAGTAGTTCTCCATGTAGAAGTAATAATTTCATAATGCATATTCTCCCATCTTAAATGGATCCAGGCCAAATATTGTTCTGGTAACAGAGAAGACATGTTTATGGCATCTTGTTGCCTGAAAGGGTCTCTTAGTTGTTTGGCGAAATCAACCAAGTATCAAATGAGAGACAAAATCAGACACATGCTTTTTTAGAAAAGGGTACCAAAAGGCTGCCAGTATGACTTACATAAAATAGTTTGAGCAGCCATCGACATGTCATGGTCTTGCCTTTTATGCGATTGAATGCCTCAATGTGCCACAAATTACCTTTTTTAAGGGTAACTCTGTTGGATGAAGCTGAAAACTTGCATGCCCATGATCATGTTCAATGTGTAACGGCATTCATTTACTTTCTCACCAAGTATGTCCTGTAAACATGGAAATTTAATAGGTTCCAAACATTGGTGATGATACCACTTGACAGAGCATCAAATGCTTGTTTTGCAGCCATCTGACGTTCTTCAAGAACTTTTACATCACTAAGGAGTTCCATTAAGGCATTTGTAAGGTCATATTCCCCAGAGACCTACATGATTGATAATTAGGAGTCCAAATTACCCCAAAAAAAAAAAAAGAGTGCAAAACACAAATTTGTGATCAAGATAACCTTTTCCTAGAGAAAAAAAAAAAGTTAAGTGACCATTGTGATATGATAATACGGCAAGTTTGCATCTTAAACCACATGCCCTGGCATGTGTATTTAGCAATAGTTTAATGTTTTGCCACTTTAACAGAAAATGCAACCTTGAATGTGTATAGTTTCAACAAATAACAGATCTCCAATCCCATGAATTAATTACAAATATGAGCATGTGCTCTCTTGTAGCAGATTATGACAAAGTAAGTTTAATATTAACTGTGCTGTTTTCTGCATTCAACTAAATGAAGTTTGACTTGACAAAAAGTGGCAAACTTTCTCGATTCTTGAAGTATATTAGTTTTATTTATATGGCACTTTGAACCAATTTACGAGATGAATTTGACTCAAAAGGCTATGCTTCAATCAGGAAATTTCCAACAAGCAAAAGAAAAAGAAATTTCAAACCTGCATAACTGATAAAGGTTTTAATCGTTGCATTTCCTGTACCATGTGTGAGAAATGCCCAATGTGACAACCTGAATGCAGTAAATCATGAAAGATTATAACTATATAATATACTAAATTCATATGAAGCATTTAGGACCTAGGATGGAAGCATTCACCTGTAAGAACAGCACATCTAGCAGTTGCAGATTCTGATATGTTATGGCATGCTAAATGGGGGAAGAATGAACCCCATTTACAGCTATTGGTGTTAATCTGTACATGTGTTTTAACTCACCTACAAGATAGTTTTTGAGTGGGCACACTAACATTTGGGGATCCATGAAAACAAATTCATCAAGGGACAGCACGCTTAAAGTGATAAACAAGGGAAAACATATAGCTCAAATTCAGACAACCTTATCATTTAATTTGGCTTGAAGTTAGGTCTCAACTACCAACAAGACTAATGAATGTTGCTTTTATTCCTCGTATCATTCCAAACCAACTTGCCTGTCATATGTATAATTCAGTTCATTCACATTCAAATGGGTAAGAGAGTGGTCTAACCAATTCATTCTTGATTAAAAATTTGTTTTCACGTTACTATGCTCTGTATGATTTTAAAACCACAGGTGATCAGATATGGAATAACAAGATATCTAGAGGTAAATATACAAACTATGTATCGGTAGGGGAACTTTGAGTTTACTCAACATTCACTAAATGAACAAAACCATAATCACACAACTAAAGCAATGACCTCTTTTCATTACCATGAAACATCAAGTAAACAGAAAGTAGATGCCACAGCAGATCACTTGTTTAAGGCCAATTATGACATAACTCCTCAAGATACAAGCCATATCTAAATATGATTTTCTGGAACCTGGACAAAAGGGAAAGGTGAATTCAAATGGCGTACCTAATGTGTCAACTACATACACATTTATTCCCGGTTTAATTCTTTGATGTTGAGACCTCAAAGCTACATGTTGCCCTCCTTTCTGCAATTCCTGCACTCCTTAAACTATGTTTGATAATAACAGCACAACATATGTTCAAACCTACTTTTTAACAAGTTAACTGAGAATGGATTAGAAAATAACCAAGCATTTTTGACAATAAGATGTTAAGATAAACTTTTGTTTGTAATTACCACATAATGTACCCAGTATCATCAAAATCTTCAAGACATAGATATTGTCGTTTCTAGCAAATTTGTCACGAAATGTCTGAGGCGGCCAACAACAATCTTTTCTGTAAAAAACTTTTACCATTTCGCACTGTATGTTAGTGACATATTACCGCCTTTATAATTTTGTTATCATCTACAGAACCGCACAATCAACTTGACATTTATTGAATTGCATATATCTTACTACCAATCTAGAAAGACTAGTGTGACACGCTCAGCCATCAAGCAGTGTTCAATGCATGAAAGCTTACAAACCATGGATTAGCCTACTTTGGGCAAAACAATATTGATAGAAAGATAATCTTCACTTGGATAGACATGTTTCCTTTAACTATTAGTATGAACTGAAAAATTAAATGATGTAAGAGTGAGGGTTAGAATGATTGATATACAAACATACAGTCAATTAATGCTCAAATTAGCACTACCATGCCCCTGCCACCCATGCATACACACTTGCTCAGAGAAACAGAGAAAACTTAGCTATTTTGGTTGAGATGAACTATTTGGCACTGTGAACAAGATTCATACCTGAGCAATCTCTAGTCCATGTTTTGGGTAACGAGGCACAACAATAGTGATCAAATCAGGGAACTTCTGCATGACCACTTTATGCACCCGTAGCACAACTGAAAAATGGAAGTTAGCAATTATTCAAACAAAGTCAGAAATAAAAGAGAAGGACCATCTCTTTTATAAACTAAATTGAAAGAAATTCAAAGGCAACAAAATGGAACTAGGAAAGTGAAATTGTAAGCAGCTGGCTATTTAGATAATTCTCATGCAAAACAAAAAAACCATTAATTTAACACAGTAGAACATAATAGTATTAGGAAATAACCTTCTTCTTCACCCCTATGTATTGAAGAAGCCATCCAAACCGGCCTACAGGAAAGCTCCACTTTCAGTTCTTCTATGCTCTGTATACCTCCCTTTGAGGAGTCATAACCTACAGCTGTGTAAAACCACTGGTAAGTTCAGAAAAAGTCAGGCCACAATTACCATAGTCAGCAATTACTAAAAGAAACGCAATGAACAGTAAAGAAACACTTAAAAAGGATTTAGATGGTGGCATTAGCTTAATGAATAAGCTCCTTTTTTTTTTTTTTACATACAAATTTCTTCCATAAGTTACTTTGTGCAATGTTTATCAGCATACCATATTTCAGATCACCAGAAAAATTGATGACAAAAGGAGGAGCCTGCAGAAGTTGGTAGCGGATGGCCTGCAAATTACTCTGTGACATACAAAAAGAATTAGCAACAACCAATCACAAGATACAAAAAACAATTAATATATCATTTAAAGGAATACATACCAGGGGTACAATCAATGAGAACTTGGACAACATCAGTGAAATCAGAGGAAGAAGTATTGGTTCTGACCACAACATAAAGGACTTTGTTGACACTCGAGCATTTAACAATGTTAATGAAATCTGCAGAACAAAAATGGGATATGAATTTAGTGGCTTGGTGGCAATGCAAACCAATATAGAATTACACAAAGACCATAAGCAGTTGGCAACATGCTAGAAAGTAAATATAGTCAAAGTTGGCTATGTCAAAATGAGTAACCATTAGCCCATGAGCATGTTATATATAATACCATTAGTCAAGCAAATGTAGCTCACTTAAAAGAAATCCTCTACCTTGAAACATTAATTTGAAAGGCAATCAAGAAGCTGCAATCATTTCACATCTTAGGTAAACACACACGCATTCGAACAGATAACTTACACCCCTCTGAGAAGAACTCATGACAAGGTTTGGCCATAGCTCACTCTCCATTAATATGATTGCATTGGGCTTCCAGTAGTCAAGGAAAGCATCCATAACACCAGGAACATCAAGTGGTGAAAACTGGTTCAATTAATAAAATAAGAAAAGAATTCTTATCTTTCCACTCAAATATAGGCAACAAATCTTAGCAATCTAAATTATGAACAAAAACTGCTTGGCATACAAAACCACACAAATAGAAGACAATCGACTAATAACATCTATGTACCTGGTACAACACGCTACTTGGAAGCTGATTCTTTATAACTTCACTACATATTCATAACAAGTAGACAAAAGAAGATACGAAGACTTTCTTAGTCCAAAAACAAAAAACTAGAAACTTAACTTGAAATTATGAATCTCACAATGCAGATAACGTTGCTGTAGTCATCAAGATGTTCAAATCAGGCCTACAATCCACACACCGCTTAATGACAGGAATCGCAGCCATTCCTTCACCTACATAAAGAAAAAAGTAATATTATTCCAAGTATAAACAGTTCGAATTCAAAAACTGATAGGAGCATGAGACTAAGTAAATGAGAACAATCACAACCTAAGGAAACGGCATGAAACCACACAAGCTCGCCGGACGGGCGACGGACGGATGGCCGGCCCAACCGCTCGGCCCACCGCGTTGGGTGCTCACGGCCGTGAAAACACCGCCATTTAAAGTGGATGCGGATCAGTGGCGATAAAGCTCGCGTCAGTGCCCTGTATACCCTGTAGAGTACCATGCCTCTCGAAGAAGCCGCCATTTTCGGTCTCCGTTTTGCTTCGACGCTCTAAGCTCTCCCACCGCAGCTTTTGCCGATCTGTGAGACCCGACCCGGGGAAAAGGTGGATCCTCTATGACGGGCCAGCTCTGAAGAATGCCCAAAATTTAACCTTTTTGAATTTTGAAGCCCGGCAGGCCTGCAAATGAAATATTCCTAATACTAATTCCTTTCATGAAAATTTGAATCAACGTGTATAAATTATAAAAGTAATGTTTTTCTACTAAAAATTTATAAACGGAAAAGAGGAAAGTCATATGAGAAAAATCAACCAATTGAATGATAGATTTACATAATAAAGGGGAAACTTTCACTTTAACAAAATAAAATATTCAAAATATTTGAGAAAAGTCTAAGAATACTTTACGAAGAGTTAACAAATAACTCTTTACCAATTAAAAATAAAGCTACGTATAATTGGAACTTTCTAGACTATGTGTATTCGTAATTTTTAGTGGAATATTGATGTTGTTATCATATTGAGTTAACAACTATAAATTGTTTTTAAAATGATAATGACTAATTTACATATATTTTCTACAACGAGGGGAAAACACTTGTAAAAGCAAAACCTTGGAATTGTAAATAACATAATTTAAGAAAATATTTCATTCAACTAAATAAAACATCAAAAGAGTTTTAGAACAAATCATATTAAATATATGAATTATAAATTA
>JANIHZ010000004.1:57062906-57078643 GCA_027478365.1 Erythroxylum rufum | reverse complement strand
TATTACTATTCACCAATACGTATTCACTGTGCACTTTTCACTGTGCACTATGCACTTTTCACTATGCACTATGCACTGTGCACTATGCACTATGTCAAAAGATGACTCGCAAACTCGCTTTTGTCTACTACCCACCTTCTTTGAACATGATAATACTACGCCCGTTGCGCCACCACCATCTCCTCCTCCAATTAATACTAGTGATGGTATGATTTCTTCCATTGTTGCACTAAGTACTAACTTGACAGGAACTATCCAAGATTCCGTCCCGATTCGACGCTCTCAATGTCATGTAGATCTTCCAGCGCGTTACGGATACTCCCCAGAAAAATATGGTAAATCTTATGCCTTAGTAACTACCTTGCCAACAGTTACTATTCACACTTCTTTTAAACAGGCAAACGAACATGAATACTGGCGTAAAGCTATGAAAGATGAGATGGCTGCACTTGAAGAAAACATGACTTAGAGCCTCCAAACAAAACCTCCAGATACCTCCTTGATTGGCAGTAATGGATATACACAATAAAATACAATGTTGATGGCACTTTTGATCAATATAAGGTAAGATTGGTAGCTCAAGGCTACAAGAAAGAGTATGGCCTGGATTATGATGAAACCTTTGCCCCAGTTGCTAAAATGCCAACTATCCGAATAATTTTGTCTATTGCGATAAAGCAGGGGTGGAAACTTCACCAGATGGATGTCAAGAATGTCTTCCTTCATGGTGACTTGTAAGAGGTGGTTTATATGAAACCACCTCCCGGATTCGCTCCATCGGATCCAAATATGGCATGTCGCCTCCATAAGTCCTTATACGGCCTGAAATAGGCTCCATGGGCTTGGTTTGAAACATTCGAAAAACTATTATTCAGGCTGAATTCCAACAAAGTAAATGTGACTACTCCATGTTCTTCAGACCACCTAAATACGGTATCACTATTTTGCTTATTTACGTCGATGACATTATTATAACTGGTAGTGATACAGATAGAATTTTTCATCTTAAAACTTTACTCAATACATCTTTCAAAATGAAAGACCTTGGACTACTAACATATATTTTTGGGTTTGGAAGTATGTTATTTGCAGGATGGAATCAAGCTATCTCAAAAGAAACACGCTGAAGAACTTATCAAACTCACCCCTATAAGTGATGATAAGATGACATATACTCCAATGCAACAAAATATTAAGTTCCATATAGAAGATGGTACACCCTTTCTTGATGCCACTTTATATCGAAGACTTATTGAAAGTCTTATATATTTGACCATGACTCGGCCCGACATTGCATATCCGGTCCAAGTCCTTAGCCAGTTCGTCAATAAACCTTGCCAACATCACTATAGTGCCGCTCTCCGCATCATTCGCTATATACGAACCACCATCAACCGCGAACTCTTCTTCTCGTCCTCTTCTTCCATGATTTTATCCGGCTATGCTGATGCCGATTGGGCAGGTTGTTCATCAACTCGTCGATCTACCACAGGATGGTGCATGCTTCTAGGTACTTCTCTCATTTCTTGGAAATGCAAGAAACAAACAAAAGTATCAAAATCTTCAACTGAGGCCGAATATCGAGCAATGTCTGCAGCTTGTTCCGAAATTGTGTCGATTCGTCGCTTATTAGGAGAATTAAATCAACCTCTCTTACAGCCCACTATTCTTCACGGTGACAACACAAGCGCCATTCAAATCGCCACCAATCCTGTGCACCATGAAAATACTAAACACATCGAGGTTGATTGCCACTACATTCGTGAACAGGTTGAAGACAAAATTATCCAATTATCCTATATTTCTACACACGAACAAGTTGTCGACCTCCTTACCAAGGCTATGTCACGGAATCGTCACAATTTCTTAGTATCCAAACTTATGCTTCATGACACGTAGCATTAGTTTGAGGGAGGGTATTAACGACAATATGGAAATATATCATTTCCACATTTTCACTCCTTGCAAATCTCTATCTCAACATCTTCACATATTTGTCTCCAATGGCTTCTTATCATTCCAAGTTTCCCATATTTGTTGTCTTCCTCGTTTCATGCAATCTTGTATCTATTTCCTTATCTTGAGTTATGTATATATAGCTTCTTTGTACACAGCTTGTGAACAAGAGAGAACATTCAAAATTTCAAACAATATTTTATATTTCTTTAGATTTACAGTCGGTGGGTTAGGGTTGTCTTCCCCAACCATGTTCGTTGCTCCTCCATCCACTTGAGGGATGGTGTCAGTAGGCGGAGCTTTAGATGGGCATAGTTCAGTGCTGTGGCCGACTCTCCCACAAGAAAAGCAAATTTGAGGTAAGCCTTCATAAGCCGCCTTGAGCACTTCCCCATCGAGTTCTACTCTTGAAATAATTGGTTCGGTGAGATCAATATCTACGGCCACTCGGGCATATTTTCCCCTTTGGGCCTGTTGTGTGGCATCATCGATTCTCACTGTATGTCCTACGATGTTGCCCAGGGCCTGGAGGATGGCTGGGTGGTATCGCAACACTGGAAGCTCTGGGAAGCGCACCCAGACGACTGCTCTAGTGACTTTCCCTTGTGCTGGCCAGAACTGTGGGCTCCAAGGTTGCACTGCCAGAGCATGCCCAAAGATAACCCAAGGCCCTTGGTTAGTGCGGTCTCGTAGTCTTCAGATTCAACCAGATTAATCAGGAAAAAATCGTTCTCCAAATCAATCACTTTTAAGGGACCTGATAGATTCCACATTAGTTTAAGTCTGTTCTTGAGCAACCGATATCCTATTCTCCTTCCCAATAATTTGACAATAACTGCTCGTTCCCGGGATGTATCAAGTCGATGTTTAAAGGTGGTCGATAATTCAATAGCGTTGCCAAAGGAACCTCGTACTCTAATTATCTCTCCTGCTTCGACCTCAGCCAAGGGTTCTTCTGGCCGGGCGATTTCTTCTTCTGCTATCGTTGGTTGGTCAGCGGTCACTACAGCGCTATATGTCATGGGTGTTTGTGTGGGAGGATGATGCTCCTCCCGATCTCGTATACAAACCTTCTTCGCTGTAGGACATCGATGGTAAAGTGGCTGTAGTCTCCTCGCGCAGCTTCAAATCGTTTCGAATTGTCCATGGAAGCTTTTTTTACATCTAAACTGAAAAAAAAAACGGCATTTTTAACAGAGTTAGAAAGAAAATTTGGACTCCTTGATAGGATCAAGTTTATAAGCAATTCAGAGATGGTGGCTGTCAAGCATACAAAGTGGGGCAAGTGCTTCTGATGATATACAGACACTGAAACTCCAAAGTGGGGCCAAGAGTTCAGTTATGTTTGAAGTTTGGGGCCCAAAAAGAAGAGATCAAGTCCGATTTCTTATCACCTCTAATTAAGTCACCTTTTTGGTGAAATCTTTACGGGGTAGCTAAAATGTCGAAGGATCATTACTATTGAGATCTCCTCGAATTATAAGTTCAAACATCACACTGAAAGTCCAGTGTTTTACCATTTTAAGCACCGTTTTAACATTGAACTAGTAAGCTAGATTAGCAAATGCAACATGCTCTCAAAGGTATATTCTCTACACTATTGAAGAGAAAGGATT
Source organism: Erythroxylum rufum (assembly GCA_027478365.1). Classification (NCBI taxonomy): domain Eukaryota; kingdom Viridiplantae; phylum Streptophyta; class Magnoliopsida; order Malpighiales; family Erythroxylaceae; genus Erythroxylum; species Erythroxylum rufum. The sequence goes on along the minus strand of JANIHZ010000004.1, from coordinate 57,075,071 downwards.
TAAGCATTTTTTACCAGTCAAAAGAACATCGTCTAAAAATATGTTTTCAATACGTTTTAGATTGGGGGATGACGAGACACGTAAACACCCAATCATTACCCAGGAACTGCAAAATTTTGCATTTCTTAGATCATTGGAAGTTTTATGTTACAGAAAATATATGAATCGTTCGGAAGTCCGGAAGATCCGAGGTGTTCGTAAGTGTAACATGACGATTATATGATTTAGTCATCGCTCATCACAAATAAAATTGGACCTAGAAACATGGTCTGGAAGAATCTGCGTGAATCGACTACACGAGTTTACAGTGATCATTCCTTTCCCCATGTAGCCATAATCATGCTTGCACCTGGAGAACTCCGGAAGAATATTTTGATTAGCTACTTCACTGATTCTGCATATGTAGTTGAGGCCCACCAGAAGTTCTGTAATTACAGCTTCGGTCCTTGATTGGTTGGCAAAATGAAGGGTCTGCACAAGAAGCACATTTGTTCCAAGCTCCTCCTGCTTTCTCTCAAAATTACGTTCAGCTTGCCAGCGTATCGTGTTAAGTGCTAGTGGCAACAACCAATCTAATATCCTTGCAAGAGCTACTCTCCACTCTGTTACAAGAGAATCGTTATAGATAGAAGGGGCAAGAGATTTGGCGTATATCTTGAGCCTGGACCTCAAAGAAGCTTTCAATGTTCCTGGTAGCATATTGTACAGATCGCTTCGTGTATCTGTGTCAATTGCATCAGGCGATGAAGCTAGTCTCTGGATTAACACAATCAAATTTGCATAGTGAAACGCCAAAGCAGCATCACCAAGAGTAGAAGATGGGGCAACAAACATTCGTTTCTTCCCATTTAAGACAGCTAATTTACAGTAGATTCTGTTGCTAAAAGAAATGGATACCAAACTTGCATTTTCAGCTTCAAAGCTTTTGAAATAATCACCCAGGATCTTCATCGGACCGCTCACGGATGACTTGCATCGCCGCGCGAAAGTAAGATCCTTTTCACTAGCCATATATCCTTTGAAAGGTCCTACATGTGCCATCCGTTTGGTCTTCACGAGATTATTCTTCCCATTAAGTGTGGACAACTGCTGCAGAAGTTTTTGTTGCCTGTTGAATGCTGTAGCCGTCTCAGCACTCAGTTCTGAAATCAATCTTGACTTCCCAAGAGGTCCTGGAGTTGGAGGTAAACGATTCATAATGTACTCTGAAGGATGTACTGCAGTGTGCATAACAACAGAAAAAGAGCTGGAACGAGAAAGAATGTCGGAATTCATCTGTTCGCATTTGTTGTTATGTTCCACAAGTGTCAGGTGATTAATCTCAAAGGCATGTTTGATTCTCTCTAGTATTGTCAAAAGTGATCTTGCCAAGAGTCGGACAACGTAATCATATGTTCGACCCCATGGAGACATCTCTTGCAGACATGTCACCGTCTGGCGATGGAGTATTAACCTCTGCTCAGCATCAAGCAACTTCCGTCTATCTATGCGGTCATTGGCCTGCATTCTCCTAAATGTTTGTTCAAGCTCTGCAAGAACTTCCAGCTCTTCAGATAATTGAAAGGTTATTGCTATAAATTTTTCCATTTTCTTAACTTTCCTATCCATTTTCTTTACTCTATAGCCCCACCCAGACCATTGAAGATGATTCTGAATTGGGTCATTCACAAAATCCCCAAAACGACGGAAAAAAGGGTCTGTGCACTTTGTCCCATACATAGCCACTGATCTTGCTAGGAGTACCAAAGTCTCCATGATCTCGTTTAAAGCAAGTTCCATTAGGTAATTACTGTCATCTGAGACAAGCTTTTTAATCCCAACTGAATTTACGAACTCCTCCCTCAATCCGCTCATCCCACTGTCACTCAGGTAATGCCATAAGTTAACGATCTTGGACATCAAGCTCACAACTTCAAATGCCATTATTCCAATTTTTATCTTGGCTGTCTCTGGAGTGCCCTTCCCTGAATGCCCCCGCCGAACAGAAAACCTTGAGTCAGTCACCAAGTCTTTCCTCATGGTGAATGAATTGTGAAAGCTGCATGTAAATTCAAGAGATGGCTACAGAATCTGCAAAAAGGTTCAAAACAAAGTAGGAAGAATAGAGCATTAAGCATAATATCATTAAAGGAGTTGAATATCGCAAAATCATCTCTAGTGCTTGTAAAGTGTATGGCTACTTCGATACAAAAGTTGGTTTTTCATTTCATTCATTCCATTCTTCTCCTTTTTGTTCTTTGATTTTTTGGCAACTACTCGACTAGGATTTGAAGTACCAGCAATTCTATATGATGAAACAACTAAATCAAAACCACAAACCTCCAATAAAATTCAAGGACTTGCTATTGTTCTTGGCTTTTACTATCACCAACGGGCCACGGCACATAAATTGCTCAGTCCATGTCAGGAATCCAAAACTTGGAGAACCGAAGAACAGAAAACCAGCAAAACAGAGTTCTAGCCAACCCGAGAGTCCGAAATGGCCTCACTATTATGCAGCACGCTCAAGACTAGCGTGTAACATATAACAAGACTAGTCAATGTAAAGAGTTAAGAAGAATGAAGTTGCGTAAGATCGAACCTCCACAAGACTAGTGTCATCATATAACAAAACAGACGGGAGAGACTAGAACAATTTAACCGAAGAGTGTAACAAAAAGATAGAGACAATGAGGCAACGACAAACTGAAATTTCGAGTAGTTCAATGTCATATGCGTCAGGATCAGTTCGTGAGCTAATGCTTGACAGTAACAATTTTACATTATTCATTGACCAGCACACAACTCTTCTCGTTCTGGATCTAGTCTTCCTCCTTTTCTTTTCTTTTGGACGTAACATGGAAATCGCACTCAAAATTTGTTCGATTCGAGCCGTTTGGGTGTGTTGTATACATATTTGTTTCAAGCTTTAGTTGAATTATGTGAATGAGTTATATATCAACTTTCTAACATTGAGTTTAAAGGTTAAGTTACCTTGGAACCTTATATTGGTATAGAGTATAAGACTTCAGCTCTTTCAAACTTGAACATAAAAGGCTAGAGATCACATACTTTTGGTCAAGCATTGTAAGTCCAGAAAAAGAAAAGTTCTGAGCACACGAATTCAGTTGTTCATATCTGACGAGACACTCTAAGATACTTTGTCTAATTTGAGGTGTTGGTTATAGGAGCTTGGGCGACATAAATTAAGAAATAGTTATTGTGGTCAATGATCATAACAGAAACGTACGCAAGAGGAACTTCCTTATCGATATTGTAAAACTGAGGCAAGTTAGAGAATTTACAAGGATTATGCAAATCCAACCGTTGTGAAACAAACTCGGCTTTTGCCGTTTCGAATCTTTCGATAGTAACTAGGGCACTTGGGCCATTTTGAGTTCTCGAGGGTCATAAATAAAACCCAATTACTTATGTAGTTCCTGTTATCGAAATATGCACCCATTGGTTTTTTCTTTAATCATAGAAAATTATGGATCGTGAATTGGTACAATTTTTAAAAAAAATTAGCTATTTTAAAATATATATAATATTTTTTATAAATGTTTGCATAAATTATTTATTTATTTATATATTTTAAATAAATTAAATATAATCGTAAAACACCTGAAATATTTGAGAAATACTCATTTGTATTTTTTAATATCTTTTCATCCCTTGTGCCCTCTAAAGTCTATATGGATGAATTTTTTTTTGTGAGTGGAAATCAAAATCTTATATTTCTGTTTCTCACCAAGTAAATAAATTTGAAACCTTTCATAGGTAACTAACATTGATTCCACTATTAAATTGATAATAAAAACAAAGGATCGACATGATAATGATTCCATCTAGAATAAGGTTGCGTACTATCAGATTTTTTTTAGATTTTACGGACTTCAACTAGAAGTTGACGGTGATGTACTTGAAGAATATCCCAATTCTACAAGAAATTCTTTGGTTATATGCAACATTCCAAATCTGATGACCCAATTGATATTGGTAATATAATACTACCAATCTCATCTTTATCATATAATATTAACGTAGACTTAATTGCTAGATTTACGATCTTATCTTATTTGTTTTATTTTGTGTCTGTGAATAATCACAAGCTTCAACCGGCCCGTAGCTTGCATAACCTTCTTAGCACAAATATTATAAACCCTTTTTGGTAGGATGTGGATCATCAACTGAATTTCTGGCTAGATAAACGCCGTCTAGCTTCAAGGATAAGGTTAACCATACGCCACCCAAATGCATAATCCGTGCGAAATCTATGTCGACTCTTTGAGCTGATGCCAAAAGAGCATAAGATCATAAAGCCTACACTTTTAACAAATGTTAAAAGTGTTAATCATATTGACTAACGACAAATGAAAAGGAAAATTGGTTGGTGTATGGACTCTATCGATTCATTCCAACATTTGAAGTAATTATGATTGACAAATAAAATTGGTCATGCCATGGATTTAATTATCTGCTTTATTGACAGTTGTCATCAACCTTCAACAAAAGGCATCTACATATATATAGATAATAATCCAACTTTAATGTTTTTCTTCTCTAGCATGTGGAAGAGATAATTGTTGGGGGCGTCCCGAATGATGATTCTTTGACCCAAGTACAAGTTACTTTCAAGCATGTCAATTAACAAGTTCCACAAGCAGTCAACAGAAATTACAAAACCACTTGTTACCTACAAATAGGCAATTATATTATTTATCTGTTTAAGTGTAGGTTTAGGGGGGCCTAAGTGCGAATTTATGTAATGAGAAATGCCATATAAGAGGTTGGGAAAAGGGTTGATGAACTGAGAAAACAAAAATAAAATGGAGATTTGGAGCAGGCGTGAGGGAGTCTTGAGCGGAATCAACCCACATGGGATTTAATTTAATTTAATTTAATTAACCCCCAAAAAGAGGAATTTATTCAATAAATTAATTATCAACTTTATTTATATTTCTATTACTACTAAGTAAGTACTAAGCAAATATCTAGAATGGTCCCCCCCTATATGATCTCTATAGTTGTGCTGGTCATAAAAACTCACACAGGTCCCTTTCTCTTTTTTCTTTTCTCGTCTCAATTTGGACTACAATAAGATTCTTTTTATTGGGACTTATCAATTACTGCTTCTTCTCTATTTTAAAAAAAATTGGGTGGCAGGGAACTGTCAATATAATACACATTGTTTGAGAGGAAAATAACAATATAATACACATTGTGTTTGTAACTCTTTTACCCTTCACATGCGTGAATACCTCCTTTTCAATACTCCATCACTTTCTGTAATTTATTATTTTCATATGTTTTATTTATATCATAGGCCTGCAACTAAGGACAGACAAGCTTTTATAAATGGCAAAATATTATTTAAAATTAAATTATATACAAATAAATTACAATATATATAAACTGAAAGCCGATGCTTTGTTTAGAAGTGGGCCTTTTCTTTTTCTTTCTTTGCTTTATTTAAATGCTAATAGTTGTTTTCATATCAAAGTATAAACAATATTTCTTTTTTTTTTATATAAAATAAACATTAGCGCAAAAAACAGACTAAGACAAGGAAGGTAAAAAAATTAACCCAAGCCAACAGATTTACCCTGTACACCCGGAACTTAATAGCCTTTCCCCCTCAACAATAACAGAAACCGAACAATCTAAATTTAAAATGAAGACTAAACAAGAAGGACGATCAGTCCAGTGATATGAGTTTGCATATAATAAGGCTACCTTGACTAAAGCATGGGCCACCTTATTGGCAATCTTACGCGTCCATTGAAAGGACAAGTAAAGGAAATGTCTCTTGAATGATAAACAATCAAGGGTCAAAATTCTAATCTCAGACCGATTTGGCGAATGAGCTAATATTGATTGGACAGCTGCCAAACAATCTGACTCCACAATGACCTTAGCAAGCTGTTGGTCTTTTAGCCAAAAAAGAGCTTCCCTTATAGACATAATTTCGGCAAAAACTGGGTCAAATAGGGCAGGGAAAAGACCTGAAATAGCAGTCACAAACTTACCTCGTGCGTCCCTAAGAACCGCAGCAAAGTCTTCCATCTGAACATCCTTTGGAGAAACAACGAACTCGCTGTCTTTTTTTTTCCGAATAGAGAGCCTTTGCAACCCTGAATCTATGAAGCTAAAACGAAAATCTAAGAGAGACCAACGTAGAAATAATATCTAGACCTCATCTTGCACATGAACGGCAAGACCAACACTTGCACTCGTAGAGAGAGAGAGAGAGGCAAGACCTAAACCTAACTGTTTTTTTAACAATATTCCTTCTTATTTAAGCTATTTACTTCAATTTTATTCATATGCCACAAGATTTATTATAATCTTTGTTACAATAATAAAATTGTTTAGTATTACATCTACCGTATATGGAATCAGCGTGCATTAGATTAACTCCGGTAAGTGCTACAAAGCTAATGTCAGGTTACATTTAAAAAAAATCACTCTTAAGGCTTAATTAAAAAAATCTCAAACTTTACTTAATTTTTTAATTATAGTCTGATTTTAAAAATTAGTAATAAAATACTTAAATTTGAATTTTTAAAATTATAGTCCAATGTTAATATTTTTGTTAACATTACTAACGTGACTTGTCACATACATGATAAAGAAATCGTAAACATTTATACACGTCATACTTAACTAAATTAAGTCGTTTTGAAATTGAAATCCCTAAATCGCTTGAATTGCAAAACCTTAAATTAGTTCGTTCTTGCATAAAAATAAAAAGAGCTTAGGGTGACAAATTGAAATTTCATTGAAATTGTTAAATACTTTCTTGTTATCGTTCTACACCGACGTGACATAGTTTGATTTAGAGATTTTAATTATACAACGATGTAGTTTAATTAAACTAAATTAGTTAAATTTAATTAAGTCTAACGTATATAATTGTTTAGAATTTGTAACAAATTATGTCAGCAACGTTAACGAAAATACTAATTTTAAGTTATAATTAAAAAATGAAAAGTTTCATTATTTAATTGTTAATTTTTAAATTAAAGTTATAATTATAAGTAAAGTTTTTATCAACTTTATTTATATATATAATTCATGAATAATCTTTCTTTATGCTTTGTCCCTTATCCCTTAGCATCTATAGGGATTGGACAACTTTTAATTCTTGCTTCTTTTCCTAGAAAAGGAAAGTAAAATTTTGAATTTGGGCCACTTGGTAATGACCATTATGACAACTGAAGAAATAGTCAAATTAATGGCTTATATTGCACTTGCACCTCGAGAAAATAAAAGAAAACGAAAGAGCTTATGTTGTCATTTGCCGAGGAAATGAAAACCTTTTTTTTTTTCTATAAAAACACAAATTGTATTTTTCTCTTTTGCAAAGTTAAAATAATGTAAGTAATATTTTTAAAAAATTATTTTCGTAATTTAAACATATAATTTCGTGCATCTCCTGGAGAGTATTTTTCTAAGTATAAGAGTGGTGGAAAATATTTACCTTTTGAGAAATTATTAGTTTCTTTGTACACCCACCATTTCAGTCCCAAGATCATCGCTACTTAATTCCTTATTTAATAGAAGTAAACGTGTTTGGTGGAGTTGTTTTAAATTTCCATCATCAATTTGGGGGGCGAAACAACTAACTCTTACCTATTGTACAACCACAATATTAATGTAAGATAACATCTGTCATTTTCTCAACTAATACCTCTTTTCCCCATTTTTAATTAACCCTTCATTTCTAAGTTAAATGACTTTTCAACATCCTTATTATCAAAAAATTACCTTCAAACCTAATCCTTCTTATACTACTATTCTCATTCCTCAAAGCATTCAATCTAGAGATGTGAAATGTCTCAAATTTTGTACAATCTTCATTGCATGTACAATACAGAGTCATTTCAATTATGCTTCCTCACCTACCTTCAACCACATTATTCACCCTGTAAGTTGAGAATTAATCAAAATTAGAAGGTTCACCCTATACGGACATTAGAGCAGGAGCATATACTGGATACTAAGGACTGACGCAGGGAATCAGGAACCGTTTATACTTTTATACTATAGTGTATGGTTTTTGCGTGTGCTGTACAGTCCGGGCCGTCAACGGTCTCACCGACAGCTTTTATGAGACGGTTTGCTTTTTTGCAGGACGGGGAGTTAGATTTTTGTCATTCTTTTTTAGTTCAAATTAATTACCATTCCTTCTCTATTATATATTTTCTGAAAAAAAAAACATATATATATTTTCTGCTTAATATATTAATGTGTTAAAAGAAGAGCTTAATTAATGAAAGGTGCCCCAACGACCTTTATTAACTTGCAATTCCAGATTACAATAATGTTAAGTAACGTAAGTTTGGGATTTCTACTTTTTCTGGCTTACTATTATTAAAATCAGAGAAAAGTAAAAGCATTATTTTATGGCGGGTTTCTTGCTTTAACAGCACATCACTATTTTGACCGGAAGCCGAAGCTTGCTATTTCTCAAAAATATCTGCTTATTTCAAGATTGCCTTGAAATATGAATTCCTCTCCCTTTTACTAAACTGCCCCTTATTACGCGAACACGGCCTCCACTTTCAATATATTAATCCAGCGAACGGAGTACAGAATGTGAATCTCCTTTTTCTAAATTAAAAAAGGTGAAATAGGATGTTTCCACTTTTTTGAGTTTGGGGGAAATAAATTGGGGTAATATGGTAATTGTGAGCAAAAGATTGTGGAGTCCAGACAAGACAAAGACCAAAGTTTCCAAGGCCCTATTTCTTCCCCCATTAATACAACTAGCTCTAAACTTAAAAAAGGAGAGGAAGAAGAGAAAATAAATTACGCATTACAACTTCGACTCTGGCGCCATTTTGCAGTGCCTCTCTCTCTGTTCAAACTCTACTTCACTTTACTTATCTTCGCTCCAAGTTCTACTGAACAACAACTCTCTCTCTTTCTCTACAACTTCACTAACACAGGTTTGATGGAGGAAAAGGAGAGCACTCTTTCGGGGTCGCTGGGGAACAACTCGGAGGCCGACTCGCCAACGCCGGTGAGCAGCGTGGCAGTGATGACGACTGGTCATCCGCAAGTGAACATGAACGTGGCTGCTGCTGCTGCAGAGAACATAACCAGTAATAGTGCAGCAACGCCGGCAACTATAGGAAGCGGAAGTGGTGGTGGTGGTGGTAGTAGTGTGGATTTGTTTGGGAAAAAGAAGAGAGGAAGGCCGAGGAAGTATGATGCAGACGGTAACCTTAGGGTTCCGGCGACGTTACAGCAAGCTAGAGTGGTAAGTTCGCCGGCGGGGTTCTCTTTTTCGCCGTCGTCTCCGCTGTCCGACCAGTCTTTCTCGTCGTCAAAAAGAGGTCGTGGTCGGCCTCCGGGTTCCGGCAACTGGCAGCTTCTTGCTTCTTTAGGTGAGTTTCAAGAAACCGTAATAATGTTTTTTATTTTTGCTTTTATGTTTTGGGGGTTTCTGGAAAATGGAAAAAGTTAAAAAGATTGTTGGGTGATGAAAAAGTGATTTTATGAACTGTTAAGATTTGCTTTGTTTCGTGCCGTGCAAGTACTGCTTGATTGCTGAGAAAATGTGAACTGAAAAGAGCCCAAAGCCTAACTTTGAGGTCCTCTGGCGAGCTAATGCATATTTTAGTATAATAATCAATTTCCTTTTATGGAATGAAAGCGGTGCCGAAAGGTTCAAACTTATCATCCTTTTCTTATGTCCCATAATTTTATCACCAACCGACCTACCCTGATTTAATTATATTCTATTATAAGCAAAATGAAAAATGTTCAGCTTGCGAGTTTATTGGGTTTTTCTACTAGAGGGAATGAACAATAACTTTTGTTTAAGCTCAAAAGTCATACAGAAGTCCATAGCTAATTAAATTTCAATAAATTGAAACAAGTTTCGTCCTTTTTTCTGGCTTTACATACATAAAATTAGGCTGTTAGGGTTTTGGTTTTGAAAGAAAACAAAGAGAGTTGGTGCTGCACCTCGTGAAAGAGAATACTGCTTTTCCAATCCCGAAACCTTTTTGTTAAGAACAAAAATAGACAAAGTACATTTTGAAGCTTGATTAAATTTGACTTATATGCTGTTTTTGTTTTGTGGAGGTGAGCTGTTTGCAAACACTGCAGGAGGGGACTTCACTCCTCACGTGGTAACTGTCAATACTGGAGAGGTAGTACATTGATATTTATGCTTCTTTTGCTTTGCCAATCTAGTGTCTTCGGTACTTGCGGTAGTGACAATTTAAGGACGCTTCACTTCATTTTGGTCACTTCACTGGTACTTGCAGGATGTTGCAGGCAAAATCCTCTCATTTTCTCAGAAGGGTCCTCGAGGAGTTTGTGTTCTCTCAGCCAATGGAGCTGTTTCTAATGTTACCATTCGCCAACCAGGCTCTTCTGGTGGTATCTTAACATACGAGGCATGGTTTTGGTCTTTTAACTCTTTAATTTTGTTATGCATTCTCTCTTTACTAGCAATTGAAAAAAAAATAGTAGAAAAAATTTTCAGCTAAGAGCAGTTATCAAATAACCACTAAGTACGAAACACATTAATTAACAGAACCGTTTGCTGAGAATGTTAATTCTTGTACTTTTGCAGGGCCGATTTGAAATACTATCTCTATCTGGGTCATTCACAGTAACTGAAACTGGTGGTGTACGGAGTAGGACTGGTGGTTTAAGCGTTTCATTGGCTGGTCCTGATGGTCGTGTTATAGGTGGTGGTGTTGCCGGATTATTACTTGCTGCTAGTCCTATCCAAGTAAGCCCTCATCTTCATTTAATTTAATCATTAATCTATGGATCTAGACTTCTACGATTGAGTATTAATCTAGTTTTTACCATTGATGATTTTCAATTTCACTATTAAATTCACGTATGTTCTGCAAACGTTGACATTGTTTTCTGTCTGCATAGATTGTTATCGGTAGCTTCATGCCAAATGGCTTCAAAGTACAGAAAAGGAAGCATTATCGCGAGCATACAACGGCATCTGTAGTCTCCAGTCCCCCAGGTTATGTGACCTCTGCAAGCCCAATCTCACAGGCCCCTGCATCAGTAATAGACATGGGCATTCAACCTGCTTGTGCTCCATTACTAGTGCATAGTCATGGAGGAACAGACAGCAACATAAATGAAAAACAGCAAATACCAAGTGCTACGAACTTCAATAGTGTCTGTTTGAATGGAACAGAGCCTACATCGAATCAGAGACCTTCTCCTGACATCAACGTGTCTCTTCCTAGCGAAGAGGATGTGCAAGGTATGTTATTTGTCTAACAGGTTCTTGGTTCATTGGAAAAGAGTTTCCTGAGATGAAATCCGGTGCTTATTAGCTTGAAAGACAATCTCCATTTCAGGTATTATTAGGGTCCAAGGCTGACAAGGCAAATGAGTGACTAATTTTATTTGTGCAATTTGTTGTGGCATATCTGATTTTACTGACAAATTGTTATCCTGTCTGATAGCTAGATTCGTAGGACCTCAGGCTCAGCAGCCCCTTTTTATGCTGCGCAATCTTATTGTTGGAGCATTTTCTCCATGAGACTGATTAGAAATTATGTACTTTTATATTAGTTTATCTGGTTTCTACTGTTTTTATTATATATGTTTATTCCATTCCTTCTCCACTTTGTTGGTTGTCGCTTATGCTAACGATTTTTTCATTACAATGGGATCGACCAATCAAGCTAAGACTTGTTGATCATCCACATGAAATTACTGTCTAAATAAGATCAGCATGCCTAAATACATAAAACATACAAGATAATGAATGACTACGCATAGTTAAACTTCATTTAAGCGCACATTTTGGTTAGTGGAAAAAAGGAAAAGTAGATGATATTAATTACAGTGACTCAGATGAGACCACCTTACACTCCTGGGTTTCAGCTTGTTTGCTCGTAATGGACTTGAAATCTACAATAATTGCAACCCGAATGCGTAGGCGTGATTGATGTTATGAATTTCATACCGAGTAGGTGTGATCAATATTATAAATACTGTAGCAGTACTGTTATTTGATTTGATTTTGGTATTGTAGCAATATTGGGTATTATTTTGAATAATTTTTTAAATTTATAAAATAGTTAATTTTTAAAAATATTTAAAATAGGTTTTTAATATAATGTACCGGATAATTTATAATTTTATATCACTTATTTCAAAATTTATAATAATATAAATTTAATA
>JANIHZ010000004.1:57002614-57026381 GCA_027478365.1 Erythroxylum rufum | reverse complement strand
TTGGTTTTAAAAAGTTGCCAATTTCTTATTAATGATTTATTATTGTGATGCCATGGGGAATATAGTGGTGTTTGTCAATAGTGGTCTCTTATCGTAGGATATGTACTGGAATGACCTACGGGCGTTCCGGTGGGTACTCTACGGTAAGGGGTCTCTACAATAATGGACTATCTAATGTGTGCCATATAATGTTAACTATAAAATGTGAATATAGAAAATTAAGATGTTTACATGCACAGGAAGCTTGTCATAACATCATAGACAAATTATAGACTAGAACAACTTAAATTGATACAAAAGGTATAATCCAGCATCTAACTCGCAAAAGAAAAAAGAGCGTAACAATCATTTAAAATTTTAAAATATGTTAGAGTTCTAGTGTCACTAAGGGAAGCCTTCCCATATAGTGTCAAAGAATATACCTTGGCTCTCAAATACATGAATTAGTATCACCTAATCATGGATCCAAATCAAGTTCACCAATTGGAAACAATAGACCTAACCAGACAACAAAAGCTAAAATGGTAGGTGGTGATTAAACCAATGATCACTAGTGCCAGCCAGAGCATAATAATTGTGTCATTAGTTATTTCTCTAAAAGGTAGATGTTAACTTCATTGGTTACTACCATTGTAAGAATTATTTGTAGAGATTGAATCCAAAGAAAAACAAGAACACTATTAACAAAATTCCTAAAAACCAGGAATCACTACTAAAATATAATTATAATTCAATTACTAAGTCAAAAACTAGAATAAAGGAACATATAACGAAGTAAGACTTGTACTTTAAATAAACTTGGCCTAGTGATTAACAAAGGTGATAGCCAATAAAGAAGCAAGTCCAAATACCTAACATGAAAAATTCTAGAAAGCTGTCAATTGGTGTATAACTAGCTACCTCCCAAAAAAATGACAGAATACTTCAAATAATTGTTTTTGGGCATGCCTTTATAAACTTTGAGATGAAAGAAATGCTTGATGTTATAAGGGTGTGCAAAAATAAACAACTCAACTAATAGATGAAATTGTCTAGTGGTCAAGGGAACAAATAATAATAAATACAAATGCTAAAAATTGCAACAGACAACTAGCAATCTTATGGAGAATTTAATAGCAACTATTCAACTAAGAGTCACCAGATACAAGCAATCATAAAGGCATCGATGGTTTCTACTATGTCCTGTACACATATGTAAATCATCTAAAGGTAAGAAAGTGAAAGTTACTTACAAGAGAGGTGGATCATGAAGCTAGATCTTTATAAATTGAATGTTGAACCATCCATATGTGAGATCTACAGAAAATAAGGAAAAGAATTAGAACAGGGCAACGTACTGAATAATGAGAACTAAAGACTGCTTCTGTCTTGCAACAATGGGATAGTACTCTTGAAAAATACAGATACTAAATCCTCAACACTAGAGTTTCATACTATGGAAGGCTACGACACGTAGGGCAGTAGAGTTGTGTGCATAAGTAAGTGCTTCTGGTACAATGCTGCAAAATGCGTAAATTGATTTTTAGACCATACATCTGTCAGACCTGCAGAAAACAAAGAGAAGAATAAAAACTAGCCTACTGAATAATAAGAGCTGAAGATTGCTTTTGTCATGCAAATATCGGATACTACTCTTGATAGATACGAATACTGAATTCAACACTAGGCATTCATGCAATGGAAGTCTAGTCTTGGTTGCCTTCTTCAATGCTCGAAAATCAAAATAGTTCCACAGTATGGAGGTTCCCATGTACAAAACACATATGCAAAAAGACTAATATAAAAAAACACGTTATTTTGTACCCATCTATAAAACTCATTATTAAAAGCCTATACCCACCAAAAAAGACTTGAGAAAAAAATAAAATAGTCATAGACAAACACAAAAGTAAGTTGATATTGAAACCCACCGGCCTTTATCTCCAAAAACCTCTACTTTGCCATCTCATAGTAGAAGACAACAACGATGGTGTTTGGTAAAGGCGATAACAAATTAATCGACAAGGTCCATCTCTAAAAAACCTTTACTTGGCAAGAAAGTGAGTTGATAATGTGATTGATAAGAGGATAATTAATGAGAGATGTATGATTTTCGTATGTGGACAGAATAAAGGAAATTTCTAAAAATTGAGATTGAATACTAGGAGAAAGGGGAAACCTTACTTTTACTGTCAGTATAATCAAAAGTTGAAAAGTGAAAGGAGGAAGACACTAATGTCTCAACAGCCATCTTCCAAGCTACCAAAGCAAGGAATCTCAATCTAGCATGAAGAAACCTACAAAGTAACGTTGATCGTGGTCTAACTGGTGTGGAAGATCCGGATAAGTAAAGAAGAATTAGAAAGGGAATTATGAATTACATCGTTTGATTCCTTGGGCATTTCTGTTATTAAGTTGGTTCTACTACTTAACACATGTACCAACTTGGTAAGTTTGAGGTTATTAAAAAAAATAAAAAAATATAATAACAACACTTTAATTGTTACTTATAAATATATATAACAATGGTTCAATTTGTTGCATATATAAACTTTTAAAGCAATAATCTTTTGATTTTGTTGTCTTTTTTAACATTAGACAACAGTTTTTTATTATCGTTGCATCTTAATATTATTAAAGGTAATGCTTTTAAAACTATTGCATTATATTAATTTTAAGTAACACATTATAAAATCGTTACAAACATATTGTTGCTTAAAGCTCGTTGAGTTGTAGTGGAAAGTGCATATTTTATATATATACATATAGCATTTGACACCTACAGCTGTAGGCAATAATATGCTTTTGAAAATACAAATCTGATATTAACATTCATGTTCTTTTTTAATGTATGCCGACAACTGAAATTGGACTACTTGGTTCTTTTTCGAAAAATTTGCATTAAAGAAGCAATACTTCACAACAGTCTTCTTTATGCTCATCATGTATGCAGTTCTACTGTATATTTATTTATAAAGAACTGTTCTAAAGGTGGACGTGACAAATTATGATGTTTGAGGGAAGATGATTAGCACTTTGAAACATAATTATACATCGATAAGCAGAGAATATAGGACGTAATTGGATTAGATCAGTTGATTGATTTGTTATTGACTAACTTGGATTGAATTAGGTGATGATTAAGAAATATTTAGAGAGCATGTATGTGCCATTATGGTACTATTTTTTTATTTTTGGTTAAATCACCTGGTATTCGACGCTATAGGGACAACCGACTAGTTCGGATTCGAGCCGAGTAGGACCCATTTGGGCGGCAAAGTTCTCCCTCACGAGTTTTAAAGCGACTCCATTTTCAAGACTTAAATTCGAGACCTTGGTTAAGGGTGAAGGAGCCTCCCATTACGGTACTATACGGAGATTCACAGGTTTAAATAATATATTTTGCTTCATTTAAAATTTAACTTTAATTCTGATTTAACTTCAAATTGACTATGTTATCACGATTTATTGGTATGTTTGGATGGATAGTTGAATTGGATCCGAAATTATTAAAAACCACACATCTGGTTGAAGCAATTTGTATGCTGCCTTGAATTTTGACAGAGTGGAGTTGATCTCTAAAATATTGCATGTACAACTATTTCTTCAGAGAAGCCATGGCCTCTGAGCTATAAAATCATGTGGTATGCTGTTCCTCTAGTGTATGTATTCCATTAGACTGCATGTGCCAATCCAAGTCAACTGCAAGCTGAACTTCTTAACGAACACTTGGCCATTGTTACCGTTTTGTTTATTCTTTTAAATATTTGAGATCCCATGATTCATTTAATCAAATCTTTGAGGACCCAGGAGAATTATCTGTAATAAAGGCCGTGTAATAGGACAAGAGATGTTGAATTATTAGCTTTTGATTAACTTTGTAGTTCGGGTAAAGTTGTAAAGTTGCTCTTTTATAATCGTAAGATCGTCGAGTTAAATTATAGAAATAATATTTTTTGTAAAAATATAAACAGAAAGCTGTGTATATTATAACCCTTCTCAGATTTTTGCAAAACGAAGGGTCGTGATTATTGGGGTACGTTAATTTTACAAATATTGCAAAAGATACAATTGTTGTGTACATTTATTTGTTAATTAATTAACAAATAACCTGCAAATTGGAGGGAATAAGCTGTAATTAAAAAGATAATATCAGAAACGCGGTAGGTGCATAACTCTTAAAGTTTTAGTCAATATCAAAAGGGACATAATCATTTTAATTTGAATTATATATACTAGCAAAATTTTAAAAAAAAATGCATATCTTCATTAATTGTGGATAGGATATGTGAACAATAAGAATTAGGGTGGACCAAAGGCAACAGCTGAGCAGTCCTTTTTATATATATCTCCAGCTGTGACCACTCTCCCTTTATTATGTGAATACTATTCCTCTTTAGCTTCTTCTTCAATGTACCCAACCACTATTATTACATTCAGTCAAGTCATCAAGGGTACCACCATATGTATTTAGCTGAGTTCATTATTAAGTTATTGCAATTATTTTTGTAAGAAATTTTTTATTTTATATATAATTAACTTAAGATTTACATTATTTTATTAGTTAATTAATTGATTAAACCATTCAAAATAATTGAAGATCCATAATATCCAAGAATTTATCTCAATTTATCAGTATCTTTAGAATACGATATTGTTTGGTAAACGAATGGTCAGCTATTTTTTGGTTGATTAAAAGGCATTTGGGTATTTGACTATGTCAAACCGCTAATAATCATTTTTAGAAATTAGCTAACTAAGTTGGCAGATTAAACTCATATCTGTTATTTTTGAAAATATTCCTATGGAACATTTTGCTTAAGCGGCTGAGAAGTTAAAGAACAAAAAGACGATTGTGCTCCAAAATTATTACAAATTATAAGAGAGAGGATGAGAGAAAGTTATTACAAATTACAAGAGAGAAGATAAGAGAGATAAAGCAATAAAGATAGAGATAGATAAGTGAACTCAATTTACTAGAAATAAAAAATACTCTGGTTTATTCAAAAATTAAACTAAGTTGTAATTTTCTTTAATAAAATTTTGAAATGCATATCGGTATCATTATTTTAAAAAATTATTCTATTTTTAATTAAATAAAATAAGTATCATTGGATTTGGTATTATACAATACCAAATTATTTTATGCTGACCAAAATTTTCTATAATGTTAGATTTAAAGATTGAGTTAGGCAGGAAAATTTCAAGTTGTATTCATTTTACTTATTAATACTTGGATTAAATTTTGTAATTAAGAAAATATAAATTTAAAGTATATTTTTATATTTAAATATTTTAATCATAAAAATGTTTTTACAAATAGTTATTATGTCTAAAAAATTATTTTAATGTTAATTTTAATAGATAAAATTATTAAAAATCGTTTTTTAGTTTTAGTTATAAGAGAAGACTAATTTTATTAAGGGAATTATATTTTCATATAATTAAAATAAGTTTTATGCTCATTAACTACTACATTTTTTCAGTTTAGTTTCTAACATTAATTTAAATAATTATTTTTTATTTTGAGCATAGGGAAATAGGTTTTAATTATTTAATTTTGACTGATTGACTGAATTAAATTGAAACGTAAGCATGAATTCTTACGAGAATATTCAAAAAAATACTAAGATATAATACTTGTGTCTTTATAAATTATTTTTTAAGTCATATTTTCATAAGTTATTTTATCCATAAACAATTAATACTAAATAGTTAATTTTACTAAACATTTTTAAATAAACAATCAATATTATTCGCTGATCAAATTAATTATATTAATATATTATCAACTAACACTAACACAGCTAATGTAATTTACTTATTGTCAAAACAAGCCCCTTTACTTATTGTCAAACAAGCCCCTGTAGGTCGCCTTTTGTTTGTTTAGTGAATATAAATTTCTGTTTTATAATTTCTGGCCTTTCCTTAAGAAATTGTGTTTAAATAAAACCTAGGGTTCAAACTTCAAAAGCTTCCTTTTTAGTACAATAGGTTACAAGTTTTCGTTTTGGTCAGTTTCTCACAAGCTCTTTGATGGGACGATCTTTATAAAGTTCAATAAAAACAGAGGACTTGTAGAGAGAACAAGAGAGGGACTATAAAAAGGCATTATTGTCTCTCATTTTAGCTGGCTCTTCATCTCATTTCCTCTGTCTCACACATTAGTAATTTGCATCCTTCTGCTTCTGCTTCTGTTTCTGTTGTCCTCTCTGGTCACAGAAGCAGACCAAGTTTCATTCTTTGCCGGAACCCAAATCATTAAACAAAATGGAAGATTGAACAGTTTAGTTGTTGTTTTCTATCAACCATCTGTTTCTTGTGGTTGGTTCTGTAATGCACATGAGTTTTTTGATACATTCAGAGAGATTTACAAAGTGTATTTTTCAAGTTTTCTTCTTTTCCCCTGTTCGCCTCTGAAATGTATGTGCTGTAGGAGTGTGCAGATTTTGGAGTCAAGGGACTGACATTACAGCTCTGCATTGTGTTTTTGTGTATAACAGAAGCAAAACTCAAGAGTCTAAGTCGAAAGATTCTTGCTCTTTTTCTCGAAGGAGTTCCATTATTTCGTATTTAGATCTAGTGTGTTTCTTTAATCTACTTAAAACCTCTGTTCCTTCGATTACCATTTGCATCTCCTCTGTTTTTGTTCTGTTCTGTTGTGTACGATAACAAACGTAAGAACTAGTCATCAATGGATCGGCTTACTTCTACGACTGTGATTCCCAATGCTTTTGAAGGAGCTAGAGATGACATTTCTATGCAGTTCTCTATCATTTGGGACCTGATCAAAGCGCCATTGATCGTGCCTCTACTGAGACTTGCTGTTGCCATCTGTTTGATCATGTCTCTGATGCTTTTCATCGAAAGGGTGTACATTGGCATCGTCATTGTGTTAGTCAAGCTTCTGGGTCGAAAACCAGAGAAGCGTTACAAATGGGAGCCTTTGAAAGACGACGTTGAGTTGGGTAACTCTGCTTATCCAATGGTTCTGGTTCAAATTCCAATGTACAATGAACGAGAGGTCCTTTTCTTTGCTCTGCCTCATCTCGACGTTTGTTTTTTGCCCTTCAAGTGCCTTAAAGTGAAATGGTTTCGATCCATGTGTTTTGTCCATTTTCACGCAGGTTTATCAGCTCTCCATTGGAGCTGCATGTGGTCTCTCTTGGCCCTCTGATCGCATCATAATTCAAGTCCTTGACGACTCAACGGACCCAACCATCAAGGTACATGTTCATTAATAACAATTTTCAACCTGAACGTTAACAACTTGTCATATATTGAATGGTCTTGCAGATGGAAGAAAAATGATAATATTAAAACGAAAAGCCATTTTGACCAAAACCTCATTTGTAGAATATAAAAATGTGATGTTGGTTTTGCATGGAAATCAATGCAGGACATGGTTGAGCTCGAGTGCCAGAGATGGGCAAGCAAAGGTATAAACATAAAGTACGAAATAAGAGACAACAGAAATGGCTACAAGGCTGGGGCTCTTAAAGAAGGCATGAAGAAAAGCTACGTGAAACGCTGCGATTACGTGGCCATTTTTGACGCAGATTTCCAGCCGGAGCCTGATTTTCTCTGGCGCACCATTCCCTATCTAACTCATAACCCCGAATTGGCTTTGGTTCAGGCTCGTTGGAAATTCGGTAAATCTAACTTTCCTCACATTTTTCAGAGTCTCCGGTTCGTTAAGCACATCTTCATATTAATTTAAGATTAATTAGGATAGGGCTTCACCGCTTTCAAGAAACTGTCGGTGGGTCTGTTAATTTTTTGGGACACTGGTTGAGGGTAGTGGAGAAGTGGGTCCTACCTCGTGCATCCATCAGGATCCAATCCTTGGTGGTCGGTTATTTGACGAACACGTGTGGTACAATGGCTGCCGTTGTATTATGAAGACAACATGGACTCACTTGCTAAACTACCCCAACAGGGCAAATTATACAAAAGCCTCAACTTGATGTCTAGTTGGTATTCTCCGTTTTGTTTCAATTAATGTCCGTACCTCAGCAAACGTCAAGCCAGAATTGTAGGTAAGATCTATTTGAGAAAATTTTAAAAATTGTACTGAAATGCAAAATTTGAAGAATCCTAGGCAGCTTTGATTGTAGCAGTACGTAGGTACTTGGTAATTGGTATAGGCCTTTTGTTTTGTACTTTTGAGTCCCAATAGTTTGAATCACAGATAAGGAAAAACGTCAAGCCATTGAGACAAATGCAATGCCTTGTATGTAAGTGGTGTGGACCACAAAGAATGGAACTACGGTCCATTTGGAATTTAACCAGACTGCAAATTTCCAACAAAAGCCATTCGCTTTTCTTCTCTGCAAAAGTTGGGAATCGTCCCTTAAAATGACTTGCTAAGGAAAGTGCTAAAATTTGGACCGATCTACCCCAGTACTCATGTTCATAAATGATGAAAGGTGGAGGGACATGTTGGATCGGCCATTGATGAATATCATGAATGAAGGGTATATTTGTCTGTTTCCCCAGAAAGGCTCTTCTTCGCCTAATATTCCCGGCAATTGCATGTGACATCTTAATGGGTGGTCCTTACAATCCCTGTCAGTGTTAAACGCTACTAACCGACAAACTAAATTTGACGTGAAAAGGATTTTATAATTTGGTCTTGAGCTGAAATCTAGTTGCCAGCTTTGTTGGCTGACACGGCAGCTGTTTTCCGGGCTGTTTTGCAGTGAATTCTGATGAGTGCTTGATGACAAGAATGCAAGAAATGTCTTTGGATTACCATTTCACGGTAGAACAAGAAGTGGGTTCCTCCACATATGCCTTCTTCGGTTTCAATGGTAAATTCCCAATTGTTGTTTCAAGATCCACACAGGAAACTGAGGACTTTCTATTGTGACAAAGGCTTGACTGATGATTTGGTGATAAAGAAAAAACGTGATATAATGTGCATCTCAATCAGATAAAAGTCTACGATTCAGTTGTTGTTTCTGTACGCGTTACAGGGACAGCAGGTGTATGGAGACTTTCAGCGCTAAGCGAAGCAGGAGGGTGGAAGGATAGGACCACGGTGGAGGATATGGACCTAGCAGTCAGAGCTAGCTTGAAAGGCTGGAAATTTGTGTACATTGGCAATCTCAAGGTAATCTAACGATTTTTAATTGAAACCTTATAGATTACTTATCATATTCTATTAACATCCATCCATCTAATTTATGTAAACTGTGCTTAGTTTCCGCTAATTTGATTAGACGAAGGTAATCCTTGTTGGTTACAAACTCTGACAAGGTCAAGTGCCCATAATCCACTGTAAGACTACCCATGTTCTGGTTTTCTAGTTAAATAACCAAGCCATTATTCAGCTTCAGTTTCAAGGCTATTATGTTCTGTTAGAACTGACTAAAAATATTAACAAAAAGGAGGGAGTAGACAAATTAACAAACATGTAAGAAATTATTCTTACAGTGCATATTGTCGTTTTTCTGATACAAGTTTCTTGAACACATTTCTGCTTTCAGGTGAAAAATGAATTGCCAAGTACATTGAAGGCCTATAGGTATCAACAGCATCGGTGGTCCTGTGGTCCTGCTAATCTGTTCAGGAAAATGTTAATGGAGATTGTGAAAAACAAGGTTAATCTAAATTGTGTTTCTAACAAATGTCCAATCTTGAGAAAAAAAATACTGAAATGAAAAAAATGTCTTGCAGAAAGTGACTTTGTGGAAGAAGGTACACGTGATCTACAGCTTCTTTTTGGTCAGGAAGATCGTAGCTCACATTGTTACGTTTATTTTCTACTGTGTCGTCATGCCTGCAACTGTGTTGGTACCTGAAGTTGAGGTTCCAAAGTGGGGGTCTGTTTACATTCCTTCCATCATTACCCTTCTCAACGCAGTTGGAACTCCAAGGTCTCGTTTTCTTCTGAACTCTGAAATCAAATTTATTTACACTCAAGTCTTTTTACTTGTAAAGCTCTTGAGTTCATATAAATGTGCCGACCTTGAGCACCATAAGATAATTTTATGCAATAACTGGTTCAAGTTGTTGAAATTTGCTGGAATTGGTCTTGCAGATCACTTCATTTGATAGTTTTCTGGATCCTTTTCGAGAATGTCATGTCCCTACATAGGACTAAGGCTACATTCATTGGCTTGTTGGAGGCTGGTAGAGTCAACGAGTGGATTGTTACGGAGAAACTAGGCGATGCTCTCAAGATCAAAGCAACAAAAGCACCTAGGAAACCTCGATTCAGGATTGGAGAAAGGTAATTGATTCTCTTTTTTCTGGAATCCGCATTTTACATGAACCATACGCAAGAAGTTTAGTAGAGTCTACTAAAACCGACCGTTTTCTGTCACAGACTCCACCTATTAGAGCTTGGAACTGGAGCTTACCTCTTCTTCTGCGGTTGCTATGATCTTGCGTTTGGGAAAAATCACTACTTCCTGTTTCTATTTACACAATCAGTTGCCTTCTCTATCGTGGGGTTTGGATATGTGGGGACCATTGTTCCACACACTTGATGGAATCTTGAGGAGTTGGCAATGTTCTTTTGGCAATTCCACGTCCAGCCATTTGCTACTTCACTCAGCCTACTGGGTTTGAGGTGTTCATATAGTGGATTCTTGTGTTCTGTATCTTGTATAAAAACAGCTGAAGTAAGTCGATTCTTTTTTAGAATGAACAAAAAACGCTCGAGTGCTGTAGTTCGAACGCCATACTCTCTTGTGAATAGTGCAAGTCACTGCAAATACATCCATGTTATACAGTTGATATAAGAACGAAGCTGAACGGAGGTAGCTTCAGGTTTTTGAAATCCAAGAAGATACGTTAGCATTTGAAGATTTTGAAATTGGGTTGTGATTGTGAGATTCAGTAGCTCGTTTAATTTCCACAGTTTCCTTGTTTCTGTTATACTGGTACTGGCTTGAAAGGCAACGAATTTGATAGAGATGTCTCAAGTTCCACTCTTTGTTAACAAATTCGACCTCATCTTACGTCTCCTTTGGTCTAATAGTGAATCATGCGGGGAGTGACAGAGCCAGAAATTTAATATAGAAGAGTCTGAATATTAATTTTTATAAATTTTGAAGGGTTCAGTGTATCACTAATCCTTAAATAACTCCGTTTATATATATATTAAAAAATATTTTAAAAAAACCTTAGGGGCTCAGTGCACCACTGAGCCTCATGTGGCTCCGTCATTGCATACAGGACACTGAAATTTAAGAATACCCTCACGTGAGAGTAACGCTGCGTTTAGTTACTATCTCCGTAAGATAAAGATGGAAATTGACGAAAATTTAAAAACAGAACACCCTCACACTAGAGTAATAGATTCTGATCATTCAATTATATGAGAAAATAGTTGTATACTGAGAAAGCATTCACAGCCTAGCCTTTTGGTTGACATTAATATAATAATAAATTGGTCCATATAAATTTAAAGTTCAGAAAGAAAACCTTTAACCCATTTTCATTTGGGTTATGTGAATGCGGCAAGTCTTTGGTCCAAATCTTATCATAACTAGGAAAGAAGCTTAAGGAGAGGTTTAAGAAGGGTTTTTGCGAATTGCAAAAATGATGGCTACACGATTGCATCGTTATTCCTCCACAAAACCTCTTCATTCAATCTCAAGTCTCTCTTTCTCCTTTTGCTCACTCGCTACCCCCCAACGCCAACCGACTCAAGAAGCCATTAATCCAGCAATCAGCTGCAATGACAACGAAAACCACGAACAAGTTCACAAGCTTCGTGTACTCCTCCAGCAGGGTCGCATGGAATCGGCCTATAGCCTTGCGAGGTCTCTTGTTGTCTCACAGTCACCATTCTCCTCACCGTGTGAGCTTCTCTCTTTCCTGTCGGTCGCTTGCCCTTCGATAAAACTTAATCTTTCCAACATGTTGATTGCAATTTGTTGCAAGTCCAAGATGCACAGTGAAGCTGCAGAGTTGTACGGTTTGATGAGGAGAGACGGAGTTGTTCCTAATTTTGATTGTGTGAGAATGTTAATTGAGTCTTTGTTAGAGAGGAAACAATTTGATAAGATTCTTGATTTGTTTAATGAGTTGGTTCATTTGGGTTTTAGGCCTGATCGATATATGTATGGGAGAGCGGTGCAATCAGCTGTCAAAATTGGGAAAACGAAGAGGGCTATGGAGTTGTTGGAGTCTATGAAAAGTCGAGGAGTGAGTCCCAACGTGTTTGTTTACAATGTTGTGATGGGCGGGTTGTGTAAAGAAAATCGGATAAAAGATGCGGAGAAGCTGTTTGATGAAATGTGTAACAGGAAATTGTGGGCTAATAAAGTGACTTATAATACTCTCATTGACGGGTACTGTAAGGTTGGGGAGGTGGAGGCGGCTTTTAATTTGAGAGAACGGATGAAGAAGGTTAATATAAAGCCTAGCGTCGTCACATTCAACTCATTGCTAAACGGGCTTTGTAAAGCGGGGAGAATGGAGGAGGCGCGAAGACTGTTGGATGAGATGAAAGAGAATGGTTTTGTGCCTGACGGGTTTACGTATAGTATACTTTTTGATGGTTTAGTGAAGAGTGGTGATGGGGAAGGTGCCATGGATTTGTATACAGAAGCGTCCGGGAGGGGAGTTAAGATCAATAATTATACAAGCAGCATTTTGATCAATGGGTTGTGTAAAGAAGGCAGAGTGGATAAGGCGGAGGAGCTTTTGATGAAGCTCATGGATGAAGGTCTTGTTCCAGATGAAGTGATATTTAACACTCTTGTGAATGGTTATTGTCGGGTAGATGACATTAATGGAGCCATTTCTACTATTGAGCGAATGGAAAGCCGTGGGTTGAGACCAAATTTCATTTCTTTTAATTCTTTGATTGATAAGTTCTGTGGAATGCATAAAATGGAAGAAGCACAGGAGTGGGTTCAGAAGATGGTGGAAAAGGGGGTTAGACCTAGTTTGGAGACGTATAACTCTCTTATAAATGGATATGGAAAGTTGTGTAGTTTTGACAGGTGTTTCCAGATTCTTGAAGAAATGGAAGATACCGGAATAAAGCCAAATGTTGTTAGCTATGGTTCTCTGATAAATTGTTTATGCAAGAATGATAAGACTCTTGAAGCAGAAATAGTCTTGGGGGATATGATAGGCAGAGGGATTTCGCCAAACGCACAAATATATAATATGCTCATTGATGGGTGCTGTACGATGGGGAAGTTGAAAGATGCTTTTAGGTTCCTTGATGAGATGCTAATAAGTGAAATATCCCCAACTCTGGTGACATACAATTCACTTATCAACGGGCTCTGTAAAAAGGGGAAGTTAAAGGAAGCTGAAGACATCCTTCACCAACTTAAAAATAGTGGTTACAGCCCTGACGTGATCACATACAACTCCTTGATCTCAGGGTACTCAATTGCAGGAAATGCAAAGAAGTGTCGAGAGCTATATGAAGCTATGAAAATGTTAGGCATAAAACCTACCACGAAAACCTTTCATCTCCTAATTAGTGGCTGCAGCAAGGAAGGGATGGATCATTTACAGACATTGGTTAATGAGATGCTAGAGATGAACCTTGCTCCCGATCGAGTTGTTTACAATGCAATGATTCTCTGTCTTGCAGAGAATGGTGATCTCGAGAAGGCATTGTCTTTGCAGGAAGAGATGCTAAGCCATGCAGTTCTTCCCGAAAAGAAGACATATGATGGCTTGATTCTTGGGTATCTCAAGAAGGGAGAACTGTCGGAAGTAAATGGTCTTGTCAATGATATGAAGTCCAAGGGATTGAAACCCACATCTGAGACCTACAACAAACTGATTAAGGGATATTGCGACCTAAAAGATTATCATGGGGCGTATCTATGCTATAAGAAAATGCTTGAGAATGGGTTTTGCCCAAATGTCAGCCTTCAAAATGATCTTACCACTGGGCTCAGGCAAGAAGGGAGATTGCAGGAGGCCCAGATTATCTGCAGTGATATAAACTCTAAAGGAATGGATGATTGGAGCACAAGTGAGCAGCGGTCTGCTGAAGCAAAGATGTAAGACAAAAACTGGGATGTTTTAATATCTCCATTGGAATGTTTTACTGGAGAACAGGTTGTTAACAGCGTTTATGGAGATGAAGGATGGCTCTTTGTTCTTTCTTCTTCTATATTAAACATATAGCTCATCTTCCGGAAACAGGTTCCATCTGGTTGCTGATTATCATCTTCAACCTATTAATTGCGGCTCGGCCAGAACCTGCTTGACTTATTTGTACCCTATCAGAACGCCTCAAACAAGCAACAGTTGACAAATTTGTATAATAATTGTAAATTTTGCACATAGGTTTACTTTTGACGTTAGACTTGCTGTCAATTGCAAGATGGCTCGTACGCTTATTTACTTGTTGCCTCACCGGCAACACTTTCTTTCAAGTTTTGCTATTTTCTCCTGGGGTAATCTTGCAGGCCTTGTTCTTTCTTTATGCAAACAAATAACCAGATTTTGTTTGTGAACCTCGGGTATACGATCGTGCTTTTGAGATTGAAGTAACAATATGATTTCATGTAATTTTGTTGACATGGCGATGATAACAAAACCTGAGCAGCAATAGTTAAATAAGACTGACTTATCTTTGTTATGATGTTCAAACACTACAGGCACACAAATGTATGCGCTTCCAGCCTCCTGAGGATGAAGTTTGTCTAGAGGGAAGGAACTCGACTTATAGGTAGAAGTTGCTAACTTGGAGCTCAATTAACTGAGTTATTCTTTGGTTATAGTTAGTAGTTAGTTGGTTAGCTTTAGACCAGCTGACAATTAGAGAGTTAGTAGTTTTGTTAGTTACTTTTTGAATATAGTAGCAGAACTCTTTTCAAGAAATCATTTTTCTGGGAATTCTCAATACAAGTATCAGCATAGACATATTTCCAACTGATAAAACACTAGTCCCAGATGTTTTAAGCCCATAAAAGCACAAGCCTCTAATGATCCCAAGCACAATACTCAGTATTAATAAGAACCGTATGTTGATGACTAGTTGAGTGACAAACAAAAAGATGCAACATGTTGACAAAAGGTTGGACATGAATGCTGCTTTTCTATTATTCATCAGTAGGAACAATAAACAATTGCAAACTATTTTAACATTCTTTTCAAACGCAAAGAAAACTCAATCGTTGATTTGATATCTTCTGCTAAGATCAGATGTCTACTTTTAGAGTGAAAAACAATTGGAGGGGAATCTCAAATAATGCATGACCATCAACACTCGAGAACCAACATGTATCTTGGTACTTACTAACAATCAATACCAAGATATTTATTTCTCACATCTCAAATTACTGGCTGCTGTATCAGTAATTTGATAAACAATGGAACTAATACAGGGTACATTCCCTGTCATCATTCAATACTGGTTTTTTATAAACATGCTGTTATAATTCATTAACATACGAACAGTATTTTGAGGTATTCTTTGATTCTCTACATGGTTCATACCCTGTATTCTTTGATTCTCTACATAGTACATTCCCTGTCATCATTCACTAACCATCTTAAAAGTCTTAAAGGTTTCTCCTTCTTACAAATTATGGTACTAGAGCAGATAAACAAATAATCATTAAGGAGAAAGCTGCAAAGGCTATCAGGACAGTGAAAGAATGCACAAGAAGAGATTGTGCGATAATCTTGTGCTAAGAGCTTAAGGCCAGTCACCAAAATAATAACTACTATTCCAAATTTCCAACACAATACGATTTTGTTTCAAAGCAGTGCCATCTCTAGGTACTTGTAACACAATTCAAACTATTTTTCATACAGAACAAGTAGAGGATTCAATAAGTTATCTCCAAAAGCTCAGTCCAAAGTTTTAAGCAAAACCCCAACTAAAATGATCATTAACATGTACAGGACTTACCACTTTCAGCAAATCAATCTCATATCACAATAACACAATAATTTCCCCAAATCAATCTCAGATCAAGGTAAGATACAGCACTTACTAGTTTCAGCAAACGACGTCTCCTCGGTTTGTACTTGGGACTCCTAACAATGCAGCCGTTTCTGTGATAAATCGAAGAGGACGACAGATTTTAATGTCAAATGGCCTTTCAAGACTATGTTGTCTTCATGGAAAACTGAAACTACTCCATACAGAAACCTCATCTAACGAAACCCATTACGTTTTACAAACGATCATAGACGATGGAAATGGTTTAAGCGTCTTACCCAGAAGAGAGGCTCCACTGTCGAACTCTGGGGTTGCTTGAAGAGAGAGTGACGTGTCTGGAGACGAGGGAAAAGGTCCAACACCAGCTGCGAGACACACGAGGAGGAGAAGAAGATGAGCAGATGCGGGAAGAGGAGGTGCGACAGATGAGAAAGAGTTGAAAGAAGGAGCTGGATGAAGACGATGTGCGACCTCACTAACGTGTGTAGGTTTCGGACAGCACAGGGTCACCTTCGTCTTTTCCCATTCTTGTCCGTTGGACAATTGTCATCTGTACCTATGTTTGGGATTGGACAGATTTTGCTGTCTTAGTCCACTACGGACGGGACAGAAAATCATGAAGACAGCAACCAAACAGCGTTAAGGACAGCACGATAGTGTCCTTGTCCACTGTCCTCACCCCTGAGGACAGTAACCAAACGTAGGGTAAGTGATGATCAGTAAGCGCCTGTTAAAGAAAAGTTTAGTCCTTGATCAAGTTCATCTCCTTATGCTGTGCCTCCAAAACCTCGAGGACAAACGGTAGGCAGATCTAGATCAAGTTCAGCATCGGGACATGGGGCCTTGGTTTCTTATGGTGATGTTAGTCCTGATATTGGAAGAAATTGAGCCTTTGGGGCTGATCAAGTGATGGAGTTGGTACATCTGCCCTATGTGTTGAAGCTATTAAGACGCATATGTCTAGCTAAAGCTTTGTATCCAACTGTTTCAAGCTTCGTTATGCTTTTACCTGCTCTCGTCGTATGTGACAGAATTTGGCTGGCAAAGGAAACCAAACCACTTTTTTACCTATTATTTCTTAGTCACTATTATGGCAGCGGAAATAACAGTTGGTGCGGTTGGTGCCTGTTTGTTATCATCCACTCATCTGGAGTCATTGTGTCTACATGTTTAGTGATGAAGGCCACAAAACAGATCATGGAATCTCATCACGGGTGAGCTGTGAGCATGAGTAGGGTATAATTGATTTCAACACAAACCATATCATATGCCCACTGCGTACACGATTTTATGTTTTTGAACCTATGGAAAAGCCTACCCAGAATGATTCTTCAATCATGTCACATGCATCGTGAGGATCGCTCTCGTCTTTATTGTGGATCTGAATCTCTCATTTTCTCTGATAGATAATGCAAATTTGTGCTGCTACCTCAATCTGGGGAGCAACACAACGATTTTGAGAGCCTGTTGTCACGATAAATAAATGCATTTGGCAGTTACAGACAGCTTAGGTGTAGATGAAAAGCAATTTATTTAACTGGACAAAGTTTGAGAAAATTACAACAACATCCCACACCTACCACACAACCAGGAGGACCACGTCAAAGTATGGAAACTAGAAAATTTATGAAAGCTGCCTCTTCTGTCCTAAATTGGCCTGCCTTTAGGTACAATTTGATCTTTGAGCCACATATAGATAGGAACCAACACGTAGTAAGTAGCTGCCATGGCGCCCAGAATGAAGCGCAGAAGGAAGACAAATGGATTCACAGGCTTTGATATGTCCTCTTCCTTTGGACCAAGCTGCACAGAGATCAGAACACGAAATTTCCAAATTCAATGAACTAAGACTGGAAATTACTGTGCAATTGTAGAGAAGTATGGATTATGCATCAAAATATGTGTAACTTATTAAGCAAAGTTGGAAACAATATGACCCCTTCAAGGTTTTGTTCTTCAAATGAACCCTCGATTATTGCAAAAGCATCCATTTTCAAGGGTGCAAGTAAAAGGTAAGTGAATACCCTTGCTTTGCAACTACTTTCTTGCTAGATGCAAAGATCTACCGTCATCATCAAACCAGACCACACCAAAACTTAATCCAAAGACTACAATATCAATATGTGCTTGATGGTTAAGGTCTTTATGGTGGCCAAGAAAACCAAAATGCTGTGGAAACTGAACTCAAAGTGCATTTGACCCTGCTCACTGCACCAAATTCTTTCCTCGAAAGTAACAAAATTAATGTTTTTGACAAATTTTTATTAGTTCTCTTTCAAATCATAGATCAGAAGATTCCGCAATCCAACTCTTAATGGTATGGTTCAGGATACAGATCAAGTAAGGCAAAGGTGACACCTTTATGCTTGTGCATATTCCTACATCAGAAAAGAGTTTCTTATTTGCAAGAACCTTGCTGTTCCTAGTCAAGCTTATAGCTATCATAAATAAGCCCAAGTCTATTTGAACGAAGATCAGTACAATTTCATTCCTGATCACTAGAGTTTATGAACTCAATTGTTTTGCTTAAGGTTTTCCTATACAGACAGGTTTTATCAAGTAATTTCAAGTCTGTCAATACAAAACGGAGAATATGTATAAGAGTGTGATATTTCACCATCCGAGTTATGTTTAGCCACCAATGAAAATCCCATACACTAAACACAGTGTCAAATATAGGCCTTCATAGACATGCTTGCAGTAAGAGATTCTACTACTTCAAATCAGAAACACTATGCCATGAATAACTCAATAACCTGTACCTGCAAGGGAGAATCGCCAGATGCAGGTTTAACACCTGTTACAGAACATCCCATGATGAGCCCATGCCGGCGAACACCACGATACCACTTCGGTCCAATTCTCTTCAGTTGAACATCCTTAAACCCAGCTTTCTGGAACCATTCAATGTACTCTTCTTCTTTTGGGAAGAGCATCCAAACATCTGCAAAGAAGCGAGCCAACCAAAATGTTGGGTACACAGGGCCAATTACGCATGCTTTTCCTCCTAGTTTCAAGACCCTGTATGCTTCCTTGATACCACGTTGCGGATCTGGCCAGTACTCAATACTGAGGAGTCAAACAATTAAAATATATGAGGAAAATTGTGTATCCCATACTTGACTATGGCATAAAATTTACTTCTCTCGAGACAGAGAAGCACCTAAAACTGGCTCCTTATGCACACTTTCTCTGCAGTTAACTAACGAAACTAATGTAATCGTGGCATATTTTCAGTGTACATATAGTAAAACATATCAATATGATAGCCGGATGACGAGGTGCAAAAAACAGAAGCCACATTCATCTAAATTCTAGGATATGGCCTGAAAATTTGCTCCAGGTGGAGCTTAAAAGATAAAAAACTGAGAGTCTTATCACCAAATTGGACACATGACCCATTATGTTGACTGGCATAAACAACTTTCAACCCAGTTGCAGCAACCACAATTCAACGAAAGGAATTGCCAATTTCGCAAAAACAAAGGTCCTTTTCAACTAAGTGAATCATGAAACACATGAGAATTGAGAAACGCACCTTCCAGCAGAAATATATCTATCGGCATAATCAGTACTAAATGGTAGATCCTCTGCATCACCCTGAATAAACTTGCATTCCTTCAAGGGCTCCTTCTCCTTGGCCTTTGCAAGCTGATGTGGGGACTGATCAAGAATGGTAACATTTTTTGCATCTACATGCTTGACTATACCCAAAGTGGTGAAACCAGTCCCACCACCCACGTCCACCACTAACATGTTCCTGTCATAGAGATCAGCAGGCTCAAGTGCCTCATCCCTCATGTCCTCAGTCCAGTGGCCAGGGTTGATTATCTGGTCATACACAATAGAGAGGAATCTGTAGAACCAAAAAGCCTCTTTCTTGTGCTGGATAAACCTGGGCTGTGAAGCTGGCCTGGAGGCAGATAAACTGCATTTGGGTGTCACCATATTGGTCTTGGCAAGTATAGGACAAGGGATTAAGCTCACTCGAGGCAATTGCTTTCCACTAAAACCTGACCCGCAAAACCCCAATCCTTTTCGAGAGATTCCCCTAGTGAAAGTGAGGTTTTCAGCTCCATTGAGCAGAGAGGAGGCCATGATTAGATCAAACAAAGAAAGCTCAGAAACACAGTGAGGCAGGCAAAGTTGTGAACTTTCGAAGAATCCACTTGGAAAACTCAAAGGAGTTTATCTTGTGGTGGTTCGTTGCTCATTCAATTTTTGTGATATGCAAGTTGATGAAGCGTACACAGCTAAAAGGCTGTAATTGCTCAGTTATCCATCTCTTAATGTAGAGTCGCAAGCAGAGTAGTAGACCACCTTACCATTAAGAGTTGAAACTTGGATGAAGGTGACGTTTGTCCGATTGGCGAATCCAGAGCCACTGGTTTCTGGCGTTACAGGGTGGAGAACACTCTGTCTTAATATTTTGTATGTTTTTTATCGGTAAGGTCAAATTAAATTTAAAATTTTAATCAAAATATAAATAACATTATTTCCTAATTATTTTTGTATTTTTTTGTAAGTCATCTGTTATATGTATATTGTCTGTGGTAAAGACTCAAAAAGTAAAAATTTTTTATAGATCTTGTTTAAGAAAGTGTAAACGCAACGATTCTAAAATCTTGGGTTGTCTGTTAATAACAAAAAGATTAAAGAGAAATGAAGCATATGGAGGACAGAACTAGTCGTCGTTCATTACTGACGAGTGGGATGTTATTGTCGACACGTCCACTAACCTTGTCAATAGAGATTAATGGTGCTGATTTTGCTTCACCAAAAGGGTACATAGTCATGGATACTACGAGGTGGAACCTATTTGGTAAAGGCCATGCCTGAACTCCTGCCATGGGTTTCAAATCTTTTGTTTCATTTATCCGGTACCTATTATATCCCACTTATTTATAGCCATAAATTTTGTTGGAACTTACTGAAATCTATAGCTGTGGATGAGTGGAATAGAATAGGTATTGGATAAGTGGGACAGAGGATTTGATTCCCCTATCATAGGATAAATATATATTTTTTTTAGTATATAGGAAAACTAGCAACTAGCTAACACAGATGCCGGGGGTAAACTACCCCCTACACGTCATGATGTAGAAGCTCCTGGATGACTACCGGGAGAGCCCTGAGGATGTGTAGGCTCGGGGTGACGAACAAAGTACAAGCCGCCAGCCTATCTATACACTGGTTGCTCTCTCGAGTAAATATATTCTTCTCTTCTCTGTCTCTCATATTTTTCTGTGTTTTACTTGTACCAAGTACTTGTTAATCAATTATATGTTCCAAATGATCTTTTTTTTGGAAAATGATGGCAAATGATCTTGTTGTAGTTGATATGTTTTTAATGTAGCCAAGTGTTATTTAATTAGCTATTACTCTATTTTTCTATTTTTAAGTAGACCACTTGGAAACACTTTTGCTGGCCACATGATGAAAAAATCTTCAAAGAAATTGATAGAAAAACCAAATGAAGTTAGTTTTTCCTTAATTTACTTTCGATCATCCATGTTGTTTTTTTTGCAATATTGACAACAATTTTTTTAATGTTTATTGTCGGGTTTGTACCAGTCTTTCCACACTTAGATAGGATTATGTCAATATAGGTCTATGCTTTCCTTTTTCATGATTCCTCTTCTCTTTTCTCTTGTTTTTCAATAAACATATTTTTGTTGAGTGATGCTTCAAACTTGGTAGTCAAAATATATCCTATTTTTTAGCTAGTAGTTTTCTTGATTTCTAGCAATTGTTATCTAGTGGAATTAATAGTTTCCTTTATCAGCGCGCGTTTTGGAAGTTCAATTAAACTATAATGCCTATATATTAAGCTTGGTATTTTCTGTTTTTGTGTGCAGTAACAAAAAATCTAAATTTTGTTTTCTAGAAAAGGCTTTTTACTCCTCTATTTTTTTCTTCCCCAATAAAAATCTTTGTATCAGATCATAGAGTTAGGGAGAGAAAATTAAAGAAAATTAAAACACAGGCAATTTTCTCTACTCTCTACTAGGTTGGGTTAGAACTGGGTAGAAAAGAAAAAAAAAGGGGGAAAGTGAGAGCAAGTGAAAGCAAACAATGTACGACAAACATAAAATTAAGAGAAAACCATGGATAGCAATAGTACTAACCCTTCATCTTAGCCTCTTATTCCCACATTTAAAGGGGTCTCGTACCATTTATGGAGTCTCAAGATGAACACTTTGTTTAAGTCCCAGCAACTTTGGGATTTGGTAGAAGACAAGTATGAAGAGCTGAATCTAGCACCGACTCAACTCAATCAACAATTGCGGGAAACTAGCAAAAACGATGCTAAGGCTTTATTCTTCATCCAATTGGCACTGGATGATGAGATATTTCCTCAAATTGCTACAGCAACAACTGCTAAGGTGGCTTGGGAGATTCTTTAGAAAGAGTATTTGGGAGAAAAGAAGGTAATTGCCATTAAATTACAAACCCTTCGCGATAGTTTTAAGAATCTAGCTATGCATGTTAAAGAGCTTTTATATGATTATTTGTGGGTGTCTATGTTGGACCCCGTTTCCGGAGCCCAACGTCCTGAGACATAAGCCTTATGCTGAAAACCCTGAAGGGTCACTTGCTGTCATTCCACAATGGTGGTGAGCGTACACTAGACAAACCCCAAAATCATAAGTTACCTTCTTCATAGAAATTGTAACCTTAAGTCTCTAGTTCCTTTTGGAGCAAGAATCACCTCAAACGGAGTTGTATAGCTTAAGATATCCTCAAAATACCAAAAAGTGTGCAAACCCTAATCATGCTCTCTTAACCTACCTCTCACTTATTATAATGCAAACTTCCTCAATTTAACTCCAAATAACACAAATTTTTATGAGGAAGAAGATATATGTCCTAGGAAACCATTGGTCCAAGAATCACATCAATTTGAGGTCGGAT
This sequence comes from Erythroxylum rufum, assembly GCA_027478365.1. Taxonomy (NCBI): domain Eukaryota; kingdom Viridiplantae; phylum Streptophyta; class Magnoliopsida; order Malpighiales; family Erythroxylaceae; genus Erythroxylum; species Erythroxylum rufum. Next base: position 57,003,601 of record JANIHZ010000004.1, on the reverse strand, counting down.
GAGGGATTTATGTCCAAAAGAGCAGACCATGTTTACACTCCAAAACAATTTTAATATAACTTGGCGCGAATGCCATAACTTTTAATTTAGCTGTCTGCTTGAGTTCATTTTTTGACCATTAGAAAGAAGACATCTATACCTACAACTCTTATCAAGACCACAAAACCTGATTCTGCCTCTAAAAAGGTCAAAATTCACAATCTTTCCCAAGCATGTCCGTTTAACGGACATAAATCGAGCTTTGGAGGCCGAATGACTCGAGAAGGTCCGTTAAACGGACATTAACTGGCCAAGGAGGGGTTTTCCACCAGTGTGTCCGTTTAACGGACATTGGAGCTCCCCAAAGCCTCCAATCTTCAACCTAACATCATAAACACATATACACTTCCTAAAATCACTTGTTCTAATGCCTAAACACTTCATAAACACCCAACATCACATTCATCTCACCAAGATCTCAAACCTCAATCATTAAGTTCATCAAAACCCCAATTATCAAACATGCACCATAGCTGTCACAATGTCAAAGTATAAACAACACCCCAACTTGTAAAACTCATATTTCTTCATTCCCACATCCAAAAATCATAAACTTTATACTGCTAGAAAGATCAAAAGATCTTCTATAACTTTCAAGAAGACAAGATCCATCAATTTTACACATATTTTTCCAGAATTTCCCCTAAAATTCCAACCACATGCAACCCTTATGTAAATTGAGAAAATATCAAAGTAAGAACTTTAAATGGCAAAAACAATATAATGCATTAGTGTTTCATTTACATCAAAAAGTAGGAGTTTACAATGCTTTAGGGGGCATTTCAAGCCATCTACATCATAATCCAAAATACAAACTTAACAAAAGTAACATTTTTCCCAAAATGCATCTAAAGCATCAATTTACAAAAGCTAACTTGAAAATACAAAATAATCAAATTCTGGGGTAATGCCTTTAAGCTCAATCCTCGATCTCGCGCTCTTCACCTG
>JANIHZ010000004.1:56990926-57002514 GCA_027478365.1 Erythroxylum rufum | reverse complement strand
ATAATAATAATAATAATTGGCCAGTCACCAAAATAACTACTATTCCAACACAATACGAATTTGTTTCATAGCAGTGCCATCTCTAGGTACTTGTAACTATATTACCTGGTTTTCCGTCTGCATAACCCTCATAGTGCTGTGTCTTATATTTCTTACCAGTAAACATGTAATAAAGAAAATGTTCCAACAAGAGAAAAAAGACTAATTCAACATAACTATTAATTTTATGGTAAAATAAATGATCCTCGGACACATTGCTCCAGCTACCAAAATCCATCAGGTTTGATCGAGTCCGCTGACTCTATATCGTGCGTTCTCCTCAATCGCTATTTGTCAATCAAGCAAATGAACCTATTATGTAATAATTAATAACACACAAAAAGTACTTGGAGACATCGCAACTTATAATCATCCACCACAAGAAAATTTGATATCTGCTAAGAGCAAACCATAAACACGATTCAAGCAAATAATAATAAATTCAAGGATCAAGCATAAACCAACAAACCAACAATCCGTCCGGTGTCACCTCATCAATTCTCATGGATTATACCACGCAAAGAGCTATCACAGCTAATCACGCAAAAGTACTAACATGAAGCATCAACTGATGATTTATAAGTAACTTAAGTTCACTGGAACCCACACAGGTTTCATCCAGTTTATTTAACAGAATGCCTATCTAAGAACATCAAATCCAAACAAAAACGAAGACAAAACACAGCGCCGACTTTAAAACTCACCACAACAAAACTTAAAGCACTTTAAGCATATCCTCAGCTCCACTTGAAGTAAAAGCCCCACCTTCCTCCAAATTAAGCACCTTTACAACACCATCCTCAGCCAACAGAGAATACCTCCGGGACCTCACTCCTAAACCCACAGGTTTATCACTCAAATCCAGCTCACACCCTATAGCCTTCGTGAACTCCCCATTACCATCAGACAACAACAGCACCTCATCGTTAATACCCAGATTCTCTTTCCATGCTTTCATCACAAAAGCGTCGTTGACCGATATACATACGATTTTATCAACCCCTTTTGACTTGAGCTCCGCAGATTTCTCCACGAAACCTGGAAGATGTTTCTGGGAACACGTCGGAGTGAAAGCTCCCGGGACGGCGAAGAGGATGGACTTCTTTCCGGAGGTGACTTCGGAGATGGTGGTGGTCTGGAGCTCGCCTGTGGCATCGAAGTAGGAGAGGGTGGCGTCGGGGAGTTTGTCGCCGACGGAAATGGTGGCCAAAACAGATGGGGTCGTGTGAATTTTGGTTGAGAGTCGCTTTAGAGAGAGCGGCTTTTGGTGGAAGTGCTTGAGAGAATGAGAAGTTAATGATAGCTTAGAAGACAGCGAGTGAGGTGAGAGAAGCGACTTGGTGGTGGTGAAGCTGGCGGTCGCCGGTGATGAGATGAGAAGCCTTGACATGGAAAGAGATGCAGCCATTATTGACGGTGGCAGTAGGCGGTGGTCGTTAGTGGTGGTTGGCGGTGGTTGGTTGGTTTGTGATATGGTTTGGCATTAGCTTTATTTATAGGTCGATGTGTGGATGCTGAACGGCGGAGGTCCTGGAGGAGGGGTGATTGTCACGTGCGAGGGGTCAAAGATAGCTGTCACTATGCCATTGTTTTAAAAACCAACGAAAAGTGAAAGCGATAATACGAGAATTAAATACATAAAAACCAAATCGAAAAATTAATCGGAACGATTCCATTTTGTTAATCATTGGATTTAATAAGGATTACTTTGGGTTAGTGTAAGCTTTTTTTTCTAAAATATTTTTTTAAAATTATAAGTGTAAAATAATATCTTTTTAATTGAGTCCAGACTTAGATTACCTAAATTCAGGCCTACTAGATACTTAATTTTTAAAAATAAAACAATATTATTTTGTTTAGAAAAATTAAGCCTCAGACTAATTTAAGCTTAATTTGACCTGAGAATCGGTCTATTAAAAACTTTTTAATTTATACCTATAAACCAACCCATTGTTATCTCTAGGGTCTGACAATTTTTATTTCTTGTTCAAAATAATTATTCCTTTGGAATTTTGGCTGCTTTTAAATTTTTATTATAATCCAAATATTCACAACCTAAGAAAGAAAAAATATAAAAATAAGGAAAAAGGATTTTCCTTTTATTTAAAAGATTTGAAAACTTACTCATCAATGCTGGTTAAAGACATCTGAATATTTTGATTGTAAGAAATAGAGAAATGAACCAAAAAAACAAAAATAAGAGTCGGACATTTTCATTTTAGAAATTAAGTTATATAGAATTCAAACAAATTTAATTCAAAAATTGTTGCTCATAAACTCAGCTTGTAAACTTTTATAGTGTAGTGTCCACATCAAGCATAAGCAAAAGTGGCACATTTATCCAACTAATTGTTAATGGCAGATATATCGAATATTTTTTTTTAAACAATCTCTCTACTAATTAAAGATAAGACTGTATATTATTAGATCTCTCTAGATCTCGTGCTTTAGTAAGATTTAAATTGGTTATTATTGTTATGCTTGTTGTTGCATATTTATTTCATTATCAACTTATCGATAACTATAACTTGTTGAGGTTGTCGGGGATGCCTCACTATACTTTTTTACATTCAATTACAAAAAAATTAAATTTATTTCAATTTTGCATTACTAATTTAAACTTTTAAAAAAATGATGTTAAGATATCTAAACTTTCAATATGTTATAAAAATAGCCTAATGTTAATTTTTCCTGTTAATGTCACGTTCCATCAGATTTTTGTGCTAATCATGTGTCCACTATTTATCTAACTAATTGTTAATTATTTTATTAAATTTAAAACATAAGACATATTTTCCTTTCTTCTCCCATAGCTCATTTGCTTATACCCAAGTCAGGGTTATTTACAACATTTTATAGGTTTAGACAAAGTGAAAGGACATGCTTCAATGAATCAAAAATATACAAATATGTAAATCTTAAAAGCATATTTTTATTATGAAAATTTAATATCTATATATAGGTGAGTTAAGTCATGAGTCTACATACTCGAGAAAATAATAAGATTGAATGATCATAATAGCAGCTTACAACATCTTTCAAATATCTACAACAACAAGATCACTAAAAACAGTATCAACAACAATAGCAATAACAACAACCAAATAGTAACATCAAATTACAAAATACCAAGCAATTACATAATTGCATTAACAAACACGCAAATGATTACGAAGAACAATTTTTAAAGAGTATTTCTATATGCAAAATCATCAATAATAGTATCAAGATTAATATTGTTTGACATATCCTTTTAAACGCATAAAATAGTCAAATCATTCAACTTGACATTTAAGACCTTGGGTCGATTTTCAATAATTTTAATTTTGAAAAACTTATCTCAACTAATGCTACAGTCATAAATGGCAAAGTCATTTGCAACACTTTTAATTCAAAAAAATCATCTAAATCCATATATGACGCATTATCATGAGAAAAAAGTAATCGTAAAACTAATGCAATATTCTCTTAGTTCATTATCATCCAAAAACCTCAACTTTTTTTAATCAAATAAGAATCCAAATATACTTTTAAATGTCGTTAATGGATTAAATATATTCTTCATCAAAGTAATTGTCATATTTATAACAACTAGAAAGTAACTAACTCTAAAGGGCTCCTCAATTGATTATATTTATTTATCATGATCATTTTCGTCAAATTGTCTTTTCCTAATAATATGACCTCTGGTTAGAAGTGTAGGCTCTATATTCAACTCATGTGTAAGGCTTTTGACAATATTCATACAAAAGACAAACTCTTCGCTTCTATGTTTCTCAAAAAATACCATCATATGTTCTAATTGAGAACTATGGCAACATCAATGCATATTGATTTAGACTGCAACTTTTTACTCACCATGTTAATAAGAGATAAAATATCATACTCTTTGACTTGACATCATCACAAGATCTAGATAATTTGTAATGACTGGAAATCATTAAGTTTATTCCAAAAAAGGAAGAGAACTGATTTCAGCTAATGACAATCATCCAAAAAGAACTGTGGAGGAGACCCTTTAGGACAACAAGGGGTACCAGGCTCAGTCAGTGTATCACAAACTATTTTCTGACCCCCTACCCAATAGAAACCCAGTACATCCATAGCTAGTTCTGCATCTAAGGGAAGTCAGAGTGGAAAACCCCAATGCTAAATTTGTTAGGAGTTTCATCATGGGACTTGTAGAAAGACACTCAAATGTTTCAACTGTGGACAGATGAGGCACATAAAGGGACAATGTTCCAACTTTAAAGATACAGAGTATGTGGGACAGTCCAATCAGGTGAGGTCGCCAAGTCAAAAAGGTCGTTCACCTGCTTAGAATATTGTCAGTACAGGCTACAGAACTGGAACAGGAAGCAGCCTTACACCACAGCAGACGCAACAGTCATAAATTCAACCGTATGCACGAGTTTTTGCTATGATTGATGAGAAGGCTCAAGCAAACCCAGACATTATTACTAGTATGGTGAATATTTTTGGAAAGCCTGCAAAAGTATTAATTGATTTTGGGGCTAGTAGATCATTTATTAGTGATTCACTTTCTTTGCATGCATATAACAAACCTATGCCACTAGATTGTGAATTTTTGTTGCAAACTTCATTAAGAGAACAAATAACTAGAAACACTATGTATAGGGGTTATGGAGTAAAAGTGAGTGATGCAACACTTAAGACGGATCTAATACTCTTAGAAATTCGAGATTTTGATGTGATTTTAGGGATGGATTGGTTATCCTCTCATGGAGCCCTGATAGATTGCTTTACAAAGAGGGTGAAATTTTAAGCTCCAGGATTGGTAGGAATGGAATTTGTAGAAAATAGTTGAATACTACCATCCTGCATCATCTCAGCTAGAAAATTTCTGCATAAAGGATGTTCGACCTATCTAACATATGTCATAGATTGGTCAATGCAAGAGATTAACATAGGGAGTGTGCCAATAATAAATGAGTTTGCAGATGTGTTCCCTAAGGAATTACCTAGATTATCTCCAGATAGAGAGCTTGAGTTTAGTATAGGCCTCTTACCAGGAACTACACCAATGTCTATGCCATCGTATCGAATGGCACCAGCATAACTCAAGAAGCTTAAAACCCAGTTGTAAGATTTAGTGGACAAGGCTTTATACGCCCAAGTGTTTTGCCCTGAGGTGCTCCAATGTTGTTCGTGAAAAAGAAAGATGGGATATTGAGATTGTGTATTGATTATCGACAGTTGAATAAGATCACCAATAAGAATAAGTATCCTTTACCCAGAATTGATGACTTATTCGACCAACTCCAAGGTGCAAGCATATTTTCAAAGATTGATTTGAGGTCAGGTTGTCATAAGTTGAAGATTAAAGAGTCTGATTTGCCCAAAACTACTTTTCGAACTAGGTACGAACATTATGAATTTTTAGTTATGCCCTTTGGCTTAACGAATGCTCTGACAGCATTCGTGAATCTTATGAACCAAGTATTCCATACGTATCTTGATAAGTTCGTTATAGTCTTTATTGATGATATCCTGGTGTATTCAAATAATGAAACTGAACATACCAATCACTTACAAATAGTACTTTAAACCCTTCGGGAGAAATAATTATACGCCAAATTTTCTAAATATGAATTCTGGCTGACAGAAATCGGGTTTGTTAGGCACGTTGTGTCGAGTAAGGGAATTTTTGTGGATCCCAAGAAAATAGAAGTTATTGGTCAATAGGAACCACCAAAGAATGTTACAAAAATTAGAAATTTTCTAGGTTTGGCTGGATATTATAGGAGGTTTGTAAAAAACTTCTCATTGATAGCTTCACCATTAACCAAAATGACTCGGAAAGGAGTGAAGTTTATATGGGACGCTAAATGTGAGCAAAGCTTCCAGGAACTCAAGCATAATCTTACTGCTGCTCCTACTCTCACACTTCCTACCACAGGTGGTGAGTTTGTGATATTCAGTGATGCATCAAAATAAGGGCTTGGCTATGTATTGATGCAAAATGATAAGGTAATTGCTTACGCTTCTCGACAGTTAAAGAAGTATGAGGAGAATTATCCGATGCATAATTTAGAATTAACAGCCATTGTACTCGCCTTAAAAATATAGAGACACCATCTGTATGGCGAAAGATGTAAAATATTCACTGATCATAAAAGTTTGAAATATCTACTCACTCAGGAGGAGTTAAATCTGAGGCAGAGAAAATGGCTGGAACTAATTAAGGATTATGATTTAGTTATCGATTATCACCCGAGAAAAGCAAATTCTATAGTAGATGCCTTAAGTAGAAAGTCCTCTACCATAATGGCATATGTTCATATTACATATTTGCCATTGCTCAAGGAGTTGAAGTCAATGAGAGTGAGTTTGGAAGATGATCCTTATGGAGCATTGGTAGCGAATTTTGTTGTAAGGCCTACACTGGTGGAGGTTATCAAAGAAAAGTAGAGGCAAGATGAAGAACTAATTAAAGAATTTCAGAAGCTACAGACTGGTAAAGCTAGTGAATTTCAAGTAAGAGAGGATGAAGTACTTGTATTGAGAAATATGGTATGTGTTCTTAAGGAAATGCACTTAGAAGAGCCATTTTAGAAGAGGCTCATAGTTCTATTTATGCTATGCATCCAGGAAACACGAAAATGTACAGGAACATCAAAGAATTATATTGGTGGTCGGGGATGAAGAACAATATTACAGAATTTGTAGCCAAATGCCTTATGTGTCAACAAATTAAAGCAGAACACCAGAAACCCACTATTGTATTACAGTCATAACTTGTTCCTGAATGGAAATGGGAATATGTAACTATGGATTTTGTAATTAGGTTACCACCTACACAGAAAAAGCATGATGTTGTATGCGTAATAGTGGACAGGTTGACTAAATCCGCTCATTTTCTTGCTATAAGAACCACTGACTCTCTTGAGAAGCTTGCAAGATTATATCTTCAAGAGATCATAAGACTCTATGGAGTTCCAATATCATTAGTGTCTGATCGAGACCCTAGTTTTACTTCTCAATTTTAGACCGAGCTGTACGAAACCTTAGGAACTTCACTGAAGTTTAGCACTGCTTTCTACCCTCAGACTAATGGTCAATCAGAAAGGACTATTCAACCATTAGAGGACATGCTGAGAGCTTGTGTCATGGATTTCCATAGTAGTTCGGACCAACATCTGCCATTAGTGGAATTTGCATACAATAATAGCTACCAAGTTAGCATTGAAATGGCTCCTTATGAGGCACTATATGGAAGACAATGCAGAACTCCCCTATATTGGGATGAAGTAGGGGAGAGGAAGTTGAATAATCTACTTCTGCGGTATCAGATATGGAAATACCTGGATTAATCTACTTCTGGGCCGAACATTGTTTGAGGTTCCTTATTTACCCCCTTTTTTTTCCTGATATCAACAGATCACAGCTTTAATAAGTGGATCCTTTAAGAAAGAAAGGTATTAAATGTTACCTGTCTAGTGGATGTAAACTACTCTCTGACTCCCCTGGCAAGCCCCAAAGCCCTTCAAGGAAAACAAATATGGATGAGTTAAAATTGGATCAAACATGCCCTAATGCCCTTATTAATAGTAGAGATCGGTTTGAGTAAGTTACAGGGGTTGATATTATGGGATGAAGCACTGAGGGGGAGAAGACGGATGTATGAGCCTAACTGGACCTATGAATTCCTCTAAATAGAGACTCTCTAAGAAGATCCAGGGAAGGTTTCGAGAAAGGACATCAAGATTAAACCTAAAATTGATCTGAATATACTAACCTGAGCCGAGATCTCCCTCTTCGATTAAAACCAAACCCCTAAGAGCTTCCTGTTCCTCCAATTATGAAAGATCTGGAAAATCGAAATACAAAAAGTCATACCCTTATCGCAACATTTTCCATAGATGAGAAGGATACTTGAGCTGATTACCTGTGTGAAGTGCATCGCCGACAGAGAGTCAGCTCTTTCCTTCCCTAATTGAGAAAGGGATAGAAGACTCGAGAAAGCCCTAAGTCGTTATGCCCGAATGGTAAAATGACATTGTAATACGTAGTGTAATGTGTTTGTGTCGAATTTCATCGTATGCTTACCTAGGGAAATCAGTGGTTTAAGTGGGTTTATCCCACTTGGATGCTAACTCTCACTTTATGTAATCTCCATAATTTATTAATGAATTTTTATATTCTAAAAAAAATTGAATAATGTGGATTTAATTGAAGTCACCACTGAGAAGGTGACGTTGATTAAAAATAGATTAAAGGTAGCTCAAGACAGACGGAAAAGATATGTAGATAACTGAAGAAGAAAACTAGAGTTCCAAGTGGGGGATATGGTTTTCTTGAAAGTGGCACCATGGAAGGGAATTATACCAAAAGCGGGGAAAGTTAAACCCCATTATATTGGTCCATTCAAGATTTTGGAAAGAATTGGACTAGTAGCATATAGATTGGAACTGTTGCAAAAACTTGAAATAATTTATAATGTATTCTACGTGTCTATGTTGAAAAAGTACATCTCAGATCTCTCACATGTCTTAGAAGTTCCTCCAGTTGAATTAAGAGAAGATCTATCACTTGAAGTACAACCAGTAGAAATCCTTGATCGTCAAGATAAAGTGTTAAGAAACAAAGTAATGCATATGGTTAAAGTACCGTGGATAAATAATCAGATTGAGGAATAGACTTCGGAGATAGCGAACCATATGTGACACCAATACCTATGCTTATTTGCAAGCTAGTTATGTTTGATGTATTAGAAATATTATTATTATTATTATCAAAATCTAGTTTAACTTAGAAAGACTGTGTAATATTATGTATTGTTTTTTTTAAAACCTAAGACTAGCCACGTACCATATACTAATTTGAGTGAGATTGATGAGTAAACTCTGAATTTTGAGGATGAATTTTTTTTTAAGGGGGTAAGATTGTAAACCCCAAACTTTCCCTAGTATGATCTAATGAAGTCCTAAAAAAAATTCGAACCCTAAAATAGTTGTTTTAGACGACGGTAACAATAACCCAATTTATTAACCGAAAGTCCCAAAAGCCTCAAAATTGAGCTAACACTCCATAATCTCTTAAACATGAGTTAGAATGCATGAAATGTTGAACGGGATGTTTAAAAATTCAACCCCAAAGTTCCGGATCACATTAGGGTTAAATGACCTTCTAAGGGCAAAATGATCTTTATGCTTTTAAAGTAAATTTCTAGCAATTTCTCTTTAATCAAAACAAGATACTCGTCTCTTTCTTTATGCATGAACGAAAACTCTCCTTTCTCTCTCCAAGTTTTTCATTTTCTTTGCTTAAAATCAAGCAAACAAAAGGTGAAATCAAGAATCCAACCTTAGATCCATCATCCTCTCATCAAGACTTACATTTCTATACCACCAAATTTACTTATTGCCACCATATTCTTAAGGTAAGAAAAACCCAGGTTTATGTTAATCATTCTTGGATCGAAGTATTATGTTTATAGTGATTTACTAATGGGAGTGTATGTATATTAGTGGTTGATTTTGGTGTAGGAATTGAGGAAACACCAAAGCCCTAATTGCAAAACAAAAACCCTAACCCAAATCTCTAATTAGGGTAAGTGTTCTTTGGACTCAATTGAGCATGTCTAGTTATTATTGGTGTTATAGAGCTGATGAAATTGAATTAAGGATGATGGTTGTAGTGAAAGGAGTGGAATGGGTTTATAGAAGTGCAATCTGGGCAGTTTCGAAAATATTATCCTTAGCTTGAAATAGATATCTTTTCTGAGAAAAATGTCTTCTGTACAGTTAAACTACACATAATAATATTTCCAATGAGCATTAGAACACCTAAATCCGAAACCATTTGATTGCCCAAATGGTCTAAGAAACTCACTACTGGTGCAGAGCAATTCTATAGATACGCAAAGTTTTGGGTTTACTGTTGAGGCATGATCTGGATAGTTAAATGACATCTAAAAATTATGGAACTTAGTTATAATTAAAGCTTAGGATGATCCCTAAAAGTTTCATGAAGGAACAAAATTAAAATTCAAACCCCAAACATGAGAAAATGGTGAAAATGTGTCAAAACTGAAATTTTTGCTTAACTTTGTATCATATCCTATTAGAGTTAATGTTTAAACTCTACCATATTAAAAAAGGTTTGGAAACACTTTAAGGTGTAAATAAAGTCTGTTAAGCCTCTATGGTGAAATGAAAAGAACTTGCCTCAATAATGATTAGATGTGCATGGAAATAGTGAAATTGAAATTGCATATGCATGATAGATAAAATAAAGGGGAGATGTTGATATAGGTTGTAATTGCTAATTATGAGAGTTACTTATATATGTAACCTATGTTTAGGTTCGGATACACAACATGCCTATCCATTAGCATTTCCAGAACCGTCGAGAAACGTATAATTGGCAGGGAAAACTATAGGTGGGTTAAATAATAATAATAATAAAATGTATAATATTAGAAATATTATTATTATCAAAATCTGATTTAACCTAGAAAGACTGTGTAATATCATGTATTGTTTTTTTTAAAGCGTAAGACTGGTCACATACCATATATTGAGTTGAGTGGGATTGATGAGTGAACTCTTAATTTCAAGGACGAAATTCTTTTTAAGGGGGTAGGATTGTAAACCCTAGAAATTTCCCTAGTATGATCTAGTGAATTGTCGAGAAACGTATAATCGGCAAGAGAAAATTATGAGTGGGTTAAAAATGTTTCTCCTACCGATTATACATTTCTCGGAAGTTATGGAAATGCTAATAGATAGGCCTGTTAAGTATCCGAACCTAAACATAGGTTACATATATAAGTAACTCTCCTAATTATCAATTACAACCTATCTCAATATATCCCCTTTATTTTATCTATCATGCATATGCAATTTCAATTTCACTATTTCCATACATGTCTAATCATTATTGAGGTAAGTTATTTTCATTTCACCATAGAGGCTTAACAGACTATTTATTCCTTAAAGTGTTTTCAACACTTATAAATATATTAGATTTTTAACATTAACTTTAATAGGATATGATACAAAGTTAAGCAGAAATTTCAGTTTCGACCCCTAAGGACATTTTCATTATTTTCTCATATTTGGGGTTTGAATTTTAATTTTGTTCCTTCATGAAACTTTTAGGGATCATCCTAAGCTTTAATTATAGCTAAGTTTCATAATTTTTGGACATCATTTGACTATCCAGATCACGCCTCAACAGTAAGCCAAAAACTTTGTGTATCTGCAGAATTGCTCTGCACCAGCAGTGAGTTTCTTAGACCATTTAGGTAATCAAAGGGTCTCAGATTTAGGTGTTCTAATACTATACGTCCAGTTTAACTATACAAAAGACATTTTTCTAAAAAAAGATATCTATTTCAAGCTAAGGACAGTATTTTCGAAATTGTCTAGATTGCACTTGTTAGACCCCGAACTCTTCCATGAAAATTTGATTTATTAAGTGAGACTAAATGAGAAATTAGTGGTGTTTAATGTCTGATTTGGGTAATGTCAATTTGAGCGAATTGCAAGGATAATTTGAGGATAATACATGAAATGCGTGTT
>JANIHZ010000004.1:56930488-56951898 GCA_027478365.1 Erythroxylum rufum | reverse complement strand
ACTTGTACAGTTGGAGTATTTTGTATATATACAACACATATACGATACAAGCTGAATAAGAAAGTATTATTCAGTAACTTTGCTTCTTACTTCGTATAGTTACTAACTTGTACAGTTATCGTCATAAAGCAAGAGGCCGAGCAACAAAGAAAGGGATTTTCCTTTGAGTGCTGACTCATATAGTTGAGAATAATGGACATAGCTTCAGACTCAATCAGAATTCAAAGAAGACCTAGGTCGCTCTTCATGAGTCTAGCAAGTTCGAAGAGTGGGTGAAGCTTAGGGTAAAATGCTAAAGAAGTGGAAAAGAGAGTGAAGGCTTAAAGTCCGGGACTACTATAGTTGGTGTTTGGTGGCGGGTTGTTGAAAATTAGGATGGGAAAGAAGGATGAAGTTGGCAATAAGGTTATGAAATTGTAAACTATTTTTTATATAATCATTTTAAATAATAAATATTAATCACTTAAATGATATTAAAGTTATGTCATCATCCATTTGTACGTTTGTCAACAACTTGCTCAGGTTGGGCTGCATAGGCTTATTATTACCAAAACTCGAAATTGTTTTAAACTTGAAAAGCAAACCTGCTCTGTTTAGGATCGACCTACTTAGGCGTGAATAAAATTGACAATAAATTGAGCAGGTTCGGGCATGGGGCGTTTAAACTTGGCTTGTAACCTTTATAGTCAGGTCGAACTTGGTCTAATGCTCTGATTGAGTTTAGATTACGCTGCCTGAAGCTCGAACTTGTTCAGATCCTACCCGAACCGACCCTATATCCTTTAAAGATCCAAACATCAATCTGAAGAGATATCCTATGTAATTTATAATCTTTCCAAACTTTCCAAGCTTACTAGTTCCTAAACATCGCTGTAGATGGTTTCTCTCAACATAGTATACAGAAGTAAAGTTAACAATCAAATTGCATGGGGGGATTTTTCTTAATTAGAAAAGAATTCCTGTGACTTTGTGCTTTCCTTTTTCTTATTTTCCTTCAATTTTCTTAATAAAAAAAATTTGGAGATATTTGTAGACTACACAGTCATTAAAAATGATATTAAACCTAAATATCTGCATGATTACAGGCATAAGTCAGTAAACCTATACGTTAAACCTATCTCCATGATTGCCGGTATGTCAGTAAACCTATATACTTTTGCGTCCCTCTGTATTTACCTAGTTAGATCTTTAGGTATCAAACCTTGTTATGATCTTTAGTTTCTTGACACCTAGAATATTTAAACATCGGGATTTTCTTGAACTCGTAAAGTAGATACAGCAGAAAACAATGACAACAATGAAAAACAATCCTATAACTATATCGAAACAAAGCAAGCGGAAGAGGAAGCGGATATCCGATAAGTATATCTCATGAAAATAAGCTTAACAAAATCTTTGATAGTCAAAAAACTAAAGTATGAAGAGAAAGAAAAATCCCATCATGTCCACTCTATGTCTTGAAACAAATTCAATGACATGATGTAATAATAACCAGTTATTTTGAATAAAGAGAATTGGATGCTTCTATTTGCTACGTATGGAATCCAGAGGTTCTAACAAGGAATCTTTGAGATAAACCATTGCATGATTAGAATGGGAGCCTTGATCAAACCCAGTGCAAACTCTACTATAAGGGTCACACACAAGCAACATGGGCATATGCAAGTCAGAACCAACCTGAAACATAATGATAAAGATGCAAGCATATCAGTTTAAGATTTTCAAGTCAGAAAGATGCAAAGAGACCACTAGTAGCATCAAATACTAACCCAACAATCCACACGATGACTCCGACGAGAGAGAGGAGGAGAGAGAGGAAGGCAAAGGGTAAGCCCAAGAGAAAACCTAAAGGCCTGCATTCACAATCATCATCGCAGCAACAACACATGGTTTCTGACTGGAGCTTTGGCCGAGGGCACAAAAACTCAGAGAAAGATATAGTATGTTAACAAGAAAATTACTTGACACGTATTAGTAATATAATATTAGTTGTAGGGTATTCATATGTGCCGTCTAGCTTGTGCTAATAAGTACGCAAATCCACTTGGAAACAGATGGCCAACCCAACACCTGACTTACATCGTCATCGTTAAATCACAATCCTTTAATATATATAACTCCGTCTTCAATGAAGGCCTGTTGCTTCCGGACACGTTAATACCTAATCGATATCATTTCGATATCCTACAAAGTTCTGGCAATTCATATAAAGACCAACTCATATTCAGGTATCTCATAGTGTATGCGTTAGAAACATATTGACGTATTTTCTCATCAAATCTTGTTATTTTCAATTGTTTGAAGTCATTAAGCTCTGCGTAAACATTTGTCAAACTGCAAATCCGACAAGCCAGGGATTCAGTAAGATGTCATTTCATTATTTAAAGGAATATCAAACAACAGCCCAAGCTTATCATTATTTAATGCTTTTGCTGATACTTTTTTGTTTTGGTTGTTCTCTCTTATACTCAAACGTGTGCCTCTTTTAATTAAAATGATCGAACTTGAGAACTTGTTAACCGGGTAGAAAAAGAAAACTGACTGGCGTTTCTCAGTTCTCACCTAACCCAAAATTAAATAATCATTTTGTGGATCACATTCGATGGTCTCTTCGTAAGCAAAACAAAGAAAACATTTAAGTCGAGTTCCAATGAAAAATTTGATACTTTATTAGTGTAGGCCGAGTTTTTTTTTTTTTTTTTGAAAAAAGAAATTAGTATAAAAAGAGAAAAAATTACAAGGTCATCAAAGGGAAAAACGCATTATATACAACCCAAAAGGAGAACCAGCAATAAAGAAATCAGCAACCACAACAACAGGAACCTAAATAGAACCCCCCGTTAGCAGCTATAACCGTAAGGCATGACAAACATTAGGGCTTCAAAGAACCTTCTTAGTTAAAACTAACGCCCGAACATCAGACATAATTAAGCAGATCAAACTCTCCTTCGTAGAAGAGGTACTCTGGAAGCGATGAGAGTTGCGCTCACGCTAAAGACTATAATTTTCTAAATGTTATGCTTGGATTCCCTTTCAATCTTAGGCTTGTTAAATAGAATGCCAGCTTGAACATCCTTGTATCAATATCTCCAAATTTTCTTTTAATGGTATGTGTAGAGCTATTAGGCTCACTTGTTACTCGAACATTAAAATCTAAGCATAACACATTGTTAGTTTAATTATTTTCATGAGATAGATTAATAGTTTTTGTAATTACCTGTGAGAGTCTATCATAAGATGTCATTGAAGTGCCCCCTTCATCCAATCTATAACAATAAGCAATGTAAATGTTAAAAGGGTCCAGTTAAATAAGTAAAAAATTTTGAAACTCGCATTAAGTGGATCAAGAAAAATCCTATAATTTGTTGTATCTATTTCTATTAGAAGATTTCCATCTAGAATAAATATATTGAAGATTTCATAATCTTCATGTTAGGCATTTTTTGTTCTTTAGCTTCAACTTCAATCTCTTTCTTATTACTACTTTCTTGTTCGTGGTTATCTCCATCGTCAATAACTACATCCTCATTTGTACTCTCAACTTCATTCTCTACCCCGTCACTCTTATCCCCATGACCAATATTTGGGTCTTAACATATCCCTCCCAGCATATGACCAATATTTAGGTTACCACCCAACCTATCACCCACGTTATCCCCATATGTAATTTGCAATATTTCAAAAGTTAAGTTAGGTTCATCTAACTTGTGTGTCACATACACATACACATCCACATCTCGTACATCTTCATCAAATTTATTAGCCTGATATAATTATCAATCGATACAATGAGTTTTAATAACTCATTGAAATTGAATATTGGAAGTCTATAAGATGCTTTATCAACTTAGTTATACCCTAGTTCAGTCCCCATCTCACATATCTACATATAGCTTACAAAATCTATATCCATCTTGTCTCTCCTTTATAACATAACTATAGTTCCAATTTGAACTCCCTATAAAAACAACCTTTTATTTTCATACTCAGTAATTATGGTCCCTAAAATACATTTAACATATGCACTAACTAGCATATAACAAAATGAAAATATCAATTAACATCTAATATGATGAGTTCTTATATGAAAATTCAACATTAATAGGTATAATAATTAAGTAGTATATTATGTTGTGTATGCACTCCCACAACTGCAAAATAATAACAAAGTGTCTATATAACATATCTACGATTATTGAAAATTGATTCATTAATCAAATTTGGTTATACAATTGATATTAGTAAAGACAAGTCATAAATATCTTTAAATTGCTAATTTAGTAGCTTTAACTAGTTCAGTAACTATACACACATAAAACATATATAAAATACCACATAACAAGCATATATTTAAAATTATAGTTTTGCTGGAACAAATTAAAAGACAATTCATGGAAGATCAATTATTAAATTTTATTCAACCAAAATGGATTTGAGCAAAGAAAATAACAACAAAGTACTTTTCTCTATTTGGCAGTAGAAGAAATGTTGTTGTCTAATAAAAATGAGACAAATTAAGTGTCCAAAACAATAAGCAATTTATTTTCAAAAGTTCAGTTTTCTTTTCAACTATGCCACTTACCCCTAATTTATATGCATAAACGTTCCTCTATTAAATAATTTCCATTATTTTCTGTCATTTATGTTTGAAGCATTCTCAAAGCTTTGACTAGGGATCAATATAAACAAATGAAGATTTTTCAAGTTTCATATGCATGCCTTCATAGCACACAACTAATATAAAGGCATAATCACAACACAATTGAGATCAAATATTTTTCAATCAACTTATTTAACTTTACTTGTTGAAAATGTTCTTCGATGTACCTTTTGACTATAGCAAGTTGACAATGGTCCCCATCTTTGCCTCCTTTGTGGATGAAAGATAAGAATATGTAGCATATTTAATTAATTTTAACCCTAAACTAATAACACAACATGCAGAACAACAATTTATTAAAACATTATAACTTACTTTTTTAGTATTACTTGTTTTATTGTCCTATAATCGTGAATAGAGTAGAAAGGTAAGAAAAAAGCAACACAAAAAAGCTTGCGAGACAGAGGGAGACATGCGAAAGTATCAAAGAGAGCGAGAAAGGAGTTGGTTTTTTTTTTTTAAGAAAATCATGTTAGAGAAGAGAAAGGAGTCACACCATAGAGAGGATAATAATGGGATAAGGAGAATTTGACAATTTAGAGTTTTTGAAACCCTAGATCCTCAAACTAAATTAGGAGTTAATTTTTAGTGACCACGTTAGTTGTTGTTATAGATAAAGTGGGCCTCTTAAAAAAAAAGCTGTCCATGTCAACAATGTTGTTATAACCTTATCAGCTTCACCAATCAGGGGTTACTATAAACATTTTTACAAACTTTAAGGTTCTTTAAAATATTTAAAAAATTGTCTATGTCAACAAAGTTGGCATAACCTTATTAGCTTCATTAATCGAAGGTTATTATAAACATTTTGAAGTTTTTTTGGGTTTTTTTAAATGTTTCCAAATGTTACGGTTTGACTTAAAATTTGACAAAAATATTAAGGTGAAAAATACGCCTTCAACCTTATTTTCTTCTCACTCTTTGTCTAGATCCTTAAAACATCACTTTATCCACTTTAGAAAGTTATTACAGATATATCTTGGATATCCCATCAAAGCAATATCATGAGTAGGAAAGGAAAGATTATAGGAAGGCTTGTTTTTTATGGCTTGGGAGTTCTAGTGTTGCATTTTAGTTTTTGTATTTTAGGCTCATGTCGAAATGATTTTATTACTCGGAATGGGGTCAAATTAATAAATAATAGATCATGATTGAGTGTAGAGGTTATTTTAAATGAAGTTGGTGTATTTTTAGTAGACTAAAATGGCACAAGAGCTCCTTAATAATTTAAGGTACTACAGCTAGTATCCCATAATGTGTTGAGGTTGGCAAGTAGCTTAGTGAGCTAAATCTTAGTGCTTCATTGTAAGATGTCCATAATAAAACCTTTAATCTGTACCAATTCCATCATAACTCCAACTTTGTTTCTAACTAGTTTTTGTCATAATTATATATTAAGCCTTAAGTTTACTTGGTTCTTTAAACTTAATTAGAACCCAAAAGCAATAAGAACTTCTCAAGTATATTATCCATTAGAATAAGATGTTCTTGAAGTGTTGGAAACTTTTACTTAGAAAAATTATACTAATCAATATGCATTTTTGCAAGCTTATAAAACCTGTTGAGTAACTTTTAAGTAACCAATATATATAAGAATTTAGATTAGTTACATTAAATCTCCTATAGTTCCATTGGTTTTTTTAATTAAGAAATTAATTATTATACTATTTAGAATTTTTATTATTAAAGACAAATTTACTATAATTAAGTTTCTAATAATGTACTAGTGCTTAGTTTTACTAGACTTTTTTAGGAAATAAAACATGTTTTTTCTCCCTTTGATAGTACTTTTGTATGTCGAAAATGAACTAGGAATGCTAAGTTTGGGTGTTAATGTACATAACTCCTTTAGTTATGATAGGAATGTACTAAGGTATACTTTATTTCTTTATATTAATGTTTTCTTTAAGGAGATAAAGACCTATATTTATAACTCCAAAGTGGAGATACAAAGGAGGATAAACATTAGATTTATCTAGCATAAAAGAGCATACTAGTCAATGCAAGTTAAAGAAAAGGCAAAATAAGGAATGTAGTTTAGTGAAGTTACACAAGCTATTAAGCAATCACAATAACCATGAGGAGAAGCACTTAAGAGCATATGGATTCTTATAGTGTTTGGTGCTATTAGATCACGAAAATTTTAAAGTGAAAGAAAACTAGTAATACCACAACTTAATCTTTAGTTATCCATACTATTGAGTTAGATTACTATTATCTAAGTGTGATAAATTGGTAAACTAAATAAATAGAGTAGGATTTTCTAGTGTATTATTCACTACAAGAGTATAAATTTATATACAACCATAGAGAGACAATTAAAGAATAAAGAATCAATCTAAATTGATTGTGTGATCTTGGATGCTTGATTTTAGCAGTTGATTTGGAGCTAAAATCTGGGAGGAAATGTGTTGAATTTCATCACTCCCCCTCAAGTTGGAGTGTGAATGTTATGAACACCCAGCTTGCTGAGTAGTAGATGGAATGCTTCTTTACCAAGGGGTTTAGTAAATATGTCCCCTAATTGGTTTGTTGAAGATATGTACTTGGTTTGAAGAATACTAGATTGTATTTTCCCTCGAACTAGGTGACAATCTAATTTAATGTGCTTTGTTCACTCATGAAAAACCGGATTAGTTGCAATGTGGAGTGTAGCCTGATTATCACAATATAAGGTTACTAGCTAGGGATGATGAATGCCAAGGTCTTGTAACAAATACAACAACCACTGTAATTCACGAGAGGTCAAGGTCACTGCTCAGTATTCCGCTTCAGTTGAAGAGCAAGAAACAATGATTTGTTTCTTTGTTTTTCATGATATTGGTGACTTCCCAAAGAAAACGCAATAACCAGTAGTGGATCTCCTTGTCATTGAACAACTTGCGCAATCAAAATCATAATAGGCAATCAAATGTAAAGGGTTGGAAGAAGAGAGTAATATGCCTTGACCAGGAGTACCTTTCAGATACCGTAGTAATCGCAGAGTTGTATCCCAATGAGGTTTCCTTGGTTGGTGCATGAACTGAGATAAAATGTTGACATTATATACAATGTCTGGACAACTGATAGTTAAAATAGATGAGACGACCAACCAATCTTCTATAAGTAGAGGGATCTTTAAGCAATGGACCGTCATTGTCATTGAGTTTCAAATGTTATTCCATGGGAAATAGCAGTACGTGCCCAACAGACCTACATCTTCAAGAATCTCCAAACTGTAATTTCTTTGACTAAGATAAATACCTTTAGTAGAGCGAGACACTTCAATTCTAAGGAAACATTTAAAAGCCCCTAAATCTTTTATGTGGAATTTAGTTTGGAGATAAAATTTCAAAGCTTCAATCAAGACATTGTCATTGCTTGTGATGATGATATCATCGACATAAACCAAAATGAAGATGTTGTTCGAACCTTGAATATGAGAAAATAATGAATAATCTGCTTTAGATTGAATGAAACCCACATCAAGCAAGGCATTAGAGAAGTTTTGAAACCAATTCCTTAAAGCTTGTTTTAAGCCATATAATGATTAATTGAGCTTGCAGACCATGTTCTCCACTTGACGAGAAAAACCTAGTGGAATTTTCATGTACACTTCATCTTCAAGATCACCATATAAAAAGGCGTTATGTACATCCAACTGTTGCAAATGCCAGCCTTTGGTGGTGACAATAGCAAGAAAACATCTGACAATAAAAAGTTTAGCGACGGGAGCGAATGTCTCATAATAATCAAGCCCTCTTATTGAATGTAACCTTTTGCAACAAGACGAGGTCTATGCCTTTCAACTATGGCATCTGCATTAAATTTCACCTAATAAGCCCACTTGTAGCCAATGGGATGCTTTCCTGGTGGAAGAGGAGTAATCCTCCAAGTATTATTGGATTTAAGTGCTTGGATTTCTTTTTCCATTGTGTCTTTCCATTAAGGAAGTTTCACTACCTGAGAAAACGTTTTAGGTTCTAGAATGGACTGAATAGAGGTAAAAAGGCCACAATGAGAACGAGAAATGTTTTGATAAGTAAGAAAATTAGCAAGAGGAAACTTTGTACTTATAGGACCTATCGTCAAAGAGAGATTGGCAGAGTAAGAAATGGTTGGACAAATAAATCTTTTAAGTGATATGGCATTTTTGTCATTCTATTTGTCCGACGAGGAGGATTTATTTGTGGTGGGGTAGGTGTTTGTCAAGGTGAGACGACTTGGTGATCATTTTGGTATGGAATGTCATTTAGGGGGTTAGAAGAAGGATTTAGCTGAGGTAAATGACTTAAGGGCTATAACTCTGGTACAAGAAAAGGAAGTACTGGGTTAGAGTTTATGGCAATGGATGGAAGATTATGGAAAGAAAAGACAGTTTCATGGAAATGAACATCACGACTGGTATAAATTTTTTGTGTCTCAAGATCTTAAATATGATATCCTTTTTGTCCAAAATGGTAACCAACAAATATTCTAAGTTTAGCTAGTGCATCAAATTTATTTTTAAGATGAATATTGTAAGGAAAGCATAAGTAGCCAAAAACACGTAGATGTTGTTTGGTTTCGTACTAAAAAGAGTTTCATAAGGAGATTTTCTAGATAAAACTTTTATAGGAGCTCGATTAATAATATAAGTAGTAGTGAGTATGCATTCTCCCCAAAATTTTAATGATAGTTTGGCTTGAAAGCACAAGGCACGAGCAACCTCAAGTAAATGTCTATGCTTACGCTTCACCACACCATTTTTTTGTGGGGTGCCTACACAATTATGTCCGTTGAAAATTCCTTGTTCTTGAAAAAAAAGGCTTAAGTTATTTTTGGTCAAAAAATTAAAGACCATTATCAATTCAAATTTTCTTGACTTGTATTTGAAACTGTGTTTTCACAAGAGAAAAGAAAATTTTAAGGTAATGCTTGGTTTCTCATTTTTGTTGCATCAAATATAATCATGAAGTGCGTGAAAAATCATCGACAGTGGTTAGAAAATAACAAGCACTATTATGAGAAGCAATTGGAGAAGCCCCCCTAATGTCGAGGTCAATTAACATAAAAGCTTGAGTTGAAGAAATAGTACTCAAAGGAAAACTGAGTCTAGTTTATATTACAGCTGGTCAAACATGACATAAATAATTATTAGAAAAAGCAACATCATAATTGATTTTTGATAGTTGAAGTAGTTGAGATGGAGAAAGATTTCCTAAGCGCCAAAGCCATAAATCAAAATGGTTCTTACGAATGGAAGCAGTGAAGGAAGCATCTGGTTGGAAAATGTAAAGACCTCCTTGTTCTTTACTTGAGCCAACCTTTTTCTTCGTTGACATGTCCTTCAAGTAATAAGAATCAAGGAGAAAAGTGATTGAACAATTCAAAGTTTTGTTAATTGGCTGGCAGATAAAAGATTATGACAAAATAAAGGCACATAAAAAACTTTATCAAATGATATAGAATGGTTTAAGTATGAAGTTCCAGAATGTGTAATATTGACTTGGTCTGCATTTGGAAGAATAACAGGTTGCGGAGAATCTAAAAGTTAATTAAAATTGAGCAAAGATTTGTTTGAAACCATATGATCTATACAAGTACTATTTATGATCCATTTTTTTGAAAATAAAGAAGAGGTGGAGAAACAAGATATATTCTTACCAGCAAAGTTTGATGTCGGTTGGGAACTACCTGGAGAAATCAAAGAGAGGATTTGATATACTGATCAGGAGTGAAAGTAGGAACATTAGAATTTAAATCAATTGAATTACCAATAAAATTGGGTTGTTGATGCTTAGACGGTCCTATAGTGTTGGCTGCAAGGGCAGGAGGTTGCGAAGATTGAGGTTTAGATTGAGTGCTCTAAAGATGGCGGGTGCCACTTTTCATAGCAAGTTTTCCTTTTGGATAACCATATAGCTTATAACAATTTTCAATGGTGTGACTATCTTGTTTGTAATAAGCCTTTGCTGTTTGATTGAGTGGGAATGGCTGCCAGAGCAGTGGTTTCAACCGTGGGTTTAATGGTGAAATGAAGTGATCATCGTCGCTCTTCTTGAAGGAGCAAGCTATAAGCTTTGTTAACAGAGGATAATGGTTCCAATAGTAAGGTATGACTTCTAAGAGCAGAGTATGACTCATTAAGACCCATAAAAAATTGCATGAGTCATTGTTGTTGCTCAAAATGAAAATTGGCTTTGGAGGCATCGCAAGAACATGGAGTAAGGTGAGAAAGAGTGGAAAGTTCATCTTAGAGTGTCTTAAGTCTGCTGTAATAGACAATAATGGATGAAGAACCCTGTTCTTGTATAGCAATCTCTTGGGTTAACTCAAAGATGCATTGTGCATTACTTGAGGAGAACGTTTCTTCCAAATCCTTCCATATTTTATGGGCTGAAGATCCGTGAAGGATGCTGCTGGCAATATCAAGGGGCATGGCATTTAAGAGCCATGAAACAACTATGTCATTAGCACGGTTCCAAGCTGGAAAAGAGGAGAGTCCAGAGATGGTTGGGATATGGATCCATTGATGAAGGCAAGTTTGTTTTTAGCATTCAAGGCAATTTTAATCGAGCGATACCAACCGTAATAGTTGTCACCAACCAATAGTTTGGAGACTAAAATGGTGTTAGGATTATCAGAGTGATAAATGAAATATGGTGAATAGGCATCTTGGTTAATGCCATGGATATGAGTGTCTTAGGTTGAAGGGTTGGAAGAGGTGGTGGTAGGTGAACTATATTCTACCATGGATGAAAAGAAAAAAAAAAGGTAGGATCAAAATCGTTTGATACCATGATAAATTGGCAAACTAAACAAATAAAGTAGAATTTTCTAATGTATTATTCACTGCAAGAGTATAAGTTTATATACAACTATAGAGAGACAATTAAGGAATAAAGAATTAATCTAAATTGATTGTGTGATCTTGGATGCTTGATTTTAGCAACTGATTTGGAGCTAAAATCTGGGAGGAAATGTGTTGAATTTCATCAAAGTGTGAGGCATGCATTTAACCCACTTTTACCCAAAGACTATAGCGAACACCAGATTCTCATGATCACGCTTTTTGGGTTACTAATCGGATCCAAATTCCTATACAACCTCCATTGCTCGAATATCCTCCTTTGCTACTAATGAGTCTTAGCCATCTCCTTAGGCTTCATCCTTATTACTTTACCTTGTGATGAATCATGCTCTTAGACTAGGTATTGCTCGTATTCTCTAGTCATTCTTGCAATTCACGTTTGTGTATTAGGGATTATCATACAATGAGTTGATTCCTATGGTCAAGCTTCTTAGATTACTTCTCTACTCAAATTCCTTGGACAACTTCCATCGCTCAGATATCCTCCTCCACTACCAGATGAGTCTCAGCTACCTTCTTAGGATTCATCCATAATACTCAACCCTATGGTGTATTTATAACTAGGTATTGTGCATAATCCCTATTCATTCATGCAATTTAGTAAATAATAAAATTCATAAATGACACAAATACAATATATAAGCAGCCACGTGGCTTAAATATTAATTTGACGTGGCTCACCACTTCATCCACATTATCAGAGAATTTAATGTTAAATTATTTTTGCTAAAAATTAAAAGTTTGAACATTTTAACTACTTTTTGATGTTTATGTTCGTATTGTAAAATTGAGTGAAGTTTAAATTTTTTTATAAATTATGCTTTTAAAATTTATCTTAATTCTTTTAAATTAAAAAAAATTTATGGTAGGATTTTTAATTAAATTTATGTTGAATTATTTTAAAATAAATTATTATATTATTCCTTATTAAACATGTGATAGGATAAGTGTAGCTACTTTAACTTGACTTAAATAATGAATTCTATTGAAATATCTTGATAAGACTTCATAAAAGATATTTTTAACATTGCAATATGTTTGGAAGTAATTTTAAATAAATATATATTTGAAATAAAACATATAAAAGGTTTGTATCTTTTACCTAAGATCCATTGAAATAAATTGAATTATACCTTATTTAAATACAAACTTTATATATTCATAAAAAATTCTCTAACCTTAATTTGTGAATGAAAACATTTTTAAAAATAAAATATCAATATATCCTCAAGGAACAATTTAGTATCCTTACCCACCTAACAGGCATGAGATGTAATCCTCGTTACTTTAGGAATTTTGTTAAATTAAATCTTGGTGTATTAACTTTAAAAAAATATATCAATGTCTTTTTTTTAAGTAATTCAGTAAATTTATAAATAAATAAAATTATGTACAGCGAGAGATTACCAAGGTTGGCAATCTCTTACCCCAATCGAGGAGAACTGACAAACAGCATGAGGCTATTCCCCTTCACCATACAAACACAACAACAAGACTAAAACATGTCCAGTAACCAAAATAACCATAGCAACAACTATATTATCAGCAACATAACTATGTCTAAATAAAAGTCTCAAGCACTAGAAAAACTCAAGAATTTCTATTACTCCATCTTAGTCGGTTAGGAGTGGCTCTTCTATGGGGAACGTGCCAAAGGGGTTGATCCTTGTAGCTTAGGACACCATACACCTCTTCAATGCTATTTTAGATACTGCCAGTCTCTTACTACCAAGATTGTGAGTGACCTCTCATTTTGCTAAATCTATAGTGTTATGCCTTGCATTTATGCTTCCATCAAATAAGATTGTAGATGAGTGATACACAATTTACTTTCCAAAATCGTTTGTCATACCTGCAAGACAAATAACATAAGAAACAAGAAAACAAGCCATTGACCTCTATTTACCTTCTCTCAGTGTTTGAGCTGAGCTGTTCCATTACTTGGAAGATCACTTTAGTATTAATGTTCCCCACTTCCATGGCTGCATTTTTGAAGGTTCGAAGGTTTCTCTCGGACCATAAGTTGTACACAATAACTGTAAGAAGAATGAGAAAAATGTTGAGGTCAATGTTTCTGGGGCCTTGAGATTGGTTGAACCAAAGTAGAATAGATTGGAGGTTAAGCAGGTTGGGAATGTTTAGATGAAAGTGGTTGAGGTAGTGTAACCACACTGATTTAGAGAAGGAACATTCAAAGAAGAGGTGGTTGGAAGACTCATTAATCAAGTGGCATAGAGAGCAATAATTAGGAATATAAGTATACAGGAGTTGATCCCTTGTCTGTAGCTTATTACGGAAAGCTAGCTACAAGATAAAGGCATACCTTGGGTTGGACCCTTTGCGCCACACTAATTTGTGCCAAGGTACTTTTGGAAGAGGTGGTTTCATCAAGATGTATGCTGAAGTAAAAAAAAACATCTTTTGGTATATTTTATTTTACAAATAACCAAATATCAGCATTTCTTTAATTTCAGACCCAAAAGACCTAATGATATATGTTTCTTTGAAAATATAGATTATAAGTGTAAGAGAAAAAAGATTTTGATAACAACTAAAAAAGTAAAAAATATATTTATATCTCCTATGTTTCTTTCCTTCTGTCAAAACTTTTTGCACTTTAAATTTTTTTTATACCAAACTCAAAATTCTCTCAAGCCCCCTTATATTAAATCTTTGTTAATGCGAAACACATATGATGATTTTTAAAAAAATAAACATCTATATCACAAAAGAATTATTAAAAGTTAACAAATCACATGAGTGATATGTATGAGTCGAATATTATTATCATCATCAATATCTAGTTGAAGTCCCACTGAGGTGCAAAGTTTAGGAGGTCTGATAGTACACAGTCTTACCTCTACCTAATAGAGAGACTGTTTCCGAATAGATTTATTATATTTGAATATAAAATTTTTAATATTGAATACTAATTTATTTTAATAATAATTAATATTAAAGTATTTAAAATCTACCCAAAACTCGAGTTGAAGGTACAGTGGAACCAAATTACTTAAGTCTACCACGCATCTGCTAGCGGCGTCCTTAGTCTCTCCTTTCAGTTTACGACTTTGGGATCACAACAAGCAAATCTATTTCTTAGGATTCGAACTCACGACGTGGGGCTAAGCCTCAGGCCCATAATACCACTGATCTACCCAAAACTCGAGTTGAAGGTCGGGCGGAACCAAATTACTTAAGTCTTAATGCTAATTTATTTACTAATAATTAATAATATATCAAGTATATCGTATTTACAAATCTAATTAATTTGATTTATTTTTACTACCAATCAATAAAATTGAAAATATATTGTCATTTTGTTGATTTATCACATTTACATACCATTATTTATATTTATTAATATTAGTAATTATTCAGTAGTGAAAATAAGTTTAATAAGTTGCTGAGATAAGAAAAGTCAATTAGCATTAGCACTAAGTCTAATAGACTGATATAAAAAGAAAAAATTATTTAATATTAACACTACACTTAGTATATTGTTAAGACATAAAATAATAATTAACACAATAATTAAATTGGGTGTGATGCAAGATTTTAAATTGGGTGTGATGACGATGATAAAGTTCAAAAATAAACTTTACAACTCTTAGAAAGTCGAGGATAACATTTTAAAAGTACAAAAAGAAAAGCAATTAAAAAAAAGAAGAAGGAAGTGCTCACGTGCGTGATCCACGTTGTCTTCAACCACCGGACATGATCTTTCTGACAAAGACTTGCGCTAAAACGGTACAGAGGATTTGGTTCCATACAAACCGCCTTTTTACAAATGTTTAACAGTAAACGACGTTTCCTTCTAGCCCAATCATAAAACAGAAAAATTAGGATATTTTGACCACGGTCGGCCCACCTGTCTCCTAAACCGCACAACCATATGGTGTTAAAAGACTTAAGATAATTAATACTTTTAAATACATGAGAACAACCAGCTACGTGTACCCTCTTCATCAACTCATGCACTTGCAGTGACTGAAAGTAACAGCAAAGGCGGCCCAAACCTTCACCGCCTCTCTTCAGATTTTTATCAAACAGTTTATCGGCAAACAAGCCGCTACGTGTACTCTCTTCATCAACTCATGTGCTTGCAGCGACTCAAATTAACAGCAAAAGTGGCCCAAACCTTCACCGCCTCTCTTGAGATTTTTATCAAACGGTTTATCGGCGAAAAACATCGGCCGCGCTTATAAATCAATTCAAGCCCTCAAATTTGACGGAACCATTGTTAAATTGAACACCTTGATTATTATCGCAAATCGTGTTCTAATGACCCCACAAGACGTTGGCAAGAACCTGAAATCACCCAATAAACATTCTGCTTCTTGGTCTTCTGAACCAGAAACGATGCCACAGCTGAGTGATGATTGTCAATTCCCAACTGAGTCTTCGTTGATGGAGGAGATGAGCTTCCCTGCTTCTCCTTTCATGGAGTTCGAGGCGTTCTCTGCTTTGAATCCATCAGTATTTGAATTCAGAGCAAACCCAGTACGGGAAAGAGTTGTGAAAAGTGAAGAAATGGAGGAAGATAGCAGCATTGGGGTGCCTCAGCCTCTTGAGTGTTTGCAGGGGATTCCAATCCCTCCGTTTATCTCTAAAACTTTTGATTTGGTCGACGATCGGAATTTGGACCCCATAATTTCTTGGGGTGCCAATGGAGAGAGGTTTGTGGTCTGGGACCCTGTGGCATTCTCCAGGAGTGTGCTCCCTCGCTATTTCAAGCACAACAATTTCTCCAGTTTTGTTCGTCAACTTAATACTTATGTGGGTATTTTAGTGTCATGATAGCCATCATCGGACTGTTATGCTCTTTCCTTGATCCATGTTGTTCCGTGTATTGTTTTTGGCTTTTGTATGTACTATTTTGAGTTTTCTCTGACGACGCTTTTATTGTAATCGGATTAGGCAATGATCAATCTTGTATCCTGAGCTCCTGACAGTCATTATGGATGTAGATATTTGATCATTATGGATGTAGATATTTGAACTAAGTGCTGGGTGTTTCCTTTGTAGATGTTACGTTGTACAGGATCGCGTTATAAAGGGGATAATAGAGAGAAATTGATGTGTGAATTTGTTTGTTATTCGTACAGGTTTACTTTAAGATTTTACAGTCTCAGTGAGTTTTGTTAAAACTGACTTGTGTAATTGATGCACTGTTCATGTAAAGCGATGTTCATTGTTGTAACGGGATTTACCACCACTGAAGCTAATGAGTTCTCGAGAAGACTCAGGTGTATTAGGTTTATTTAGTATGGAACTGATATAGTGGACTTTTTAAGAAGATGATAAAGAAGTCTACATTCGGCTGATATTATAACTGAGTTTTGATCTTCATACCGGAGAAAAAGATACCCTTCCCCTCTGAGTGAATTATGACCCGGAGTTGTTTATTTTCACGATAACATTGTTACTGTTTTCCTGATGCTGCTGTGGCTTTGCTTTTCTTTTAAGCGTGACTAGTCTAGATGGGCGGTGGATTGGAAGGAAAATTTCAGGCTCTAGTAGAGTACATATTATTGCAGTATGTCTATTTGTTATATCTGACGCCTTTCTTTATGATATAGAATCCACTTTTTTTGTTTTACAGATGATGTTGAAGTTGCAACTCAGCTCTTTCTATTTTTTTTATTAAAAAAAAAAAGCTCTTTCTATGCATTAGACTCAACTATTTCAAACTATCTCACGAGAAGCACATCTTCATTTCATTTCAAACTTCAGCTTCTTCCCCATTCATTGTTAACACTTTTGTTCTGTATTCAGGGATTTCGAAAAGTCAATGCAGACAGGTGGGAATTTGCTAATGAAGCCTTCAGACGGGGTGAGAGGCATCTGTTAAGAAACATACAGAGGCGCAAGACACCACACCCGAAGCAGATTGGGATCTATAACGGGTCCTACTCTGAATCAGGAAGTGCTGGACTAGAAATTGAAGTGGATAGATTGAGGAAGGACCGGAGTATAATGATGAATGAGGTTGCAGAACTGCAAAAGCAGCAATGTGGAACAGTTCATCACATGGAAGCTATAAGTCAAAGGCTTCAGGAAACAGAGCAAGAGCTGAAGCAAATGATTTCTTTCTTGGGGAAGTTGTTTCAGAATCCGCAGTTCTTAGCTCTCCTTAAGAACAAAAAGGAACAGGAAGAAATTCGGTCATCAAAAATGAAAAGGAAATTTGTTAGGCACCATATAAGTGAACCAGATCAATCCAAGTTATGTATGGAAGGCCAAATTGCGAAGTACAAACATGACTGGACAGATCTAACATTACCTACTGCACCCCCAACTACAAACCCAATTCCTATTGAACAACCTGATTACACTTTACATGGTATCTTAGAAATGGGTCTACATGTAGAAGACTTGCCATTTCCAACAGAGAATGTTGTCTCACGTGAATATGCTATGTCAGATGAATCAGCACTGTCACAAGGATTTGCTAAAATCCCAGAAATCGCAGAGCAGGCTGGGGATGGGGTATCAACCTCAATAAGCAAGGACGTTTTGATTAGCCCAGATCAGGATGTTGTTCCTGAATGTTTTGTCCCTTTCCCCGAGGATTTGACATTGCAGAAGAATATTTTGGAATGCCCATCACCTGGGATTGAAAGTATATTTAAACAAGACGATGGATGGATTGCTGGGTTCGAGACGTGCTGAAATGCCTAGTCCTGAGGCATGGGATAATACTGTCGATTACAATACGCCAAAGTTTGCCCAACAGGATGCTTCTCAGATAGGTTGGATGTAGGTTCTTTACGACCAGCAGGTTTTTCAAGCTTTGACATAAAGCTAATTGAGGAACGACCTATTCGTCTGCCTGAGAGTCATTACGTCCAACCAGAAAATGATATATCAGAAAACGCATATCCATAGGCATCATTTCATCTACATTAGCACTTACATCCTTTTGGATTTTAGCTATTTTTAAGTCAGTAATTTCTATTGACTGTTTTATTACAGGTATCAGTTAATGGATCACCAGATTTCTTGTGTTAAGTCTCCTATTCTGTTCCTTGTAACATCCAGTTACCTTCATTTAATTGCTAATTCTTTTGCCTCCATTTCCTTTCGTTGAGTTAAAGAAGAATCGTACTATTTGTCAATTGGCTGTATGTATTGATGGAAGCACAGGCGTAACATTGTTTGTGTTCTTGTATTGTTTGTCTATCCGCATGGATATTTAAAATGCAGGACTAGTATACTCAAAGCAAACTGCGGTTTCATGAAGCTGAAATTATTTATTTGTTTCAGCATAATCTAATATAGCAGACACGCGCAAAAGGATGATAAATCGTGAGTAAAAAATTTGCAAAGTATTTTAAATCTTTAATTTCCTTCTTAAATAAAATGGGTTGATAAATGGAAAAGTCCTATTAAACTTCGAAAGGAATCTGTTAACATTTAAAAAGAAAAGGTCATGTTAGTTTTTTAAATTACGAAAAAAGTCTATTACTTGAAAAGATCTTATTTGTACTAAAAAAGAAAGTAGTTTGTTAATCGATATGAGCCTGCTAAAGCTCAAATAGAAATAAGCCTGTTAATTGATAAGAGTTCGTTGATGCTTAAAGCGAAAAGATTTCATAAAAATAGAAGGAGCCTATTGAAAAACTGAAAAAGCTTCTTGAAAACACAAATTTATAACACGAAAATTTAAAAATTAGGAAGAGAGAAAGAATAATATAGTAGATTTATCATATTTGTAATTTTGAAGGTATTATAGGTGTAGTTTGATTCTTCGATATATTTTTAGGTACCAATGGATGCCTTTCATCATCTGAGTCAATTGCTATTGTCGAAGGTAGTACTTCATCAAATACCACATGTATGGATTCTTCTATCTTCTTTGTTTTTTTATTGAATACTCTGAATCCTTTACTAGTGGTACTGTAGCTTAAAAAAATAACTTTTTTTGATTTCGGATCGAACTTTCTAAAGTTGTCTTTTCTATTATTTAGAATGAAACACTTGCAGTCAAATACTCGAAGGTAAGCAACATTTGGTTTTCTTCCTTTCCACAGCTCATAGGGGGTCTTTTTCAGAATAAGTCTTATGAGACACCTGTTGATTATATAACAAGCGGTTGACACGACTTCTACCCAGTAACCATGAGGTAGGCCACTTTCACATAGTATTGTTCTGGCCATATCTACGAGAATCCCGTTCTTTCTCTCAACATCTTCATTTTGTTGAGGAGTCCTTGGGCATGAGAACTTGTGAGTTATACCATTTTCATTGCAGAAGTCTTCAAATTTTATGTTATCAAAATCTCCTCTGTGATCGCTTCAAATCAAAGTAATGCAATACCCTTTTTCAATCTGAACTTTCTACAAAACTTCTCAAAGACTTCAAAAATATCATCTTTATTTGATAGAAAATAAACCCATGTAAATCTGGAAAAGTCATCTACTATAACAAAACTGTAAAATTTGCCTCCAAAACTTTCCTAGTAAGACCAAATAGATCCATGTGCATGAGTTCGAGTGGCTCGTTAGTAGTCACAATATTTTTAAGAGGGAAGCTGCTTCTGATTTTTTTCCTTTTAAACAAACTTCACAAACTTGGTTGTTCTCAAATTTCAAATTCGGCAGTCCTCTTACAAACTCATTTTTGGACAATTTTGATAAAATGCTCATGTTAACATGTACAAATCTTCTGTGCCAGATAAGTGAATCATTTTTTATTGAGACAAAACACTTGTCACTTTGAGAAGATATATCTTCCAATTGAGCACAATATATGTTCTGATTTCTAGGACCAACAAATACAATATTATTATTAAGATTGTCAATTATTTCACAATGTGATGCATAGAAAGTAACTTTGTAACCTTTATCATATAATTGACTTATGCTAAGCAAGTTATGTTTCAATCCATCAATAAAAAGAACATTATCAACAGAAGCAGAGTTAAAATCACTAATTTTACCAATTCCAGTGACCTTTTCCTTGCTTTTATTGGCAAAGACAACATTACCTCCGTCTTTCCTTTTAATATAGTTGAAATGTGATATTTCACCTATCATGTATCTCGAACAACTGCTATCAATTATCTATTGATTTTATTTTGTCTCTATTTTGAAGCATATTTGTAAAGTGTATTATCTCATTTTAGGTACCCAAATCTTGTTGGGTCCTTTCACATTTGTAGTTTGACCTTTCGGTCTCCAAACATACATTTGAGATGGTTTTTTTTTTCATTTTTAAGTAACAAGAGTGACTAATATGACCATGTCTGCCACAATAATCGCACAAAACAAATGAATGATAGTTGTTATGATTTTTGCCACTTATCAGGTTCTTATTGTTTTCGCTAAAGCTACTGCTAGATTTAACAAAGAAGTTTTTGTATGGCTTGATATTGTTATTTTCATTATATCCTATTCCGGCCTTATCAAAAACACATTTACCACTTACAAGTAATGTATCAAGATTGTTTCTTCCATTAACAAAATTAGCAAGATCTTTTTCAAGAGAAACAATTTTCCTAGTACATTTTTCTTTTTCGAGTTTTAAAACAGTAACTTTCTCTTCTAATTGTTTGATCATAGCAAAGTCATTTTCAAGTAATGAGGTTTCTGACTGAATTATCTTTTGTTCTAAGCATTCTTTTTTAGAAACTATTTGTTTATTATCATTTTCAAGAGAAGTGACTTTAGACAACAAATCTTTGTTTTTTGGGGTCTAATAATTTAATCTTATTCGTTAGATTCATCATTATTTTTTCACTTCTCATCCTTTTTGAAATACTACACTGTTAATTTTTTGTACTGATCATATAAGTCATGATATGTATGTAGGAAAATCCCGGTGTGTGCATCACATACACACGGTGCGGAAAAACAAAAATTTTTATTCCGGGACCTTCCCGAAAGCCAGGATCCATGTGTCTATATAACGATG
>JANIHZ010000004.1:56904063-56923279 GCA_027478365.1 Erythroxylum rufum | reverse complement strand
CCACCCATTTTGCTTCTCTAGAATCTTCTCATCACGTTTTCTCCTTTATTTATAAGCAAGACAACACTTTTTCTTCCGATTATGCTCTTAATGAATGAGAATTGTCCAATTAGCCCTTCCATTTATGCCTTATATCTTTTACACTTAAGTGTCTTGCCAACAGTACCCTTGAATAATCTAACATAACACTTTCTTCCAGAAACATGTCCCCCCATTTTCGTAAGTTTCTAATTCCACCGAAATCATTTCATTTGGTTCAATGGTTCAAAAGATATACTTCAAACAGTTTTGGACAGCTCTTGTCCAAAACAGTATACTATGCACAACTTCCATTGGGAATTTAAACATCTTAGAGACTGAATTAGATTCTAAGTTCTTCATACCATTTATAGCTCCATGGCTCTATTTTACCACAAGTCAAAAATCATCTCATTTGGATCAGTAGAGCTCCAAAAATCATCAAAATACCGAAGTATGTTCAGTGGAATAACACCAATTCATATTACTTAAGAGCACACTCACTGTACCCGTCCCACTCTTTTCACTAAATCTCTCTTCATTCATTTCAGATAGCTATGATTCTTGGTGGAGATGTAGACCAATGTCTTACGAATCCAATGGTTCAAGAATCAGATCATTTGGAGGTCTAATGAAGAAGTTATGGTCAAAAGAAGCAAACATGTTTATAACCTCAAACAATCTGAACCTACTTTGGCGTGATTTCCATAACTTTCACAAAAAATATTGGATTGACTTCATATTTGGACTATTGGAAATAGAACTTTGAGATCTACAACTTTCATGAAGACCTCAAAGGCCAATTATATCATCTCACTTTTGCATCGTCTCACTTTCCTTTCATCTTAGTTCTATCGTCTCATTTCCATCGTCTCATTTCATCGTCTCATTTTCTTCTGTCTCATTTCTTCTGTCTGATTTTCTTCCATCTCATTTCTTCCTTCTCATTTCTTTCGTCTCATTTTCTTCCGTCTCATTTTCTTCTGTCTCATTTTTCTTCCCAGAACGTCTCCACTTATAAGGATTATAACTTTTAACTCCGATGTCCAAAATTTTCATACTATATACCGTTGGAAAGATAAAAGAAAGATCTACAACTTTTTAGAAGGCAACTTTACTAAAATCTATTTATATCAATCCCAAATTTGCCCCTAAAGTCTGAAGATGAATTCTCCATTCATACACCAACGTACTGCACCCAATTCTTAACTTCATGACAAGTTTTGAGATTTTTAGAGATAGAATTGAAATTTGATGTCTTCATAATAAATGTAGCCATATAACTCTAGTTTAATCCAAATTAAGAATCATCTTGTTTGGACAACTAGAAAAAACGTTGTGGCTAAAAGACTGAAGCACACTCAGTGAACATTTTCCATATCACTACCCATCTTGATTCTAAATCTTTCCTTATCACAACTCATGCCAAGATCACTCTTTCGACTCCCTCTACTTCTCATTTTCAATAAAATCACATTTAAAAACAATCATACCCGGAAGTTGTCAATGTATGCATGTACCATTTTTTTGTGTGTAAAAATTTAATATTTATGTGCATATATGCTAACATGATGCATGAGCAAGAAAATGCAGTTCCTTCATCACTCTTTGAGCTCCCAAGTATTGAAATTTCGGGTCCTCACCCTTAATATTGGGACGGGATGTTACATAGATTGAATAGAAAAACCTTCTTACATCTGCTATGGAACTTGAAACCCTTTTCCTTCTCCACATTATGCTTCAATAATAGGATTATCACCTCTATACAAAGAATGAACAAGTAGGGAGACATTGGATCATCTTGTTGAAGTCCTCTCTTTCCTTTAAATAATGTAATTGGTATATCATTCACCACCACTAAATAGGAAAGGGTGGTTATACAGGCCTCCACCCATTTTATGAATATAGAAGGGAAACTCATCACCTCCATTACCTTAAGAATAAAACCCCATTCCACACAATCATAAGCCTTCTTAAAATCAATCTTAAAAGCACAATTTAGCAGAGCCCGTCTCTTTTGGTACCCCTTCGCGAGCTCCTGAGCAATGGAAATATTATCCCTTATTAACCTTCCTTATATGAATGCATTTTGGTTATTAGTAACCAAAGTCCCCAAAACAATCTTGAGTCTATTTGCTATAATTTTAGAGATCACCTTATATAGAAAATTTGAACAAGCAATAGGCCTGTACTCTTTAAAAGAATTCGGGTTACTTGTCTTAGGAATTAGGTAGAGGAATGTTTTACTAGAGTCCTTTAACAAAACTCTAGTAGAGAAAAATTCTCACACAACTTGCTTCACCATCATTCCAATCTCACCCCAAGGCTTCAAAAGAAGACCTCATTTAGCCCATCAGGACCTGGGGCCTTATTAGGATTCATTTGGGAGATAACTCCTTCAATCTCTGCATCTTGTATAGGCTTGGCTAAATTATGAGCCTCTTCTTGAGATAACTTTTTCGAAATGAAAGAGTTTAGAAACTGAATAGTGACTGAAGTCAGATTAGACTGCCCATAAAATATACTAAATTGTCCCCTGCCTCTTCACATATTATATTTTGCCGATTGAGATTCCTACCATTCGCAGCTTGGATAATAGATATTATATTGTTATTCCTTCTCCCCACTAGTGAATCAAAGAACTTAGTGCATTTATGACCTTCCTGCAACCATTTAACCCCTGCTCTTTACTTTATCAGACTTTCATGATTCTGAACAGTCGAAAGATAGTGGTTAAGTTTCTCCATTTCTAGTGACAATAGTTGAGGGTCTCTCGGGTTATTTGAAAGTTGCCCTTAAGTTATAGTTAGATAATTCTTAGTTCTTTCAATAACTTCAATAGTGGAACATCCCCATATAGCATTTGGTGTTTCAATTCATCTTTAATTGTTTGAGCCTCTGAACACATATATACTGTTTAGTACCATACACGACCTTCCTCATTCCTGTTTGCACAACCTCTTGAAAGCCTTCCATTTCTACCAAAAAATTGTTAAATCTAAATGGAGATTTAGCTTTTAGTTTATGGAACATACCCTCTATCTTTACAGGAGAATGATCCAAGAAAAGAAGATCTAGGAAAGAGGCAGAACTCATAAGAAGTGTTGCAACCATCTTTGATTTACAAGAACCCTATCCAACTTTTTCCTTAAAGACCAGTCCTTTGCTTGCTTATTACACCAAGTATATGTGTGACCCTGATGTTTGAGATTAGCGAGGTCTATAGTCTCCACATATTCCTTAAAATCCGACATATAAT
This sequence comes from Erythroxylum rufum, assembly GCA_027478365.1. Taxonomy (NCBI): domain Eukaryota; kingdom Viridiplantae; phylum Streptophyta; class Magnoliopsida; order Malpighiales; family Erythroxylaceae; genus Erythroxylum; species Erythroxylum rufum. The sequence continues at coordinate 56,920,002 of JANIHZ010000004.1, read as the reverse complement.
TCCTCAGGAAGGCATAGTGAGGAACCATAGGTATGCCTTGGTGACTTTATGATATTCTTTATGGCCATGAAAAGTGAGGTGGAAGAGCTCAGTCGTTGTCACTTATGCATGGGTTTCAAGATGCAGTATCAGATGCTGGTCTCTATGATTACAAATTGAAAAGTCATACACATCAGATACAAGCCCAAAACAAACTTAGAATACATTTTTCTCAAAACAAGACTTAGACTCTATTGGCCATTGCGGTTGACTTATCCCAGTCTTTATAATCTTTGCTCTGAACCTACACGGGGCAAATCCACCATGCTAAGCATATAGCTTAGTGAGTAATAACTAATCTATACATGAAGTAACAATTCATCATACAGAATCATATAATAGCATAAGCATGCATTAAAAGATTGCCTAACATTAAATTATACATAATGCATTTCAGAACAGATTTTTATACTTATCAGAACTGAATATCATAAGAGGGTATAAACCCTTCATAATCATAATACAATTTTTGTTTATGTTAGAATCAAACATATATTAGATTACAAAATTAGAGGACTGTAAATCCATTTACAGAGGTGGGTAACGGGACTTATACAGAAGAGACCGAAGTCTCAACACCGAAGTATCACAGGAGCAGCTGCAGACCCTTCTAGGTATGCCTATTAACCCACAACTAGGACTCAACAGTTTTAAAACAAAACAAAGTCATTTCATGCAAAGCAAGTAGCACTTCAATATCACATTCATCAATCAATAGTATATTAAATTTCATACCAGTGACAAACGTTAGTAAATTTAGCGGCAAAAAATTGACACCAAAAATTTTTGTATCGTATCTTATTCAAATACTGGGTTGAATAAAAATTTTACCAATCGATTCATCAAAACATAAAAAAAATATCGAGTTAAATCTAATATTGACTAATTTTTGTAATGTAATATGTCAGTTATGTTTAGTAAATTAAATCTCGTAGTCAACGAGTCTAGTTCAAGTTAACTGAGAACTAATCAAGTTTAGACTTGGATAACATACTCAAAATTTAGTTCGAATGAACCAAATCTCTGCTTAAAAGGTATATTGTTTTAGTTTAATTTTTTCAAAAGAATATTATTTGGATTTAATTTTCTAAAATAACATAATTTTAATATATAATTTTAAAAAATTCAAGAGAAAAATGATTTTATTTTAAGATATAAAATCAAATCGATATTATTTTAAACTTCAGCTCATTCCAAAATGATGTAATTTTAATTTTATTTCTTAAATCAAATCCAACTATTTATTAAGGAATTGATTGTCAAGCCTTATTATACACATTATCAAGCCTAATATCGTTATTAAAGTGAGCACCAATTACATTACAGTTTTCGCAATATTGTTGAAGTTCTTTTTATGATGTTAAAGCATATTCTCCGAATGATAGGTCGTTTGATAGCAGAAACACACAGCTCATCAAAGAACAAAGAGCAACAATAGAACATAGGGAGATCAAACAAACACACAAACTGAAAACAACTTTGGTTTTTTGAAATTTTCGCTCAAATGGATGCAAAATTGTGGGCAATTCGAGTTCGCCCAGCTAGCAAAATTGAGTATCCGATTGTCAGAACTAAACGTTGTTGAGTTAGTACAAAAGTTTCAAAAGCTTCACATCATCGATTTCGACCTACTCCACACTATCTTCTGTAACTCTGAGAAACAGATCAATAAGAGAAGCAGTAATTTCAAGAAAGAATGAAAGGTTTAAACTCAAAAAAGCATCACAGCCCCTTACATGGCTTGATTTCTACATCTATGGATTACCCACAGTATTCGCTCAAGAAGAGTCCAGTAGCTGCTTAAGGAGAGTCAATAGGCTCGATTTCTGCATCTATGGGTACCCACAAGTATCATATTTACTTACATGCATCTATGGAAGTGATGAGATCTACGAAGAGAAGACGATGAAGAGCAAAGAGTAAGACGATAAGAGCAAATAATAAAGGCCAAGAACTTTTTAATTTTTGATTTCTAAAATATGAAGTTTAGGTATATAGATTGAAAGATTCACTGATAAACCCGCCGATTTTTATATGCAGAGGATATTAAATGAAATTGAATTAGATAACTAGTTGTTTTGTATCATTTCAGATCGAACCCGTCAGTTCAGTTTAGTTTTTAAAATATTGATAATAGTAAAAAATATTTTATTATTATTTATTGTATAGAAATAATACAAAATAACAAAATTTGTCTTACTAAATGTTGTAGAAATTGTGTTAATAGATTACAACCCATTTTTATTGAGATAAGGAAGAAATGTTTTACGGAAAAAAATGGAAAGGTCATAAAAGTGATTTTTTTTTGGAAAAATAGTGAAAGAGATTATTATTAGTTGGTGAAGAATAATGTGAACATTGTGTAAATTACCAAGAAAATAATACAAGATTGATGAGGATAGAGAACATGGCTATTATCATGTTTGTAGTTGCTTTGCTAAAAGGATACAAGCATGAAGAATCTTTAATGAAGAACTATTATTAGTTTATAACAAAAAAATTTCAAATTTAAGAAAAACTCTATATTTTTTGAAAAATTAGTAGTGTATCATCTACAATTAAATACATGTACTAAATATTAGTAACAATGTTCAAAATTATGTTTTCATATTGTTGATAGCCTAAAAAAATTCATCTTATTCAGCTAAAAAGTTAAGAGGCTCAAATATTAGAAGTCCTTGAAGTTGTTTGACTAGAGCATTCGTGAACATGAGAATCAATTAAGAAGTTCAGAATTCAAGAAGTCTATACAATTCATATATAATTGACATATGTTTTAAACGTAACAGTGCATTGAGAATGTTAGTTAAGACATGACCAAAATAGGAAGTGAGTTGGAAGTTGAACAGTTACAGGAAAATCACTTGAGGCTCATGAAGTTGGGAGAATAGTTGTGATAGGCAATCTTCTTGTAACAAAGCAGTTCCAAGAAAACTACTTAAGGCAGTTCAAGTTAAGAGGATTTTATAAATTCACCAACAACACAAAATGAAACAATCTCTAGATATACTAACACACAAGAAAACAATCAAATTGCTCTAAAAAACATTGTTATTATTTTTCAATTTTCTTTACGTTGTGCATTTATGCTTATTATCTCAAATTCTCTTTTGTATCTTGTACTTTCCTTTTATCTAAATCAAATTGTTTCTTTAGCTCAAAACTTATTCTAATTCTTTTTAGCATTTTGATAGCTTAGAATTTTACTTTATATGAACATAGCCAATTAACCATTGAGCACATTGCTATACTTATCATTCAGTGTGGAGAATTTACCAATTGTGAAAATTTTAAAAATTTTAAGCTTAGGTTATTCCCAAATTCATTAATAGACACAACCTTGTCTTAGTATGCTTTGTTGCCCAATCATTCTATCCTTCTATGGGCTGAAATAGAGAGATTATTTCATATTCAGTTTTTCTGAATTGAACCTGAAGTTAGTATAGTATAATTGTCTAGACTTATTCAGAAAAGTGACAAAAATGTTGACATGTTTATCACAAGTTTTAAGACAATGAGAGGTTGATGTCGAATTGCACTTATAGAGACTAAATATGTGAAGTTAGCCTAAAAGGGTGTTGATTTTAAATTGCAAAAAGAATTTCAAGGTATGGAATTTTGTGATTCCTATAAATTGGTAGCACAAGTATTTGAATACGAAGAACTTTTTTAGGAAAGAAGGAAATAAAAAAAATAGTTTAGTTAGTACTTAATTTATGGAAACAAATTCATATGTTTTAGCAGTGGTTAAATTTAATATCCTTAGAACCTATATTTTCCATGCTCAGAGCCAAAGTCTTTTAAAGTCAAAAAGAAATTTACAAGCACCAACTATTTAGATTCAATACATTTTCTATAGCTCCAAAATAAAGGAAATCTTTGATTTTTTGTTACAGGAAAAATTCATTAGTTTACCATCAAAGCATGAAGTTCTCATAAAAGAAGAAATTAGAGGGAAGGATAACTGTAAGTATCACAATACATGGATTCATCCAATAAATTCATACCAGAGATTCAAGAATATAATTCAAGATTGGATCAACAATGGAATTATGTTGTTTACAGAAGTCGAGTAGATTATGTTGATAGATGAAGACCCATTTCCATCAGTTGCAATAAATTTTGATTTACTACTTTTGTTGGATGTTAAAAGGAACTTGATGAATAGGCTTTCACAAAATAAAGTTGTGGTAGTTGTAGAAGTAAAATTTTGAATGAAGAAGATCATGGAGAATTATAAAGAATTAAAAGAGGTGAGAATACCAAGCTAATTTTTTAGGAGGAAGAATTCCTAATTAAAGATGAAGGTCAATTTAAAGATTTAGAAATTGCTCTTGTAAAGGTTGATAACTTCGAAAGTTTATAAGGTCTTCAATGCCATACGTTTGGTTTGCTTAACCAAACATATGTGGGGATAATTATTGCTAACCTAAAAAGAATTCAATCCATTCGGCCCACAAGTGAAAAGGCCCAAATATTAGAAGTCCTAGAAGTTATTTAGTTAGAGAATTTATGGACACAAGAATTAGTTAAGAAGTCCAGGATTCAATAAGTCTAGACAATTGATATATAATTGATATTTTCATTTAAAATGACAATGCATCGAGGTAGTTAGTAAGGATGTGGCCAAAATAGGAAGTAAGTTGAAAATTGAGCAATTATAAGAAAACTGCTTAAGGTTGTTGAAGTTGAAAGAGTAGTAGTCATGATGGGAAGTGAGTTGAGTTAGAAGCTGAGTGGTTATAGAAAATTTGTTTAAGGTAGTTGAAGTTGAGAGGATAGTATAGATTTACCAGCAACACAAAAAGATACAATCTTCAACACAAAGAGATACAATCTTCATATATACAGATACACAGAAAAAACAATCAATTTTTTTTTTGTTATTAGTTTCCAATTTTCTTTGCATTATATACTTATCCTTATTATCTCAAATTCCCTTTGAAGTTTATACTTTCCTTTTACCTAAATCAAATTGTTTCTTTAGTTAAAACCTTATCCTAATACTTTTTAGCATTTTGGTAGCTCAGAATTTTACTTTCTAAGTTTTCTAAAGCCCACTTATATTATTGATAAGAAGTCATGTAGAAATTATTGGATAATTCTTCCATAGCATGCTCAATTTAAGGTTGATTGTATTAACAACCAACAATTTAGCATGCCTAATAGGACGCAATGTTGCTTGCAAGGAACGAAAAAGAAATTGTTATGCTCCCAACCCAAAGTATTAAGTATCGTCCAGTACCAGGAACGAAAAAGAAATTGACATATGTTTTAAACTGTTAGCTAGAATGTGGTCGTGACGGGGAAGTGAGTTGGAAGTTGAACAATTATAAGAAAATTACTTGAGGCAGTTAAGGTTAAGATGATTATATAAATCTACCAGCAATACAACAATTTCTAAACATACAAACACATAGAAAAACAATCAGATTACTTTTAAAAAACATTTTGTTATCATTTTTCAATTTTTGTTAAGTTGTGTACTCATCTTTATTATCTTAACCTTCTTTTGTAGCTTGCACTTTCTTTATACTTAAATTAAATTGTTTCTTTAGTTAAAACCTTATTCTAACACTTTTTGGCATTATAATAGTTCGGAATTTTGCTTTTTAACATTTTTGAAGATCACCTATATCGTTAATAAAAAATTTAGTACAAATTTTGAGAGAATTTCTCATCGACATGCTTACATTGTAAGATGATTGTATAAGGAACCAACATGTGTTAATTTAGTAACCAAAATTTTTTTAATTACCTAAAATAAAATTTATCTACAAACTTTTTATGTGTATTATAAACATTAAGTCTTCTTGTTAATTATTATTTTATTATGACAATATTATGTGTATTAAATTGTAACAAATTTTAAAGCGTATTGTGGGTAATTTAGAGTAATTTTATATTGTCATAAATACCATGTTTTCTATTAATCATCTATGACAACATTAAGGAAGCAAATGAAAGTAAAAATATAAGTCAACATTTTCCAATACACAAGGCTTCCGATTTTGTGAGAATCCGGATAGGGTCATCAATATACACATCTTTTCCTTCGTTAAAATGTAAGACAAACAAAATTGAGCAGTAGCATGCCAAAAATTGGGCCTTGAACAGTAAGCCCAAACATGGCCCCCTCCACAATTTGGCCTCTTATTATAAATAAATCACTCGTTGGGGTCTTGAAGAAAAAAAGCAAAAGGAAAGAAAGAAAGAATCAATAACCTTCATTCTGTTCCCTGTAACTTTTTTATTTTCATTTTTGTTAGTTTCGATTGTCGATTTCTGTCTTTGATGACTATTCTCGTGTTTTGTAATTACAAGATTTGATGTATGAGGATCAATATTTAGGGTTAGGGTTTTTTCTTTTCATTTCTTTTGATATTCATCACTTGGTAAATGGAAATGGAGCGTAAATCCTTCGACAGATCGCGAGAACCTTCTGGATTGAAGAAGCCCCGTTTAGCCGATAACCAACCAAATCCCAACGGCCGTCCATTCCCATCAAGACCGTCACCGTCACCCTTACTGCCTAGGTACAGTAATAGACTGGCTGCTTCCTCTGATAGGGACTCCGAGAGCAACGACTCGAGCCTTGGAAGCGCCGCCGGCTACCAGCCTCCGTATCAGGAGCTTGTGAGCCAGTACAAAGCGGCTTTATCTGAGCTGACTTTTAATTCGAAACCCATAATCACCAACTTGACTATAATTGCCGGCGAGAATCATCACGCCGCCAAAGCTATTGCTGCTACTGTCTGCGCTAATATTCTTGAGGTGAACCAAACCCAGTTTCAGATTTCACCCAATTTGAATTATTACATTTGGAATTGTAAATATTGTGGCCCAGTTGTTGAAGGCAAGAGTAGTTTGTTAGTAGTTATATTAGTGGGTATGATACTGTAACTTCAGTTTAATGAAACATATTTTGACATCAAGGGTCTTGTTTATAGTTATGCAGTTTTGGATGTTTACTTTAGTAACCTTTTTCATTTTGAGGCAGGGAATTTCTTTTAATTGTTTGAAGTCCAACTTGGAGCATTGGTTTTGATACCCTGCAATCCTTCCATCAGTTCAACTCAAAATAGTTTAGGATTTGGTTTTTGCATGCCTCGTGTACATTTTGTGATCAAAGACTTATATGTCTTAGCACTATGCTTAGTTGAGTGGATTTGGGGTTCACTGACGTCCCTTGGCTATTAAAGATCAATAGCAAGTTTGACGTGCACAAAGCAAACTAGTTATGCAACCAGATCAATTTAACATGTTCTTGTTGATTAGCTGATACTGGGTCATTGTGTTGCTGCTGTGGTGAATCTTTCAAGTAATTGAAGCTGCAAATCTGATCTTACCAGATGCTTTTGTTTACCAAATTGGAATTCTGTTACAAAAGTGGACATGAGTGAAGCCCTCATCTTTATTTTTCCAGTTGTTGGTCAGGGGTGGTGGAAGTCAGGTCATATTCTCTTAAAGCTAACATGAAAGAAAGTACTGGTTTGGGAGTAATCAATCGCACCTATGCCATCTTGCAGCTCACAACTTTATTGAACACACAGCAAGCTCCAAAATGCAGCTGGAGGAATTATCTTTTTAATCTTTCTAAATGGATAGAAGATGGTATTCAAGAGCTGCAATTTTTTTAATTTGAAGGATGCTTCTTGAAATAATATGTAAAATTGCTGATCCGTGATCATGATACTGATTGAAGTAGACATCATCCTTCACCTTCTAGCGGTGGATAATATCTTCTTCTAATACTAAGTTTAGAGAGGAAGAGAGACTCAAATTGTTGTAGAATGCAAAAAGCTCAAGAGGATATCATTCCAATGGCAGTTTTGTTGGGCTGAGTTTGATATTTTGTGGAAATGTGATTCTAGTTAAATTTTCTCTTCTTGTTCTCCCTCTGAGTACATATTTTATGCTACTGAGGTCATTTACAGGTATCCTTGCTTGTTTCACTAATAATGAAATAACTTGCAGGTAGCAAGTGAGCAAAAGCTGCCATCACTTTATCTTCTAGACAGCATTGTAAAGAATATTGGGAGGGATTACATAAATTATTTTGCTGCCAGATTGCCTGAGGTTAGGTTTTTCAATTTTGTATGGCGTCTTTTTACTTGAGAGGCATGTCAGATATGCTATACTTGAATATGTTGTGTTATACGGTTTCAACACTAGTCAGACAATTTTTTACTATAATTACAGATGCAAACTTGTTTGTTAGAGAACTGATCGAAGTCCTAGCTTACTACCAAATTGAGGTTACCTCTTGCAAATCAAATTGCTAAAGGGTGTTGCTTTTTCACTTTACTTGGTAATAATAAACTGTGTGGGTGTTTCAGGTTTTTTGCAAAGCATATAAGCAAATTGATCCCTCCGTCCATTCAAGCATGCGGCATCTTTTTGGGACGTGGAAAGGTGTCTTTCCTCCTCAGCCACTTCAGATAATTGAGAAGGAACTTGGCTTTGTTTCTGCTGTGAATGCTTCATCTTCAGCATCGACTACATCTAGGCCTGATTCTCAATCACAGCGCCCTCCACATAGCATTCATGTCAACCCCAAGTATTTGGAAAGACAACGACTTCAGCAATCAAGCAGGGTAAGTGGAATTGATGAACTGCCTTTAGCAATACAGGTATAGTGTTGCCATAGCCTAGACTAAACTATCTTACATCATAAACTTTGTTTTCTATGTCCTGAATAAAAATTGCTTTTTTCCTGTCTTTCTAAGTTCGGGTGCCCCATATTTCCCTTTCCTATATCTAACTTTTACCTGCTTTTTCGTCTCATGTGAGAAAAAAATATGTGCTATGGCATAGAGACTTAGATTCCTGGAAATACATTACCAGAGAAGTTTTTTACTTATGCATGTACATGACTTTTGAAGGAGGATGGATGGATGTATAAACTTTTTTTAGCAACACCAACAACAATGTATAAACTGTGTCCCAATAATATTCTTTTATGTTGCTTCATCTGTTGAGGTAGTGTAAGTAGTGTCGCCATCAAACTGATTATGTTTCTCTATCAATGTGGTTCTATCTCAAGGCAAAGGGAATACCTAATGACATGACTCTTCCTATAGCCAACTCGAGTGAAGATGTTGAAAGGCCAGGCAGGTCAGCCGTTACTGGTGCTGGACGCCCATGGGAGGAAGGTTCTGTCAAAATTAATGTGAGTAAACAATTGATTCCATTCAGATTTTAACAAATTAATGCATCCCATTGCTTCTTATAAAATTGTACTTCCACTTATAAGATGTTATCTTTCAGAATATTCAACACCCCCATAAACAATCTATGGTTGAGCTTGTCCATGAGAAGAGAATGGGTTCAACATATGGAGACTTTGAACATGGTTCTGATGTTCAAAGAAGCTCAGGCATGGGTGTTGGAAGAAGTGGGAGGATTTCGGACCCAGGGCATGACAAGCCTTGGTATGGTACTGGCAGCAGCATCTCAGAGACAATATCTAGCCAAAAAAATGGTTACAGTCTGAAACAAGGATCCCCACAATTGTCATCAGCAAAGGCTCCTAGTTACGATTTGCATCTAGAGCCCCGTATTCAGGACATTGCTAGGAGCCACAGTGAGATGTCCCCTAGCTGGAAGAACTCAGAGGAAGAGGAGTTCATTTGGGAAATGCACTCTAGAGTGTCAGATCATGATGCAGCTAAACTTTCTAATAACTCCAGAAAAGGGTGGACTCCTGATGATACAGAGAAATTGGTAAGATTCAATTGGGAAAACCTTTTTCTTCTTAAGAGTTTTGGAGCGAAAAAGTAAATGAGCAAACTTGTACTGGATTGCAAATTGAATCAAGTTTGCAATAAAAACTTCTGTGTTCATTCTGTGTTGGCTTCAGCATTGCTGTTTTAACTCTAAAATTTTCCATGTGTAGGACTTCGAAAATCACCTCCAAAGGCCACAAAGTGTACATGAAATTGGCTCAAGATTTGATAGAGAAAATTCCTCCGATTCATTATCTTCTGAACAGAAAGAGCAAACTAGTAGTGGGTATCAAATGCCCTCCCCGTGGCAATTGCAGGATTCGCATTCAGCAGATGGACTCTTGCGTCCAGGAGCTTCTATTACTGGTTACTCGAATGGTAATTCAGCCAGTATTAGTGGGTTGCCCACAAGTGCGGGGTCATTGACCAGGGTGGCAGTAAGACCTCATACGACAAGTTCTCAAATTGCAACCTCAGGATTTGGGCTTTCAGCACATGAATCATCAGGACCATCTGGAACCTTAGCACCATATAGGTTACCGTCCCTTGAAGTGCCGCCATCATCATCATCTGCTCGGTCAGGCAGGCAGCAACGCCCATCCTCACCCTCGTTTGCAGCACAGCACATGCATCAACAATTGCCAAACTTTTCTGAGGAAGACTATACACAACCCCAGTCTCTACCTCGGTCAGAATATACAGTTCCTAAAAAAGCCAACATGGACAAATTGCTGTCTCGAAATGTTGAACGTGGCAACTTGGACACTGTGCAAATTCAGGAGGGGAAGGCTTCATCTTCTTCAGTACTTACTTCTCAACCAAGTCATCAGTATAATCAATCACGACAATCTCTGTCTAGAGAATCTGAAGCTTCTCATCAGATTCACAAACCAAACTTGCCGCCAGTCTCAGATATTAGAACTCCATCAACATCTGGAAGTAGTGCATCTGAGCATTCAAGTTTGCCTACCGCAGAAGTAACAGGACTATCAAGTACTAGTAGCTTGTTGGCTGCTGTTATGAAGAGTGGAATTCTTTCTAATATTGCCTCTGGTGGTCTTCCTATCAAAAGTTTTCAAGATGAAGAGAAAGTTCAACCTAAATCAAGCATTCAACCACCTATTCCTAGTGTTACTCACCTGCCACAAAAGGCTAGGGCTAAGGGTTCTTCAGTAGCTTTGTCTGCTCCATTGTCAAATGATAGTACGTTGGCTAACCCCACTATTTCTCCCATAAAAGAGGAGCAGTGCCCTCCAGCGCTTGGTCTTCTTTCATCATTACAGGAATCAGATGCTGTGACAAAGGTCGCAAGCCCCATTTCCAATCTTTTGAGTTCATTAGTGGCCAAAGGTTTGATATCTGCTTCTAAGTCGGATACATCATCTCCTTCCCCTACTGAGTCACAGAACCAAACTGTTCCTGCTGCTACTGCTATACCTACTGCAGTTTCCGCTCCTCTGAACACTTCTGCTATATCCCAGTCCACTCAGAAAGAAGTTCCAGAACCTGCAGAAAAAGTCTTTGCTGACTTACAGCAGTCTACCACAGTGGAAGTGGAAAATCTCATTGGATTGGAGTTTAAGTCGGATGTAATCCGGGAATTACATCCACCTGTGATTAGTTCACTCTTTGATGACATACAACATCAATGCATCATATGTGGCCTTCGGCTTAAACTTAAAGAGCGGCTTGCTAGACACATGGACTGGCATACCCTAAAGAGAATAGATCCAGGTTGTACAAGCAGGTTGAGTAGGGGTTGGTATGCTGATGCAGAGGATTGGATTGCAAGGACAGGGGGGGCTCCATTGGTAGTGGAATCTCCTCATTTTATAGATGAGTTTGGTCCACCAATCGACGAAGATGAGCCAATGGTTCCTGCAGATGAAGACCAATGTGTATGTGTTTTGTGTGGTGAACTTTTTGAAGATTATTATAGTGAAGAAAGGAGTAAATGGATGTTCAAAGGCGCAGTTTACTCAACACTTCCATTGGGGGATGGTAAGCTAGATTCTACGAAGGAGAGTTCTAAGGTTTCCATTGTACATGTGAACTGTAGATCACAAAGTTCAGTTCCTGACTTGGGATTGGAAAAAGAGTATTAAAATTGTAAGTGGCCTTATTTCATAATAGTGTCTCAATTCTAGATATCTTAGTTGTGTATTACTTCTGCATCTGTTGAAGTATCAATCCACTGTTTCATATATGCTCCTTCAAAACAGTATGCTTAGCTTCTTCTTTTATCTTCCCTGCTTTGGCCATATTTCTTAGTTTCACGTCTGCGTCTTTCCTTTGCTGGTGGGTTTTGGATTAGTGTTTAGTGGCATGAGTTCTACTTAAGAGTACCATTTCATTATTTGTTATGCGGGGCATATATTTTGATGAAGGCAAATATCTGGAACATAATTTTTTTGATCCACTAATTTAGTTTTTTGATCCATTAATGTAGTTATAGTTGTTACGTCTGCTCAAGCAGAAATTGTCTTTTTAATTGATTCTGTGGTTATTATTTATAAATTTATGCCATCTATCTTTAGGATTACTGATTCATATATGCAAGGTTTTTGCCATGCTAATATGGAGATCCACGTCCATGTTGCAATTTTGTAACCTGGCAGTGGTTTCAGCACCTTCATAGGCATCTTATGATTATTTGAGTTTACTGAGTTAATTACAGTTCTGTTCCTCTTTTGTCCTTTTGTTTCTGGTTTCTGGTTTCTGGGTTATTTTGCATTTTGTTGAAAGTATTCCTCAACTCTTTGGGTAGGAAAAGGGTGCGTGATGCCTGAAGATCTAAAGAAGCAAGATTGCTGGTCGACATCTGTAAGCTGAGTGAGGGATCAGTCTCTTACAAGAAGAAGTTTATGGGTTTTATCATGCAATTGTTGTTCTTCACCAGCATCATCATGAGAGTAGTATGTTGTAGATTTCCCTCATGCCTTTTCTATGTTCTGCAAAAGATTTTTTTTGTCAATAGAAATATAATTCAGTACCTGACAGTTCACATCTTAACTTCCTGCACTTGTATGGTTGATTTGTGATGTGCTTTTGTTTCTGATTTAAAATTTTCCGTAGCGGGTCTCCTGTCATGGCACCATTTAATACCAACAGCAGGAGAAAGGCAATGCAATCCATTTTCGCAGTTCCACAATGAGTCTTATGTTTTTTTGTGTAAAGAGGATAAAATTGAGGTTGAATGCCCCTTTTAAATCCCTTTTTCTGTCGCTTTACTCCCTCATTAGTTTGCTTTCTATTATCTTTTGGGTAACTTTTATGCTGATGATAGTGCAGTGCACCTGCAGTTTAATCGTTAAATTTGTTTTAGTGGGATGTGCTTCGCTTCCCCAACTTGTGGGAAGAACTTATTGGTCCCATGACATCTTGTTTGTGTTACTTCTGTCAAGGGACGGATCTGTGATAGGAATTAGATTTGACTCTCTTCCCCCCGGCACAGAAAATGGAGAGATTTTCTCCCGTTTCTTCGATTTGGTTGGTGGTACTTGACTAATATTATGGAGGGCCACTGTTCGGAGGATTTTACAAATTTTCAAGCGTTCATGTAAGCCTACCAGTTTCATCAGGCTTAAAATGGTTCTCATCACGCTAACTTTTACTTGTTTGGCACCAAGTCTCCTGCCCTAAATGCAAGGCTTTTATAGGTCTCATATGTACAATTCTAACTCTAACAATTGATCATCGGAGGTCCATAACTAGTACGGAAATCATTGTCCGGTAGAGCGTAAACTGCAAAAGACATTTTTCACGACCTATTCGATAGTTCTATGAAAATAATTGAAATTTAGTTCTGTGCGTTTGGAGTTATGAGTGTTACATTGGCCTCAATTATAAGATTGGTTAATCACCTGGAGTGATGGGTGGGTTCTTAGACCCGTACTTTAATAACTTTTCTAGTGGGGCACGTGGTAGGCAGGGATTTTATTCTATTTTACCAAAAAGAAATGCATTGTTAGTGCCGAGGCTATGATCCTGTGGATCCTTTTCAAAGCTACTTATGTTCTTCTCCGTTGTTTCTCACAATAGTCCTAAAAGATTAATCCTGGTTTATGGTCTTGTGGATTCCCTTGTTTAAATTGCCACTCTACTTGATACCCTAACTAGGCACTCGAGAAAGGAAAGCATTCACAGCTCTTGTGGATTCCCTTGTTTAAATTGGCACTCTACTTAATACCCACATAACTAGGCACTCGAAAAAGGAAAGCATTCACAGCTACTATATTAACAATCTGTCAACATACAATTTGATATGTAGCTCCATATATGTGAACAGTTTACTCATAATTTGATACGAAGTTCCATCTTACTTTTTTCTTCAACTCAACTTCTCTTACAATAGGAAAGAACGTAATTCTTTGTTTTATATATGATGGAGACCACATCTGTTTAAGGGTTATTGCGCTCGGTGTAAACGTAGTCTAAGTGAGCTTCAGCTATCATCCTTCCGTGTCGGCATTCCTCATCTTTCTCGCTGCAGTACTCGCCTGAGGTCATGGTAACCTGTAAATATTATTGAGAAACAACGGACTCAATGAAAAGGCAACGAGTCTACACGATGTGTGATAATTTTAAAGAGCGAGGAGATTGGGAACTGGACAGGCGTTCAATGATTATTTTAATCCTTTACCTTGTTAACTTCCAGATTTGTGTTTCTGACTGAAACTGGCCGAGTGGTTTCATTAACCTTCACTTCATTTTGACCTGTAGGAGAGTGCAAATAATCGTAAAGTTTCCAATCTTGATCTTGCAATGATGATGAAGCATGTAACAGTTTTATGCCAAGAAACAAGGACAAGAAAAAGATCGTTTTCTTTACCTTGTTTTTGTACTAGGAAACGAGAAGATGTTGAAGACACAAGCAGTGAAAGAAGGCAAAGGAAGGTTACAAACAACCGATATTCTCTGTTCATTGCTTCAGAGCTTTTTTCTTTATCTTTTCAGAGAAGTGTTAAGATGAAAAGCTAGAACTACGAGAGAAATGAGTCCGCTGGTTGACGAAGGGTTGGTGAGTATAAGGGGTGGGTCCAGTCAATTCCACTTGATTATAACTATTGTAAGAGGATGACCATGAAACTGAAATCATCAGCCCAGAGAATTTTATGTCGTTGTCAATGGTGGTTCATTATGTTCCACATGAAGTTGAGGGATAAATAAATGAGCACAACATACTTTGTACGCCTAAAAAGTGAAAGCGAAGAAGTAGCATCGTAAGTTTCCCAGTCCCAACTCCCACGTCAGTTTTGCTTGTGAAATATACAATATTTCAAATAAAATTGAGCTCTTCTACGATCCATGTGTTAATTTATATAAAAATGTTAAGAAAATTAAAAGTTGGAAGTTAAATTGCTGCAAATAAACTTTTAATTTCAGGATTTCAATGAACTTTTATGAAAGAAAGAAAAATAAACAGACATGTTTGTTTTTAAATGCACGACTTTCTCGACAATTATTTTGGCAGTGCCTGTCTTTCAAAATCAACAGTGACATATGTGGGTACGGGCTACCCTCTTCTACCCTATTAACACTTTGATATTGCCCTCAAATCAAAAGGAAGGTAGTTAAGGACTGTGCATGCACAAATTCCAATGCATAGATGCCTCGGATTATGTTACGATCTTCTGTTCCTACTTTATCCTCCGAATTATTTCGTTAAATCTCTATCATTTATTTACAATCATTCCAATAAATAACTGAAATTTAATAGAACAAACTAAAAGACAGAGTAGAATACAGAAGATCCGTGCCCACCTCGACTGTGCACCTTCTTTGGTTGCTTTCACACCAACGATAATGTCCACAAGTTGATAATACCCAAACTCCTATTTCACAGGTTCAATGAGCAGGATTAGAAATTTCATTTCATAGCATGATGAATTTCGAATGAGGTAACATATACACTTTCCCCAACCCATTAAACTTTGTTTAGAAAAGCAGATAATGTGGAGCCAACGTTAAAGATGCCTGTGCTTTGATACGGTCAAAGGACTCGCAACTAGAAACCTTTATCACCAGCTGACCAAGTTGCTTTTCAGCATTATTGTCTGGGAGATTCACAAAAAAGCATGGCTGTTAAGAACAAAAGTTGAGATGGCCGAGTTGGTCTAAGGCGCCAGATTAAGGTTCTGGTCCGAAAGGGCGTGGGTTCAAATCCCACTCT
>JANIHZ010000004.1:56868717-56890375 GCA_027478365.1 Erythroxylum rufum | reverse complement strand
AGAAGAAAAGATAGCAAGAACCTAGTGATGGAAAGGTTCAACTTTGATGCTTAGAGAAGAGAGTGTCGTGAGAAGGATAGGAAGATGAAGAAAATGAAGAAGATGAAGATAAGAGAAGCTAACGAAGAGAGGAGAAAATAGCAAGTGAAAGACCAAAATGTGGGTCTTTCGCTTGATAAATATTGTAATTTAAAACAAATGGTGTGGCAAGTGACAAGTCCTCTTTGGGTCTTTTAATCTATTAGTCCATTTGTTTCCCCATTTCTAATCCAATTGTCTCTCAATTTTTAATGACACTTGTCATTAAATCCCAATGTCATTTATAAAAATTTCTATTGCCATTTGACTCTTATTTTTACTACTATTCATCAATTGTTCTGCCACTTGGTATTTTTCTAGTCCAAAAATACCTTTAAAATCCAGAAAATTTTCATATTTCACCAAAAATTCTAATTCACTACTTATACACTCCAACTCAATTTTTAAGACACATAATCCGTAATCCACATTATAATCGCATTAAAACAGTCATTTATACCCGAAAATGTCAAATGAGTGCATGAATAATTCATTGTAATGTGTGCATTAATCAAATTCACTTGTGTGTATGCTAACATTATGCATGAGCATAAAATGCAACTTTTTAATCTCTCATTGCTATATCTCAATTACAGAAATCTAGGGTTCTAACTCTTAGTATGGAAATGAGATGTTACAATTCTTCCCCCTTACGAAATTTCGTCCTCGAAATTCTTATCTGATTGATAAAAAAGGTGAGGGTATTGTTTACTTATATGCTCATTCGTTTCCCATTTTTCTTCATCACTCAAATAAGTTCTTTCAATTGACTATAGTCAATGGAATCAATCGATCTTTCAATTACTTATTCAAATGCCACACTATCTTAACTATTTCCTTAATATATTTCAGATTACTCACAATAGCAAATATATCGGATCATAACAACATTTCCTAAACATATCCATGTAACAGTATGTGAATCTGGAACATCTTTTATTGGTAATACTAACTCATAAGTCAATAGTCCTATTCTTACAATAATTTTATACGGACCAATTTATGTCGGGCTTAGCTCCCCCTTTTTTCTAATCTGAGTACACCTTGCCATGGAAATACTCTTAGAATTATTTCGTCTTTCGCTTGATATTTCACATCTCTTTAGTGTTAATACACTTAACTCTTATGTCTATCTCACTATATTCCATACCTTCGGTGTTGATCCTTCTAACTCATTTATCTTTCTTGAATCACTTAACTCCTATTACAGATTCATTTCACTTATCAACAATTTCTCGAATCAATTCAGGCCTTCAACCATTTTTAGGCCTTATTCATCCAAATATAAAGGAGGACGACTCTTTCTATTGTATAACGCTGCATACTATATTCTAATGATATCACTGTGATAATGATTGTTATGCTTAAAGTCAATTAAAACTATACATTGGTCTCATGTTCCTATGAACTCCAAAATATAAGCTTAAAGCATATCTCTAACAGTTAAGACTATTGGCAACTCATGTATGCAGTCACTTGCTTCTACATCCTTAGCCGTTAAGTACTATTTTGGCATATTCCTACTAGGATGTATAACATAGGTTACCATTTGTACTTTATCCAAAAGTATCTTTTCTCAATCTTCTCCTTCCAATACACATACTCTTTACTTCAATCACAAGGTATCATTTTTCCTATTCAAATTCAAAATTCGGATTCATTTTCAATTTCTCAGTAAGATTCATAAATTCCGAATCCACAATTTGGGCTTTGTTGATTCTTTCATATGAAACTGATCTTAAATTCAATAGTTAATAGTACTTTGATTTTCCCAAAATTCAACTTGACATTCTATGCTCTTTATTGCACTAGATTTGGTAACCTCAATATCTAAATTGGTGCTACACCACTATTGAATTTTCTGTTCAATGCATCAGATTACAGCACTAGCTTTACTGGAAAATACTCATTTGCACAATCATAATCTTTCAGTAATTTTATCCATTGTCTTGGTCTTATATTCAATCCTTTCAAACTCAATAATTACCTCAAACTTGAATGATCTGTATATTTATATATATCCAAAATGTTTCTGTACATATAATGTTTCCAAACTTTCAAAGCAATGATTATTGCGGCAAGTTCTAAATCATGTATCAAATAAACAACTCATGAGACTTTAATTGTCTCCATGCATATGAAATCACTTTATTATGCTGCAACAGATTGCATCTTAATCTCTGGTGCAAAACATCAATATATGTTACATAACTTCCAAATCTAAACGATATAATTAACATCGGTGTTATAATTCCTCAAAATTCTGTTTACATTCATCAGTCATACGATTTACATGTTTTCCCTCATATATTTTTGTTAAAGGGCTAAGATAAAAACCCCTTAATAACTTTTGGTAGTGTCCAATATCTTGCTAATTCTAGAAAACTTCAGATCTTTTATATATTCCTTGGAGTTTCTCACTTCATCATTACCTCTACTTTCTTTGGGTCTCCCAAAATGCCATGTTCAGATATTATAAGACCCAACATTTTATTTAATCAAGCGAAGATTCACACTTATTGAACTTGGCAAATAATTGTTTCTACCTTCATGATATGTAAGATTTACCTCAAGTATTCAAAATATTCTTCTCTACTTTTCGATCACATTCAATATATCACCTATGATCATAGTCACTAATTGATCCAAGCAAAATTAGGACACTTTATTCTTCAATACCATGATACTGTCGAGGGTATTGTTAACTCAAACATATATTGCCAAAACTCAATGTGCCCATGATTAGTTCTTGTAATTCCTTAAGTAACTAATTCCTCGATGAGGTAATATTATCTCATGTTATTCTTTTGGTTTCCCAATTGACTTCTTTTCTTGCACGATTGTCTCCCTTCATTCGATTTCCTCTGATTTCACATTGAATTATTCTAATGTCTATTCATTCATACTAGTTTCTCCACACATTTTAATTTATTTGCAATCTTAACTTCCTGTGTTGGTACATTCATCAAATCTAATTTGTATCCCCTGAACATATTTACATAGAATATAGTGTGGACCTAAGTTCTCCTTATGTTAGCAATTGTATCTCCTCAAATTCAAGAATTCAATCACATATTTAGATACTTTAAATCAAACAAAATGCATACACCCTCAGTAGCCTATTCCACCTCTTATGCCTAAGTCTCCGTTAGAAATGAGACTCCAATATTCACTTTTGATTAATTAAATATTCATTTCTACTCTGTTCCTTCATTGATCATTCTTAAAAATAAACCATCTAGTCTACTTAACCTAATTTGATGAAATTCTTCTTCGAAAAAAGATTTCTTGCTACTATCATCTATACTGTTCATGTAATCCTTATCAGTTAATTGTTTTCATCATTGCTTATTAGCCATTCTTAGTACCTCAAGAAGATCAATTTCAACTATTCATAATATCTTAATAAGATCGATTTCTATCATAACTTATATGATCATAATATCCTTTATAATAAAGCTCAGTGAAGCATTAAGCAAATTCATTTACCATCAAGGTCATTTCATCTTATCTAAGAGATGTATTTATGACAATTCACCAATTAATAACTTATGCTAAGGATAGCTTAATCTCATTTGATTCTAGACAACACTTCTCCTTTTGCGCCTGTCCTCGATCATGGGGACTATGCCTCGATCGTGCCCTTCTTCTTTTTCCTCCAATTTATCACACATAGTAACATCATTAACAATCTCACTCTATCCTCGATTGATCACTATAAGAACTTTCATGTATTACTCTAATTCATCTTAGACTTTACACTATAGGAACTATGACTAACAAATATTCAATAAGTCATGGATTGCTTCTTATATCATTTCCACATATATAATACATATGTGCTCAATATTCTCACTTGTTATGATGATCCCATTATTAGATATGTACTCACAAAACTTAACCTTGACAACTTTTACATATATCGCTATCATTATCTCACCTTCTAATTACCATTATATTGTCATACATACGTATGTTCACAATCAATTCAAAATTATAGATGTATAATTATCCTGAAATTTTGATCTCAATTTCACAGGCATATTCTTATGCTAAATCATAACTCTTATCACATTTATCAAACAATCATTTCAAGTTAAAGTTCAACCTCTCAAAGTCATAGAAAATTTTATTTTCTTTCAACTTGGATTTTACACTTTAAATCTCGTCATTTATATTTATATCACTACTTTCCTTAACTAGTCCATGACAATGTATTCACATCTATTTCACATTCGAGGATATATCACCACAGTACAATATTGATGTCATATTCAATAATACATCTACCAATACAATTGCGTTGAATCTTTATCTGTCCTATATAACCATATACTATTTCTTATTTCTAGATATCCACAAACTTTCATTTTCTCACATTCTAATAGATCATCATTCTTTTCACTATTTCTATCAGCTCACAATTTTAACAAATGCTTATGCGTATGACTCAAGTAAATGTGACTCAGACTAGGGATCACTTGTTGCTGCATGCTAAGACATGTCTAAAATGCATGTAACTTGACACACATACTAAATCTGGGCTCTGATACCAAATTGTAGCACCCCACTTTTATAGGGCATATCTCCGAACATACCGATGGTATTCAAGAACATACTCTACGAGGGTGGCATGCTAAAACAGTCAAACAATTGAAGCTCATTACAAAATTTTCATAAATCATACGCATATTACAGAAAACCACTGATCAAATTGGGCCCATATTTTTATTTCATAAACATCGCAATCACAGTTGTTATTACACTTATTGATCAATTTAATTTACAAACATTTCCAATTTGGAAAGTCGTTACAAAATAGAATTATTCAAATACATATAATAATTACAGAATACATTGTTTAATACAAAATAATGAAAAATCTATGCAGACACGAACTAATCCCGACCTCTATCTCTTATTTGAATGCAGTGGCTAAATTCCTGTTTGTCTAACGAGGTAACTCCTCTGAGCCTGAAAAATAATGTTACAATTTTGGTGAGTTTTGCGAACTCAGTGAGTGGACCATCCTCAATGGCCCAATCACATAATACGTCAATTCATATAATCACATAATTCACATCATTTTATTTATTAAGAAGTAGCATCACAAAACTCTTTTATTCACAATTTTCACGTTTCTTATTCAACACAACTCAATAATACATTTCAATTGCTCAAACATAGATATTAAATGTATATGCAATTCTCATGAGACTCAGCACAACTCAACAATACATTTCAATTGCTCAAACATACATATTAAATGTATATGGAATGCTCATGAGACTCACTTTATTTTATTATTATTGTGACCGAGTGCCTGTAACTGTCCCGTATCCATTGTAGATACGAGGCTCATTAATAACTACCCCTTATCAGTTAGGGATATAGGGCTCATTGTACATAGTGAGCTTTTGGCTCTTAATCACTTTATGAGCTTTAAACTCTTGTTCACTTTCTGAGCTTTAAGTTCTTTCTCGATGGCTACTCTAGTCACAACAGCCTTTATATTGTCATGCATTCATATAAAGAAATGCATCAATCAGTCACTTTATTTCACTTTACACATTCACTTTCACATGTCATCGGACCTTGGTTCGACATTGAACATTTAAGTTGAGAAAACACATAGTCAGTCCAATTCACATTCAATGAGCACTTCCAATATTATTCATACATCAAACTCCTTGAACATTCAATGTCCAGAATCAGTACAATCACATTCACATAATCATTCAATACAGAATTTAAACATAAAAATCATTTAAAGTAAAACCATCTAGGTCGACTCATAGTACGCTCTAGATTAGCATTAGCTTCCATGATCTGGAAATGTCTAGATGCGAACGTTTTATCCTGCACATCAACATTATGTAATACACATATTGCACACACACATTATTAATTGCACAATCTTATGAACACTCAATCACATACATATGTATATGTGTTGTGTATAATGCAAGCTCAATGACAATGTTGGGTATATTACCTAAATTCACATCTTATGTTCATTCTTATTTCATAAATCATATACATATAATTGAAATTAGGTTTACACTTCATTTCTATATGATCATTCTAAGTTCACCATTCAATCCTTATCCTTTGTATGTCTCTAGTTTATTCTTAGGCTTACACCTCAAGAACACTTGGTTATTCTAATATCCTAACTCAATTTCTCGTCATTTCTTTTCTAACATTATATGCTCTCATAATACCCAATTCTCATTCACATTTACTTAATACATATGACCCATCTCCTTTGAATCATAACTACAATCATATAAACATCTTCATTCCCAATATACTCATGCCTTTGGTACTTTGATATCATCAATTCATTCACTAAGTTATAACCTCCATTATCATTTCATTCATGTCCCCTTAGCAAACCTTCACGCGTCACTTACAGAAATTTGAAATTTTGGCCCTCTACATAGCAAAATCTCTCTTTAGGGTCTTCATAGAAGTTGTAGAACTCGAAGTCCTCTTCGAAACCATACTTAAATGACCTCAATCCAAGATCCACAAAAAATGTTATGCCTATTGGCCCCAACATCTATCCAATTGCATCTTTATTTCCCAAATTTCTAATTCTTTACTTACTACATTCAACATCTTATGCTTGGTCTATCACTTCTTATTTAATTACTCATCATTTCCCCATCATTCTTAACTCCATTTTAACTCAATATCACCTATAAAAAAATTATATTTCATTATTGCTCATGAACATTAAAAATAGAACATATACATATATACATTCATCATCAACTTTCTGTACATATTCATCTTCATCTCCACCTTCATTTCACTTCTAACTATTACCTTAATTCATCTCATTTCAAGAAGATCACTCAACAACTTGGTTAACTTAACTTTTACTTTCATTATACCCTTAATTCAAAACTCATAACATCTACAAAACAACTCATCACTCATAGTTTTCATATTCTTAAAACAGAACACAAACACATGTATTCATCCATCAATTATTACACCCAGTACTCAACTTCAAGTCAAAATTTGAAACTCTTAAAGACAGAATTTGAATTTGATGTCTTCATGAATAATGTATCCATATGTCTCTAATTTAATTCAAATTAAAAATCATCTCATTTGGATATCTACAAATCAATTCATGGGTAAAATACCGATGCATATCCAATGGAAATGTTACAGCTAACATATTCCAGCACACATTAAACACCATTATCACTTTATCTCTAAACTTCCATCCTAGTTCTTCTCTTTTCAAGACACTACACTTGCCTTTTCTTTAACTTCAATACGCAATCCAATCCATTTCTAAAACAACCAATGATCCACATTTTTATACATTAAAAACAGAACATGAAAATATCCATTCACAAATTATTATTTTTTTTGCATTTCTTTCTACATCATTTTTGGATTCATTCTCATCTCTACATCAATTTATGAATCATTAATCACCATACATGTAAAAGTAATACATAGATGTATTCATTTCTTTACCCACATTCCAGCATACATAAAACACCATTTTATGTCCATTTAACCTCTGACTATCATCATACATGCTTCATTCAACAAATCAAGAAGAGAAATGCTTATACTTACTTGTTTAGCTTTAATGTCTTCAAATCAAACTTAACCCTAGCTTCTCCCATGCATCCCACGATCATCATCTTGCCAAAGTAGAATAGGTGGGTTTTTTATCAAGAAGAAAAGATAGCAAGAACCTAGTGATGGAAAGGTTCAACTTTGATGCTTGGAGAAGAGAGTGTCGTGAGAAAGAGAGGAAGATGAAGAAAATGAAGAAGATGATGATAAGAGAAGCTAACGAAGAGAGGAGAAAATAGCAATTGAAAGACCAAAATGTGGGTCTTTCACTTAATAAATATCATAATTTAAAACAAATGGTGTTGTCACTTGCCACATGTCACTTTCTCATGTCCTCTTTTGGTCTTTTAATCTACTAGTCCATTTGTTTCCCCATTTCTAATCCAATTGTCTCCCAATTTTTCATGACACTTGTTATTAAATCCTAATGTCATTTATAAAAATTTTCATTGCCATTTAACTCTTATTTCTACTACTATTCATTAATTGTTCTGCCACTTGGCATCTTTCCTAGTCCAAAAATAGTCTTAAATTCCAGAAAATTTTCATATTTCACCAAAACTTCTAATTCACTACTTATGCACTCCAACTCAATTTTTAAGACACATAATCCATAATCCACATTATAATCGCATTAAAACAGTCATTTATACCCGGAAAATGTTAAATGAGTGCATGAACAATTCATTTTAATGTGTGCAATAATCAAATTCACATGTGTATATGCTAACATTATGATGAGCATGAAATGCGTTTTTTTAATCTCTCATTGCTATATCTCAAATACATAAATCTAAGGTTCTAACCCTTAGTATGGAAACGGGATGTTACAAATAGAATAGTAATATATGGAACAATAGAAGGATAACATATTTACTAATGGAATGGTGACATATAGATTAGTTTGACTTTCTTTGAATTTTCTAGAGAAATGGATGAAAAAGGCAATAGAAGTGAGAGTGAAGCTCGGCCATAAGGTTAGAAGAGGGAGAAAAACAAAAATGAGAAGAGAAGGAGAGAAAAAGGGGAAGAGAAGAGGAGAAGGAACAAAATTATCAAGATAAGTTGAAATTCTAGTTTCAATTTTATCTTTCTCTTTTGATCTATTTTTCATATCCTTAGAGCACGAATTTGGAGAAACTTAAAGAATGAAAGTTGTAGATATATGTCTTAACTTGACCTGTGAAAGTGGCTTGACAAAATAGTGACTAAAGCTCGAGTTGTGAAATGTTTTCAATAATTTCTTTATTCCCTAATTTTCAACCAATGTAAAATTTACTAATTGACATAGATAGTAAACTTAATTTTGTAATTCCGACAAAATTAAGTGACCTCTAGCATGAATTTAATGAAAATTACATACTATGTGAGGTTTAAACTATTCATATATGCTTAAATGTTTATGTATAATGAACTTGAAGTGACTAAAGGCCTCATATATATTTATTCGTCTCTTCCCCATTTATGAACATGACCATGTTTAAGTTAATGTACTAATATGAACCTAATAAATATATTAATAGGGGAAAAAATAAACCTACGTTTGAAACTATGTACCTAAATCTAGAGCCCAACATAAGCATTAACACAACTATGTTGTAAGGCATATACTAATCACAATATGCTATATTAAGGAAAAAGCCTAGGAATAACCCTGTGTCAATTGTTGTGTACTACTTCGTACCTTCTCTTAATGCATATATGGGATTCAATCTGGCCATGTTTAGGGGCATTTATAAATAATCCAAGCCTACATAAAATCATATATTTTGATGTACTAAAAATTGAAATCATTTAGTTTGCTTGAAATTGGATGGAATAGTCTTCAAATACAATTAATTTACAATTGAGTATCCATTCAACTAATAAACAATATGGTTTCCATCATGAATAACTAATGAATAACATATTGTATAAAATGTTTGGTTCTTCTATTCATAATACCAGGAATAAGTAAAAGGATATAACTTCAGTTGTCATACATTATCTTTCATTCAAATCTTTTGATCGTCTTTTAATGTCTCACCAACTATGATATTAAGTTCCTTCTTAATATCAAATCATGTCACAGTGATACACTACTCATTGTATATAAGTAATTAAACTATATTTCATGCTCAATATTTTTCCTAATTACTTTATTTTATTTCTTAATGAATTGTCTCAATGTGCTACAGGTATGCATATAGCCATCAAAGTAGTATTCATACCTTTACTTCTTTATGTCGTAGACATTTCAACCAAAAATTCCCCTTACATATGCTACAGCCCACATGATATGATCATTAAACAAAGACTTAATCTATGAATTATTTTTCAAGTCAAGCTCTCTAACCATTTCATTCCATTTTATCACAAATTCTTTGGTGTTGTTGGCATCACACACCAAATCCATAAGTGTATCTTTCAACTTTTAATAACTCTTATAGGTATCAAATTTTTCATATAATTTCTTTAGTATATGCCACAAATACATTCTATGTCTTATAGTAAGGAATACCACTTTAATAGAATTATCTATACTCTTGTACTAGTCTGTAATTATAACATTAAGTGACTTCCCATTCATATACCTCAATTATGTATATAAAAGTTAATAAAAACTATCAGTGGTCTTGCTACCTAAAAGTATATCAAACTTGATTACATCATTAAATTTGCCATATGTTATTTGACTCCTCACTTGTGCCCAAAATTCATTCCTCAAGCTTCCTTCCTCATCATAGTCAAATTCATAAAAAATTTTGCTATCTTGATCTTTCATTCTAATAAATGTAAAAGGTACAACTTAACCCTTAACATTTTCTAAAAAGTCTAAGTTAGTCCTTATTATTATTTATGGTATCATTTTATACCTTAACATTTTCAAAATAGTACTAACAGCACATAAATCTTAAATAAATTAAGTTTTTAGCAATTTCTCATACTTAGGTCATCAATTTAGTCAATATGATGTCACAATTAGGACATGTGGTCAAACCAAACTTTGATGTAATATTAAAAATGATTTCTTTAAACATTGGTTAAAGTATAATTTTCAACTTAATGTTTCATAGAAGATGTAAATAAGCCCTTACTGTTATCCCCGTTATCATTTGTATACCTTATTCATGATGCAATGAGTACCATTTTAGTAACAATACGGTGCAAAGTGATATCAAGGATAATGATAAGGGCTTACTTAAACCTTTTGTGAAATATTGAAACGCAAATCATACATTTGGCCTTCTAATAAATATATTATACACCCCTTTTATATCTCCTTCCAACCTTGTTCTTCTCAACCGATTTATATGATTAAGACAATCATCTTGTAATTATATCATATTTTCATACTCACCAATAATTGCAAACAGATAGTATCATTTATGCACGACCTTATTCCACAACTATCTTTCATTTATAATTTATGTCTAACTTGACTATCCATAATATAATGTTGCTTCATAAACCTTGCATCACTTAGAACTAATTCATAGTTGTGCATATCTTTAAACTTAATTATGTTTTTAAGTACCTTCATCTGACTAACAACATACTCGAGCATTGCACCCAATTCTTCCATTACTTATAAATTTTATTTTATTTAATAGTCATAGTTTTTTCTACTGACCTTAATCACACAATTGTTCTACTCTTAAAGTTTTTATTTTCATCTTTCTTTCTTTCCCTTGTAACATTCGTAAACTTGTTACACCTTGCATGCTTTTTTTTCAAAATAAAAAATCGTTTCTGAATTTTTAAACTTTATTCTAATTTTAATTATTACCTCTATCTCAATATCCTTTACCCCACTACGTAAGGTTATCACAATTAAAGAACTCTTATCTTCCTTTATTTCATGACCCATCTCGGTTATACTATTGTATTATACCACAAAAACATAATAATTATTAAGAAAATGCCCATATATTATGAGAAGTATATTACTAGATGATATAACAAATACTAACATATATTAAGTAGTCACAAGTATATATACCAAAATATACTATATACCAAATGGACAAGTGTCAAAATAGAGTTGCTGTGGTTGATAGGTGTAGATTACATTGTATTTTTATAGGTATTTTGATATGTGTTTAGTGGTTAAGTTGATTATTTTTATAGTGTGTGTTTAGCTTAAGAATTGTGTTAGTTCCTAAACATTTGTGTTTTAAGTGTTCTTTGGGTGAGAACATGTTTTTGAGCTTCAATTTTATATATATGAGGCGCCGTGATGGATTTGTTAGAGTTTCAGGATATTCGGAAGAGTTTCGGAGGAGACTCGAACCAAAACACTAGGCCATGATCGTGGGAGACCTGCCATGATTATGATCGAAGCACCAACATTAGGCCACGATCGTGACAAAGAGCAAGTAAACCGGCCATAATCGTGCATCAAGGGCCACAATCATGGTCTGTGCGCAGATAGACACGGAGTTACTTTCGAATTCGAGTTTTCAAGGGACGTTTTGGATATTTCGGACCCCCTAGAAAAACACTAGGGTTGCCTTAATTAAAAAAGACTATAAAAGGATAATGATGGAACCCTATAATAGAGCTTACATTCTACTTGCATTTGGAAACCCAAAAGAGAGAGAGAAAGAAGAAGAGGAAGATGAGGAGGGTTCAGACGTCGAAGCTTCCCAAAATAGGTGATCTCCCAACACCGCTGCTCTCCCGAATCATCCAACCTGAGTTTCATTTCCTCCTCATTTACTTTTTTATTCATTTAAATGTGTAAGATTGAGATGGGTTGTATGGACATAGATTGTGAGTTGTTCATGATGTTCTAAGTTGTTCATGATGTTCTAGCTTTTCTTTTGAGATTTTGCTTATCTTTAATATTAATCTAGTTAACTTGTGTTTACTTGAGTTGGGTGTTGTGATTGATTAATGTATTTGCATATTTCGGTAATAAACCGAGAGGGTGAACGGATAAAAATAATTAGATTGGATTAACGAGAGTTAGACGATCTAATTGACCACTTAATCAATCTAGTCGGTAATTTCATGGAGAGAGATCTCGTGTGAGACCCGATTGTTTATTGGAGAGCTTTAGAACTAATTATAATTATGGGTAATTTGTGAATTGAGAGATTGCAAGTCCATAATTCGATTAGGGTTTACAATTTGGGGAATGATTATAACTCGAGAGAGAGTAATTAACCTTACAATTGTCTAGAACTGCACCCTGTAGACACATAAAAGGCTAGATTAGCATTGATGATAGGTAAAATCCCTTCTCCCATAACTTGATTAATTCTCTTTACGAATTTCCATTATTACATTATTCGATTATTGCTAGTTTGTTTTGATTTAGTTTACTTTTCAGTTATTATTCAAATTTGAGTCTTAAACAAAGCACAACTTGAATATTTGGTGCCTAAGCACAATCTCTGTGGGATGATATCTGCCCTTTACTACAAGTAATGACCTACAGTATACTTACAGTTTTTAGTGTAAAGCAAGTAATTGGTTTTGCAATTCAATAATGGTAGAGCATAACACTAGATCTTTTAACTTGTTCGTTGTTTCAAACTTTTCTTCTCTTCTTATTATGTTAATTTTCACTCTAAGACAAATATTAACCAAGTTGAAATTATGTTAATTATGAAGTTTTTTTTAAATAGTAAAGTTGGAATCATGTTAATCATAAAGTTTTGCTTAAAGTTTACAAATAATTTATAATATAAGTCTTTAAAACTTTAATATATCATAAAGTTTTGTTTAAAATTACAAATAATTTATAATATAACTCTCTTAAACTCTGTATCTCATTTCTCATAATAATATTACTACTTTAAACTCTTATTCATTTATATGCAATTCTCAATATTTTATTATACAAAAATTATTACAACTAATGCAGACATCTTTTCGTACCGGACTTACAATTATAATACCTAGTTGTGATTAAAAAAAAGTTTATACCATGCTTTAGTCCATCCATAATACACTAAACGGGAAAACAAATATACAAATCGCATTAGAATGGTTGCTTGATAATACACTTAAAGACTTACTTAGTAGTTAACATAAAAACAATACTTAATAACGATAACAATAGTAAAATACAAAAAAATAATTACAAACTTGTGTTATAGATCAAAGGTGGAGATTCAGAATTTCAAACTTCAACAAAAAGATAATGTAGTAAGTGGATGAAACATTTCCTAAATTAATTAATATATTTGTCTTTAATATGTCAGTTACAATTTTAATCATAAGTGGCAAGTGATGGTTATGGATGGCCATCACCTACAAGTCACAAAACATTTTCTTTATACATAACTTGCATGAATCAGATAGCTTTGTGTCATAATTTAACGAAGAAGGTGACAGCTTAAACAAAACGTAAAGGTGGAAGTATGAACCTGACGAGGGTCATACCAAAGGCATGACAAAAGATAAACTAACCTATAATTGAGGCATGTTTCTAATTTCACAAAAATTAAGTTTATAATTTTAATAAAAATAAAAATATATGATGATGATGATGATGATGATGATGATGATAAAAATAAAATAAAAAAATAACATTATTATTACTACTACTAC
This sequence comes from Erythroxylum rufum, assembly GCA_027478365.1. Taxonomy (NCBI): domain Eukaryota; kingdom Viridiplantae; phylum Streptophyta; class Magnoliopsida; order Malpighiales; family Erythroxylaceae; genus Erythroxylum; species Erythroxylum rufum. Next base: position 56,876,143 of record JANIHZ010000004.1, on the reverse strand, counting down.
TTTCTTTCTATAACAGCTCAGACTACCCTCCAATAGATATTGCCTGCTTTGGGTTGTCCCTCGAGTCAAGACACTCACGGTTTTGTTCTTCCCACACCAGGAAAAACGCTTCCTAGGGGGACAGATATCTATACCCTTATAAGGCGTATTTCATTCACCTCTCCAACCGATGTGGGATCTCACAATCCACCCCTTCTTAGGGCCCAGCATCCCACATTGGCACAACTGGTCGGGAACCAGCTCTGATACAATTTTTAACAACCTAGACTATCCTCTTATACATATTGTCCACTTTGGGTTGCCCTTAGGATCAAAACCCTCACAACTTTGCTCTTCCCACACTAGGGAAAACACGTCTTTGGGGGAGAGGTATTCATACTCTTATAAGGTGTACTTCGTTCCCCTCTCCAACTGATGTGAGATCTCACAATCTACCCCCTCTTAGGGCCTAGCGTCCCACGCTGACACAATGGGTCAGGAACCAGCTTTGATATCATTTGTAACAGCCCAGACTACCCTCCTACAGATATTGTCTGCTTTGGGTTGCCTATCGGGTCAAGACCGTCACGGTTTTACTTTTTTCTCACACGGGAAAACGCGTTTATAGGGAAGAGATATTTATACCCTTATAAGGCGTACTTTGTTCCCCTCTTCAACCGTTGTGAGATCTCACAATCTACCCCCTCTTAGGGCCCAGTGTCCTACGCTATCACAACAGGTCGGGAACCAGCTCTGATACTAACAGCTCAAACCACCCACACACACAGATATTGTCCGCTTTGGGTTGCCCCTCGGGCCAAGACCCTCAAAATTTTATTCTTCCCACACTTGAGAAAACGCGTTTGTAAGGAAGAGGTATTCGTATCCTTATAAGGTATACTTCGTTACTCTTTCTAACCGATGCGAGATCTTACAATCCACCCCTTTTAGGGCCCAACGTCTTACGCTAGTACAACAAGTCGGGAACCGATTCTAATACTATTTGTAATATATTGTCCGCTTTGGGTTGCCTCTAGGCCAAGACACTCATGGTTTTGCTCTTCCCACACTAGGGAAGACGCGTCTAAGGGAGAAAAGTATTCATATCTTTATAAGGTGTATTTCGTTCCCCTTTCTAACCGATGGGGGATGTCACAATATCTACTCCCGTAGGATCCAGCGTCCCAGGCTAGCACAACGAGTCGAGAACTGGCTCTGATACTATTTGTAACAGCCCAGACTACTCTCCCACAAATATTGTTCGCTTTGGGTTGCCCCTCGGACCAAGACCTTTACGATTTTACTCTTCTCTTACCAGAGAAAACACGTCTAAGGGGAAGAGGTATCCATACCCTTATAAGGCGTACTTCGTTCCCCTCTCCAACCGATGTGGGATTTCACAATCCACCCCCTCTTAGGGCCCAGTGTTCCACGCCGGCATAACGAGTCGAGAATCGATTCTGATACCATTTGTAACAACTCAGACTACCCTCCTACAGATATTGTCCGCTTTGGGTTGCCCTCAAGGCCAAGATCCTCACGGTTTTGCTCTTCCCACACTAGAAAAAATGCATCTTAGAGGGAAAAGTATCCGTACCTTTATAAGGCGTACTTTGTTCCCTTTTTCAACCAATGTGAGATCTCACACTTTCTCTATATTAATCAAGTTGAAGTTTGGTGAACAGAAAATAATAATAATAAATAGCATCTTGATTAATTTATAATAGCTACATAATCGTTTTTTTGTTGCTTAATTTTTTAACCTTTACAGTAAAACGCTCCTCATAAAAGTATTTTCGAAAACAACAAATTGAATTCAATCTATCATTCCTATAAACTAATTATTAAACATGATTATCAACAATTTGATATTATCAAGCAGTGAAATACCTCTCAATTCCTACATAAATTACTGAACAGTCGTTTGCCAAAGGAGGCATATCAAATTACTAAAACACACGTCATTCCAACGTTTATTGCTACAAAGCCAGATATTGCTAGCGCATATAGCGTATCACTCAAGATTTAAAAAGCATATAGTAATATAAATATATATGGCCTGTTAGATAAATGGCACATTTGTTCTAAGAAGTCAACGTCATCTGCAGCTCAAAATCTCGTTTTCTTTATGGTATAGTATTGTTTCCTGCTCTCATGATTCTTTTCGTAATTTTCATCTATGTATAGGACATTTTAAAGTAGTTAATTACTATCTACTACTTGTTAAAGTTACGTTACATACTGCAATAGACAATACTAATCTGCAGCTCCTACTAAACGGCCGCGTTTGATTGAAACAGAAAAGGACCCTCCAGCAACGATTTGGGAAACCTGCAGGCGACAAAGCAGCGACAGCATGCCACCATCACCATCTAGGTTGAATTTCTGGATCTCTTAATCTTATCCCTCTGTTCACACAGATCTGCTGGTTCCAAATTCATTGGGTTTTGGATCTTCAATGGAGATTGAAAATTCACAAGAGACATTGCCAATGGCCACACTCCTCCCTCTCACTTCTGTCTCTCAACAACCTTACGTCTCTGAGCTCCTCTCCTTCACTCTCGACCGCCTCCAGAAAGTAATCACTTTTTAGTTTTTGGCTTTTTGTTCTTGCATTTTTATCTTTACGTACATATATTCGAGACTATTTTATGTTTGTAGGAACCAGAACTACTGCGGGTAGATGCAGAGAGAATACAGAGGCAAATGCAAGAGGTCGCAGTGGGCAACTACCGTGCCTTCATTTCTGCTGCTGATGCTCTACTTGCTATCAGAGATCAAGTGTCTTCCATCCATAACCATCTTGATTCTTTGGTACTTCTTCCTTCCCTTTCTTTTTATTTTTCAATTTATTTTGGTAGTCTTAATTCATAATCTGCTCATTTTTGGCAGATATCAGATATTCCTGCCCTAACAGCTGGTTGCTCTGAGTTTGTTGAATCTGCGGAAGAGATTTTGGAGAAGAGGAAGATGAATAAAACATTGTTAGCCAATCACAGTACATTACTCGATTTGCTTGAAATTCCTCAACTTATGGATACGTATGTGCTTTGAGACTGTCTTTCTATCCTCTGTTTTTATTGATTAATGTATGATCTGATACAATCATTCTCAAGCATGTTCATGAATTTCTTGATTGGAAGGATTAAGGTATCATCCTCAAGCATTTATGTGGTTTAATTAATTAGTGACGACTGGGAACTGCTTTGGTTAATTTACTTGATGTTTAATTTTATAAAAGGATGCAATACAGTCTCCATAATCTGGTTGAGGAATTTTTAAAAGATCGTGTTAGGGAGGGAATTGGGTTCCTTTATTTATCCTTTCAAGAATGGAAAAAGAGGGTATGCCGAAGGGCTTTGATGGTAATAAGCTTTTCTTCTGTTGAACGTGGAGTTGGTACTAGTGCCATTGTTTTTGATGGAGTATGGATTATGACTAAATATTGTTGTGTGAAGGCTGGTAACTAATCATTTAGTCTGGTAAAGCTCTCACTGGTCATGCAAACCTTATGATGCTTCCTTTTCCACAAAGATTAGTTTTGTTGTATGCACTTATTCAGACTAGGTTTCCTTTTCAAGTAATTATGCCTTTTCCTATTAAAATTAGAAAATATAAAAAAGTATAAAAATCTCGAAAGCAAGCATGGCAGCTTGAGATATCTCATCACTTTTTTTGAATAAACAAAGTCTTTGTCTAAAGCTTTGGTCCTTACATTTGTTCCAGTTCAAATTACCAAATGTCAGGCCTTAGTTTCTTAAAATCTGTTGTTCAAAACGTTTTCCCTACACCACCATAAATATCATTTCATCAAGGAAGCTATAGCTTTGGAAAAGGGATGCCTTGTAACAACTTTTGAATTGCATACATTTTTTTACTAGTAAAATATCACCAAGTTTTATTGATTTTCTACAATTTGCAGATGTGTAAGGAATGGAAATTATGATGAAGCTCTTGACTTGGAAGCCTTTGTTTGCAAGCTCTCAACCATGCATCCAAAGTGAGTTTTGGAGCCTACGAATTTTCTAGTATTAGATTTACTTGTTGAATTTGTCAAATCACGACTCCATTTTGACTCACAAAGGTTACCAGTCATTCAAGCATTGGCTGCAGAAGTTAGGCAGACCACCCAATCTCTTCTTTCTCAGCTTCTCCATAAACTTCGTTCCAATATTCAGGTAGGTTGTCAAAGTTAAAACATTCAGAATGATTCGTGACTTGACTTATTTCATCATCAATGTATTGAGACTAGTTGCCTACTTTTTATAACACCTGTATCTTGTAGTTGCCAGAGTGCCTCCGGATTATTGGATATTTACGTCGAATTGGAGTGTTTAGTGAGTATGAAATGCGTTTGCAGGTCATTTTACTGACTCCTTTTCTTTTTGTTGAACAATCTTCTTCTTCTATTTGATGATGCATAACACTCGTAATGAGTATTTTTGATGTTGTATAACACTCGTAACAATTACTCTTAAGGTGCATTGGGTGTTTTTGCATTTGACAAACTTGCATTTCGGACCAAATGCAACCACATATGCATTCCATACGTGGAAAAGCTGCTTTTTCGAAACATAAAAACATGTTCAATCACAGATTTGACAAACACATGCTTTTAGTATGGTTGGCGAACTTTTAAAAAATGAGTTCATGATTAGGAAAGATATAACTTCCATTTAGATTTTAAGTTGTACTATATTAAAATTTATTTATTTAAATTCGTTGTTTTTGATACAAAAAGTTCAATTTCATGTCAACAATAGGTTTGGAAACCAAACTTGTCCAAATTGAATAGTAGAATCAAACTGTAATATTAAACATAGCCTTAAAGAGAATTTTCTATCTATATTGGCATTCAAGTTGTTTGTAAACTTTCTTTTCATATATTATTGACATGCCTTGATCTGACCTGGACGTATGTCTCTCCCAGTTTCTTAGATGTCGAGAGGCATGGCTTACTGGTATACTGGAAGATCTGGACCAACGAAGTGCATATGAATATTTGAAAGGAATGATAAACTGTCATAGGATGCATCTTTTTGATGTTGTTAACCAATACCGAGCAATATTTGCTGATGATACATCAGGAAATGAAGAAAACAATGATAGCGGTCTTCTTTTTAGTTGGGCTATGCATCAAGTTACCTCACACCTTAAGACTCTAAAAATTATGCTCCCAAGGATAACGGAGGGTGGATCTTTGTCAAATATTTTGGACCTATGCATGGTGAGATTTATTTCCATTTATGTCAAACACTTTCATTGGTGTAGATTGTCTTTCAATCTTTTGATTAGATGACTGACGCACAATGATTCCTTGCATTGTGGTCAGTATTGTGCAATGGGACTTAATTATGTTGGACTGGATTTTAGGGGCCTGCTTCCACCACTTTTTGAGGAGTAAGATATACATTTTGATCTCTCTCTGTCTCTCTCTCTGAGGGCATGTGTGTGTTTTCTGCTTGCTGAAACTTAATGTGGCTATCTTGCAGTGCTGTTCTGAATTTGTTCTCGAAGAATATTAGTACAGCAGTTGAAAACTTTCAGGTGTTTTAAAAATAGATCTACTTTGAAAAGCATTATTCTTTTCAATCTATGAACTTGCTTTTAATGCCTGAATAATTTTGTGTTTCTTCTTGATTTCTTCTTTCCAGTTAGTTTTAGATTCACACCGCTGGGTTCCATTACCTGCAGTTGGCTTCCCAGCCAGTAGTGTTGGTGAAGAGAATCAGGATGATGTGACTCCACCATCCTATCTGATGGAGCATCCACCTCTGGCAGTGTTTGTCAATGGTAATTTTTATGATGATTTGTCAATAAAAATAAAAGTTGGTTGCTTATCTGAATTGGATTTTTCTGATCTCTTGTTTAGGTTTAAAGATGACTGCATACTTATGTATTGTTACCCAACATAGCACCTTGTAACTTTTATTTAAGAGAGTTTGGGTTTCCACGTCCTCCTCAGGTCTATACTTAGCAAATTGCTACAATTTTCCTTTCTCACAGAAAACAGAGATGACTACAGAATTGATAAGGAATACTTCTTTGATATTACTATTTCATAAATTTGCAGAATAATGAATTAACTAAACTTAACAGACATTATATACTATGATCTACATGGTCAGGTTTGATGCATGGGGTTGTGGCGAAGGCTGTGTCCTTGTTTATGGTTGCGTGAAATAATAGTTGAAGCGTTTAAATTGTACTTTCAGTTCTTTTAAATCAAGCAATTCTGTGATGCCTTTAGGTGTGTCTGCTGCAATGAATGAGTTGCGTCCATGTGCCCCACTAAGTTTGAAGAGCGTGCTTGCACAAGAATTAATTAAGGGCTTGCAGGCTGTTTCAGATTCTCTATTGCGGTATAATACGACTCGGATGCTCAGGGAGAATGAGTCTGGACTTTTCCTTTCACTTTGCCGCACATTTATAGAGGTCTGGTACTTGATAACTTGGACTGTGTTGTTCTTGGCAAATTGTTGGCTATGAATTAAATTTAGTATCCTGGAGCTCTTACAAGCTTTCCTTTGTAGGTTGCTTATCCATACTGTGCGAGTAGCTTTGGTCGATGTTACCCAGGGGGTGCTGCTCTTATTATGGACGCAAAGAATATGTATCATTGTATTGCGCGCTTATTGGAAACTTCCCCTTCAAGAGAACTTCCTAAACCAGAGAATAATATAGAGGAAAATAGTGCAATTGAAAATGGAGATGTAGCTGTTGTGGAAAATGGGGTGACTCCAGATATTGAAAGAACAAGTAGCAGTGTGGTAGATGAAAATTAGCTCAAAAGCTCCACTACACAGATTTGCGAAAAGCAAAATTATGCCACAGAGCAGTTGAAGGAGAATCAATCCTGATGTAATTAGACAAAATAATGACAGAAAAACACCTTGATAGAAGTCGATCGCAAGTTTTTAAACAATTTTTCAAAAGAATATTGTTGTACGGAACTTTACTATTTTAGAAAGTCAGAAACGAAGAAGAGTCCATGGAGAAGGTGGATCTGCAACGAAGGTGGCTATGGAGTTTACATTCTTATATAGTATTATTGAGAATGCCGGTTTTGTATATGTATGACTATGAGCGTTTAATTTTGTATGCTTGCCCTCATTGTGGTCTATTTCTTTCGCCCTTGTGGCCTGATGACACAATCAAGGATAATGTTGGAGTCGGCGACGCTAGAAATACATTAATTTCACTGGAAACTCATTCTAGCCTGTAAGATTTTAGTTATTGTTTAAGGATCTATCTCTCTTAGCATGAGTAGTTCAATATTTTTCCTCAATAAAAAGAGAATGTATAAACAGTGAGAAGCTCTAGAAGTTGGAACTTGCAGCAGCGAACAAAGGTGAAAAAAACTTCACAGCAATGGGTGAAGAGAAAAAAAAAATATGTAAATTATTTATCTCTTTTATTGCGAGTTTTAAGGTTTTTTAAAATATTA
>JANIHZ010000004.1:56856498-56867647 GCA_027478365.1 Erythroxylum rufum | reverse complement strand
TATTTTTTATTTTTAATATATATATATATATAAGGACGAAGTTATTTAGGGGTTAGTGGTTCACTGGATCCCCTAAAATTTAAAAAAAAATAAATATTTAGGCTCTCCTATCTTAAATTCCTGGCTCTGTCACTGAACAAGATTATAGAAGTTTCAATTTTGCTTTTCTACAAGGATGTAATATTTGATAAGGGGACGTAAATGTATAGATAACCTTAGCTAATTCTTAGCTAACAACCCAAGTTTTTGTATATATCTACAACTTTTGTACAACCCTTATGTTGATTTGTTGAATATGAATGACTAAAAGTCTTTAAATGGTAGTAGAGCACTTTGGTTTAAATACCTTATTCTTTCCTCTCTTTTTTTTTTTCCAACAATGGCGTCTTCCACTACTCTCGTTTCCTTAACCGGCCCTACTTTACCCTCCCTCCCTACTACCTCATACCAGCTATCAATTAAATTATGTGGTTATTAAATAGTATAACACATATTTGTAAACTGAAAATTATCACTTAAAAGAGACCCAGATACATATGACTTGGAAGCACACATTATCACTGCTTCATAACAGAATATATAGAGACAAAAAATAAATACCACTTTTACACGTCTACTAGATATAAACCACTACATCAACATACTCCTAACTTAAGCAACATCTAGATAGGCTTCCTAAAAAACCAGCAACAATCAAAACATTCCTAAAGACTAGTTCTGCAGAGTAAGGCACGTCTGCACGTTCTCAACAAATCTCTTCCTTGCTTTAGTATTTGCAGACTCTTAACTTGTTTCTTAAATTGTCAAACTTTCCCTTGCCTTGGTCATCATATCTGTAATCTGCTCCTCTGTCTTGCAATAAATCAATTTGCCTTCACCAACTTTCTGCTCTTCTCTTACGTGATACAGCTTGATGTTAAAGTGCTTTGTTTTCCCATGAAAAACATGATCGTTTGAGATTGCAATAGCAGCCTTATTATCTACAAAAATCTCTGTTGGCTCCATCTGTTTCATGTGCAAATCTGCAAGTATTTTTCTGATCCAAATTGCTTGGTTCACTATAGCATTAGATGCAATAAATTCTGCCTCTGCTGTACTTTGAGGAACTACATCTTGTTTTTTTGAACACCATAAGAATACACCTGATCTAAAACTAAAACAAAAACCAGTTGTGCTCTTCATATCCTCATTAGAACCTACCCAATCATTGTCAGAATAACCGTGGAGCTTGAAAACTTGACAGTAAGAATACTTAATACCAAAATCTGTTGTGCCCTTAACATATCTTAAAATACGTTTAGCAGCTAGAATATGCATTTCACTGGCATAATTCATAAATCTTGGAAGAAAGTTTACTACAAACATTATATTTGGTCTTGTGGCTGTGAGATACATCAACCAACCAATAAGACTCCTATATAGGCCTTCATCAATTTTTTCAGCTCCATCTTCTTTGTTAAACTTCTCCTTTTATTTCATTGGAGTGTTGATGCCTTTGCAAATCTTCCATGTGAAATTTCTTAAAAACCTCCTTTGCAAACTTCCTTTGACATATGAAGACACCTTTACGGACTTGCTTTACCTCCATACCCAGAAAATAGGACAATAAACCCAGATCTGTCGTTTCAAAAGCTTTGAACATCTGAGTTTTAAATTCATCCATCAGGTTCTCATTATTTTCTGTAACAAGAAGATCATCAACATAAATAGACACTATAATTAAGTTAGCGTCTGATTTCTTTACATATAAAGTGGCTTCACTTGGGCTTTTAACAAATCCAAGACTTTGAAGATAATCATCAACTCTGTTGTACCAGGCTCTAGGAGCCTGCTTGAGGCCATATAAAGCCTTTCTCAATCTGTAAACTTTCCCTTGCTTCCCTTGATCAGAAATCCCTCGGGCTGCTCAACGTAAATTTCCTCTTGAAGATAACCATTCCCAAAAGCTGACTTTACGTCCAACTGGTAAAGCTTCCATCCTCCTTACGCAGCTAAGGCTAGCAACATCCTGATAGTATCCAACTGTGCAACAGGAGCGACAGTTTATGAGAAATCTACTCCAAAAACTTGACTATAACCTTTCACAACTAATTTGGCTTTGTGTTTGTTTATAGAACCATCGGCATTAACTTTAGTTCTATAAACCCATTTCACTCCAATGATTTTTCTGTCTTGAGGTATGTCCACCAACTCCCAAGTGCCATTCTTCTCAATCATTTGAAGCTCCTCTCTCATGGCTTCAATCCATTTGTCATCCTTCTCAGCTTCTTTAAATTTTGCAGGTTCAAAAACAGCAACATTGCTTCTTTCATAAATATTAAATAGAGGTCTTCTGCCACGAACTGGAACATCATCTAAGTCATCATCAAGATACTACGAATTCTCTGGCAATAACTTTTTTATTGATTCCTCACAACTCCATTGTTTATTTTCCATAAACTTAACATCTCGGCTTACAATAATTTTCCCATTTTGTGGTTGAAAAATTTTGTAAGCCTTAGAAGTGCTACTATATCCAACAAAAACGTCAGGTTTCGCCTTTTTATCAAATTTGTCTCGTTTTGCCTACGACACATAAGAAAAAGAGAGACAACAAAAAAAATTCAGATTTTATAAATATGGTTTGTAACCAAACTAAGCCTCAAATGGTGTTTTTCCATGCACAGCTCTAGTTGGTAGCCTGTTGAGCAGGAAAACTGAAGTTCTTGCAGCTTCTGCCTAGAGTTTCTTTAGCAGCTCCTTTTCATGAAGCATACACCTCGTCATCTCTATGATACTCCGATTTTTTCTTTCACTTACACCATTCTGTTGTGGGGTGTAAGGTGCTGTGAGTTGGTGTTCAATACCTACTTCATCACAAAACTTGCCAAAAGTCTCATTTACGAATTCTTTCCCATTGTTAGACCTTATTGTGTGCAACCTACAATCACTTTGATTCTCCACCCAAGTTTTAAACTTCCAAAACACATTAGCAACCTCAATTTTAGATTTAAGAAAATAAATCCAGCAAAATCTAATGTAATCATCTATAAAGACAATATAATATTTACTACCATTCAAAGACGGAGTTGCTTAAGGTCCCCCAACATCGGTATGTACAAGTTGCAGCTTGAGTGTTGCTCTCTAGGCTGATTGAGGAAAGGGTTTTCTGCTTTGCTTTCCATATTGACAAGACACACAATCTGTCAATTGATCCTCCAACAATGGCACACCTTTCACAAAATTATTTTTCTGCATATATAAAAGTCTTGCATGATGAAAATGCCCAAGTCTTTTGTGCCACAATTCGGCATTGCTTACATGACTGCAAAAGCTGCTTGCTCCTCTTCCATTAGATTTAAGACAAAACTTTTAGCCCTCATTTTTGCTTTAAACACCTCTCTGCCCCTTGTATCCTTGATCAAGCACCATTTGTCTTCAAAAATAACTTTGAAACCTTTTTCAACTAGCTGTCCTACACTAAGCAAGTTTTGATCAATGTCAGGCACATATAGAACATCAGTAATGTGCTTCAAACCTGTTAAACTTTCAATGGCCACTGTTCCTTTCCCCTTGACTGAGATAAACTCACCGTTTCCAATTTTTACTTTGGAAATAAGAGTCTTATCAATCTCCATGAAAAGAGCTTGATCATTAGTCATGTGGTTGGTGCAGCCACTATCTATCAACCAGGAATCGCTTGAGCTGTTATTGGTGGCAAAACATGTTGTTGCAGACAGTAGTTTTTCCTCTTGTTGTTCTGTGGATACTTTAGCTGCTTCAGATTGCTGTGATTTGCAAACTTTCTCTATGTGACCCATATTGCCACATTTTCTTCATTTGATATCTGGTCTCCACCAACACCGTTTAGGTATACGATTTGTTTTCTTGCAATGTGGGCAGGGTGAACTCGCATAATTTTTGTTGTCATTGCTACTTTTCTTTTCTTCCTTGGTTTTCTTATTCTTTCCTCCTCCGGAATTTTCTGGCTTGGCTTTGAAAGCATCCTTCGTAGTTTCTTCTTTTCTCATCATCCTTCTTTGCTCCTGAGCCTGCAAAGCATTAACTAACTCTGCCAAGGATACGCTCGACAAATCCCTAGATTCTTACAAAGAAGAAATCTTGGACTTATATTTTTCAGGCAAAGTAACAAGAATTTTTGGAACAATACTCTCATCGGAAAAGTCCTTACCCAGCAGCCTCACTTTGTTGATTATGCCCAACAGCTTGTCGGAGTAGTCTTTAATCGTTTCTGACTCCTTCTTCTTGACCATCTCGAACTCTCTGATCAAGTTAAGTATTTGCATGTTTTTTTCTCTTTCACAGCCTTGGTACTCCTTCTTGAGGTAGTCCCATATTTCTTTAGCTGATTCCAGGTTCATGATCCTGGTAAATATGGTACTTGAAATGACAGACAAGAGACATGCTTTGGCCTTTGACTTCCTTGTCTTTCTTTCCTTATGATTCTTCATTTGTGCCACTGTAGGGTATGCTAGTAGCGGTGGAACGTCATAATCTTCTTCTACAGCCTCCCAGAGATCCAATGCCTCAAGGTAGACTGTTGGCGCACTTTGACTGAAGGATGGTTATGTATCAGCTTCCATTCTGAAGGTTTATATTTGTAGATGGGTTTGGTGTATCACTCAATCTCATAGGTCCCTTAAGATAAAAAGCTCTGATACCAATATGTGGTTATTAAATAGTATAACACATATTTGTAAACTGAAAATTATCACATAAAAGAGACCCAGATACATATGACTTGGAAGCATGCATTATCACTACTTCATAACATAATATATAGAGACGAAAAATAACTACCACTTTTACACGTCTACTAAACATTAACCACTACATCAACAGGCTCCTAAACTTAAGCAACATTGAGATAGGCTTCCTAAAAAACCAGCAACAATCAAAACATTCCTAAAGACTAGTTCTGCAGAGTAAGGCATGTCTGCACATTTTCAATAAATTAAACCCATCCAATTATGTACTCTGGTAGGCCCGATTTCTTACCCTTCTGTATAGTTTCAACTTAGCTCATCACGTGGATAGTAGCTCCATATCTCCTGCTACAACTACTGACACCAGTGCTCCCAATCCAAATTATATCACTTGGTACTGTAAAGATCAATTGGTCCTGAGTTAGATCATATCTTCATTTTCGGAATGTATCCTCTCCCAAATAGTGGGTGTTGAATATGCTCAAGCAACTTGGAAAAAGTTGAGTTCATTGTATGCTTCTGGTTCTCATACGTAGATCCGAGATCTAAAATTGCAAGCCAGTCATTTAAGAGAGAGAATGAGAGTATCTCTGTCTATATGCAGCGTGTCGAATCCTTGCTTGATTAGTTGGCTGCATTAAAGAGTCCTGTTGATGTTGAGGATCTTGTGGATACCATCTTGGCTAGTTTCGAACCTGTGTATCATCCCTTCACCCATTCACTTGAGGCTCGTCTCACTCCAACAACTTTTGATGATTTATATGGACTATTATTGAGTGAGGAGTCCTACATCTAAATGGATAGTAATGTCTTTTCTCCGACTGCTCAATATTCTAATTGGGATTCCAATTATCATGTCCCAGACTATGGAGAGACAGAGGTTCTTCATCCAACATTGGACATTCTTCACCTTCCTATGGTTCCTTGGATCAGTCCCTGCCTACATACCATAACTGTGTGGGCTTGGTCATATTGCTCGTTGTCGCCCCTCACTAAAACTTTCAAAATCAGTTAAACCAGTTGGGAATCATACCTCGGAAAATGTTGGTTCCAATCAGTAGTGGCTACTCGACTTGGGGGCGAAACACCAGAACCAATCAGTAGTGGCTACTCGACTTGGGGGCGAATCACCATCTGACAACGAGCATGGAAAACTTGGGTATCCATTTAGAATATACCACTCCCGATGAAGCCACTATTGGTAATGGATCTTCTGTCCCCATTCTTCATATTGGTAACAATTATGTTTTGCTTAGTAGTAACTCCATTTCTCTTAGAGATATTCTTCATGTTCCTTCTGCTTGCACAAATCTTTTGTCGGATAGTTGCTTTACAAAAAGTAATAATGTTTTGATTGATTTTTTTGCTAACTCTTCTCATTAAGCATATGCGGACAAAGCAGGTCTTGTATAAAGTGCAGAATAATCATGGTCTCTACAGCTTATTTCTACCATCGGTAAAGTCCAGTCCACAAGTTCATTTTGTGTCCTTTGATACATGGCACGCTTGCCTTGGTCATGACGTCATTCTGCACAGTCAAAAGAGTCCTTAGTGATAGTTTTCTTTGCACTACAAATTCTTCTGTCCCAAGTCTCTGTCATATTTGTAATGTTAACAAAATAAAAAAAAACTTTTTCCTGTTTCTCAATATATAACATCTCACCCTTTAGAGTTAATATGTTCGGATGTTTGGAGGTCTTTCCCGTGTTCCATCTATTGAAGGTTATTCTTTTTATGTGATTTCCTTTGATCATTCTAGCAAGTACACTTGGCTTTATCCGCTTTAATACAAATTACCACCTCGTTCTTGGTCTCACGCATTTGAAACTATGGTTTACACTATAAATCGTCTACCTCTTGATCATAAATCTCCTTTTGAAAAATTATTTGGTCAGTTTGTTGACTACAACTCACTCCTTGAATTTGGGTGTCTGTGCTTCCCATGGCTTTGTCCATTCTCCAAACACAAATTAGATGTTCGCTCTACAAAGTGTATTTTTCTGAGATACAGTAAATTGCATAAAGGTTACAAATGTTATGATCCCATTTCATCCAAGATTTTCATCTCATGACATGTTTTATTTAATGAATAGGTTTTCCCATTTGTTGAATTTGGTGATTCCACCTCGAGTCCATCATCAGGTAGTTTGCTTGCTATTATTTATCTACCTTCCTTATTGCTTATTGCTACTCAAAACAGCAATGCCTTATCCAGGGCTCAAAACCACATCGCTATTATACCATATGTTGACCATCCTGGTCTTCTACAATAACGTCATTTTGGAGACTTCTTCCTCACAACCTCAAAACGACGCCATGCTACCTCATCATTCAGCCTCCTCAAACGACATCGTGTGAGATCATCCAGCTTTTTCGACGTTGTTTCTCCAGCAACGCAACACCTTCCAGAATCAACTTGTGTCATTACTCAGCATCCACTATCATTTAACTCCCAGCCTCCCACTGTTCCATCGATTGCAGCAAAGACCATCTAATTGTGTTGTTCCATATAATGACAATGTTGATCTAATAATGGATCTTTTAGGGTACCCACTGAAGCAATCAGCAGCTCCTGCTCCTCCTTCACATCCTATGGTGAGGCGATCTCAAACTGGAAATTCAAAACCTAAGAAATGTTCTTACCTTGCTTCTTATTTAGACATGGTCGAACCTACCTATTACACTCAAGCTAATAAGAACCCAAAATGGAGGTAAGCAATGGTGGATGATATGAATGCCTTGTTACGAAATGGGACTTGGGAACTTGTTGAACAACCTCCACATACCAATATCATCAGTTGCAAATGGGCGTTCAAGTTAAAGAAAAAACCCAATAGATCTGTTAATCATCACAAAGCATAACTAGTTGTAAAAGGGTTTCACCAATGCCCTGGCTTGGATTATTTTGATACATTCAGTCTTATTATCAAACTTACAAATATCAAACTGTTTCTCTCTATTATTGCATCCCAACATTAGCCAATCAAGCAAATTTATGTCTCTAATGCCTTTCTACATGACATGTTGGAGAAGGATGTCTACATGTCGCAACCTCTTGGCTTTGTGGACCGTCTTCATCACACTCAGTGTGCAAACTCAAACAATCTCTGTATGGCCTCAAGCAAGTGCCAAGACAATGGCACAAATGACTTACCAAGTTGATGCACTAAGGTTTTTGTGGTTCTAAAACGAATACCAGTTTGTATATTTACTGTTCTGATGGGATTATTGCTTATTGCTGGATCTATTTGGATGATATGCTCCTTTTGGGAAACACTCTGGCCTTTCTAACTACTATGTTAAGCGTCTCCGGTAGAAATTTGCGGTAAAGGACTTAAGTCCTCTACATTACTTTCTTGGAATTCAAGTTCACCGTACCAAGAAGGGGATGTGGCTGTCTCAAGCCAAATACACTCGGATTATACTTCGACGATCGAATATGGAGCAGTCCAAAGCTATTTCAACACCAGTTGTACCAACTACCAAACTTTCTGCCATATATGGGGATCCTTTTCCTAACGTTGAGTTGTATAGAAGCATTGTCGACAGCCTACAATATTTGATGGTAACTCGCCTAGATATTTGCTACTTTGTCAATAAAGTTAGCCAATTCATGCACGCCCCTACAACTCATTGGACAGCCATAAGCATATTCTTCGCTACTTAACATCCATTGTTAATAATTAAATAGGTCTCTTATAATTTCTACGTTTATTAATCACAAATTGATCTTACTAGATACTAGCATAATCCATAAACTCAATCATTGCTAGTTTAACCTTCTTTTTCTTATAGTAATTATGAAAATCAATCATATTTCTACCTTCCTCTCTCCCACTCTAAGTATAATTTAAAATATAAAAAAATAAGTTCTACCTTCCTCTCCCACTCTAATTATAGTTCAAAACAATTCTTACTTTGAAAGATAAGGATTTTCATCTTAATATTACCTAAATTGCTATGTTGTCTTGAAATAACCTTTTAACTCTTTTTAGAGCTAATCTCATCATAATCTGAATCCTCCTCTACTCACTCCTCAAATGTGAGTTTTCTAGAGGATTTAGGTCTATGGGGAATATAACCTATCCATTCTCATGTTTAGAACCTTAAATTGGTCTTGGATAGTCTGCATAAATAACTGAGATTGATTTCTGCATTATCTCCACCACTACTTACACTTGAACCTGCAAATAAAATGTTAGTAACAAATTTATTGGTTTTCCTATACACTCTTATATGTTTACACTAGAGATTAGGTTACTTAATCACTCATGTTACGCTCAGTTTTAGCTTTTCTCAATGACATTCTCACCATTCTTGCCTTTTACTATTCAACATCTTCTTACAAGCCCTTTAACTAGAAGCCTGACAATAATCTTACCAAAATTACAAGTAACAATAGAGCTTATAACTTTGTTTAACGAAATCAACAAGAAAGTACAAAGGAAGTAAAATCAACAAGAAGGTAACAAGGATAAAACGAAATTAAGAATCCTTTTAAAATTTAAAATATATGATATTTAAGTTTTGATGACTGCTTTTGATTCAAAATTATTTTTTTTCTATTTTATCTTTTTCATTTTACATATATAAGATGCAGACTGACTTAAAATCATAAGAGAAAAGCAATTGAGGACAACTTTGATTGAAGAAGAATGCACAAAGTGAATTTTAAATTGAAAAGTTGCACACAAAAAGAATTGTTAGGATTGATGATGAATGATACAAGCACAAATAAGAAGAAAAAATACTTAAAATATAGATAAAACATGACTTCAAGAACCAAATCTTTGATACTAAATAATATGAACCTTAGGCAAGCACTCGTATGTAAGAGGCTCTAGAACCACTAAACATAGTTATAGATAAATCCAAAAGAATATATAGGCATACATAATTTGTCTTTCTTAAATAAAAACCCATATGCAAGAGGCCTTTATAACTACTAAATATAGCTATAAATGTTTATAAGGAGGATAATGAGACTCAAAATAAAAGGGACCATTATGTATATGATACATGGAAAAAGAACTTATTAGCTCACTATTATATTGTTAAGTAATATTGATAATGAATTACATACGAGTCTAGAAAGCATCCAACTACTAAGGACATGTGTTTACTTTGATTGATTGATTTAGTGCTACCTTATTGAATAAATTAAAGTCACTCAATATCAAGTTTGACACATATAACAAGCAATCCAATTATATAATCAAAAGTATTTAAGGTATATGTCAAATATGATAAGTAAGTTAACATATTTGTTCATGAGTTATTTGATAAACAATAACTGCAAGCAATCATCCATTATATACATCATAGTTGGTAGTGTATAAAAATGCATTTAACATATAATAAGAACTTTAAAATAATGGAGAATGTTACCAGACATCTTATATTAGAAGGAAAACACCTTAAAACTTTTAAGATGACCTCTAAGGTATATGTAGTTGATTTGAGCTCACATCGAGGTATGAATAAGAATGGTAAGCATCAAGGTGGGTCTAAGTGAAAAAAGATAACAAAAATAGCCACAATACTCATGAATTCAAGAAGACTACATGGAAAGGAAAAAAAAGGTTCTTAAAAATAAAGGAAAAATGACAATATCTTCATCTAGAAGGTATATCTTGTGGCTAAAGGATAAACATAACATGAGAGAATTGACTTGAAGAGACATTTTAACTAGTTGTGAGGTCTATTTAGATCTAATTAATCCTAGCTACAATAGCTAGCATAGATCTTGAATTACATTAAATGGATATAAAGATTAATTTTCTTAAAGGAGAATTAGAATACACACACACACACACACACATATGTATGTATGATAATCTTTAGATTTTATTAAGACATTTTAAGAACATAAAATATGTCGATTACTGAAATCAATTTACAGCCTAAATTAGTTCTCAATATAATGGTACACTTTTTTTTCATAATTTCATATGATTTCCATATGATTGATGAAGACCACAATATATATAGGGTTAACAACGACATGATAAATTCATTTTGTAAAAGATCCAAAGATAAATGAGTATTTTACTTTTATATGTGGATGAAATTTTAATTACATGTAATGATTTTGAGTTTGTTAAGAAAATAGAAAAACGGTTGTCATATGAATTTAAAATGAAAAGCATGAGTGAAGATGTGTGCATCCTCAAACTAAAGATTTCAAGAGATCAACCAAAAAATTGCTTTCACTTTCATAAGTGACATATATTTAGAGAATTCTTGAGTGGTTCTGTATTAAAAATTACAGGCCAATTGATAATTCTATTGTTAAAGGTGAAGGTCTCAGTTAAAAGGTTCGTCTAATAACACCACAAGAAAAGGAACAAATGAAGAAAGTCTTTCATTTCAATGTACTTGGAAGTCTTATATATGTAAATGATATGTAAAAGACTAAGTATTGGCTATAATATTAAAACTAT
>JANIHZ010000004.1:56836413-56856398 GCA_027478365.1 Erythroxylum rufum | reverse complement strand
GCCTTCTCCCGGCTGCCCGCTAGTGGCATAGGAGTTCCGATTTCGGACTCCCCTCTGTTCACGGCTGCACATGACCGTTATGCGGGAATGTGCAGTACGTTCTGTTAGGACCGAACCAAACCAAACCATTTGATGTGCTATGTGTTTTTGTTTTGTTGCTAAGTTTAATGCATCGCATGCTTTGGAAAAAGTTTAAGAAATATAGATGTTGTTCATGAAATGTGAAAAATGTAAAAATTTTGAAAGTTAAACTATTGTGAATTTTCAGCCGAAAAGTTATTGAAATTATTTGGCAATGATTTGAAAAGTTTGGGAAACAAGAGATTTGCCAAATTTTTCCACTGCGAAAACTTCTGCAGTAAAGAGATAGAAAAGTGTGAAAAGAAGAAAAGCTTGAAAAATAAAGCCTTTGGGCAAACTTTGTGAAAAATGATTTTTGCGTATGTTTCAATTCATAAATATGTTATCCACTGAGCTGTCAAGCTCACCCCACCTCTCATCCCCATCTCCAGGTTTTCGAGCAGGAGATCGGATGAAGACTGTCAAGACATCAGTTTTGCATATTTCTGTAGTAGGGTTAGTTGAGATTTTGGCATTTGGCTTTGTAGTGTGGCTTGAAAATGCCACTTTGGTTTGTTGATGTAGAAGGTTGATTAAAGATGAAAGAAATGAAAAAAGAAAGATTGAAAAAAAAATTGACCAGATTTGGAAATGGTTAGTCTTAGGTTTCCCAACGCAATACGTTAGTTTCATTTGCTGTCGTTTTGTTCTTGGATGTCGGAAAGTTGCTTCGCTTTGAATTTGCTTCGGCATTTCGTTTTCCGCGCTTCAGACATTTGTATCCGTTCTTTACGCGAGTTGCTTTCGTTTTGTAAATCCGTTTCGTTCTGTCGAATCCGCGTTTGATTTGTTCGATTTATTTCTGCTTCGACTTTTGATTCGTTTTCGATACTTCCGCTAATTGATTTTCGATCCGTTCCGTCGATTTTTTGATTTCTTTTTGTTTATGTTTCCATTTTCCGTCCGTTTGCCAGTTGGGGTCCGATTCCGAGATCGGGTCCCAACAAAACGATTTGAGCCTAACTCTTTCTTTTCTTGCATAATAACCTTGCTACAAGCCGAATTTACCCTTTTTTGTTGATATCCTTAATAACTTTGACTAAATTGAAGGAATTGTATTAGCTTATTTGCATAAGATTTTGACCAATCATATGAAAAGTAAATTAGATGATTCAAGTTGCATTGTTTTGAATTTTTAGAATGGAGAAGTAAATAAAATAAAACAAAATCTCCTCTTTAATATTGTTGTTGAAAAGAAAAGGAAAAGAAAAAAAGAAAAAAAGAAACGAAAAAGTGATTGAAAGAGATACTATTTGAATCAGGTGAATTTTGATTTAAGTTGAAACTTGCGTGGATAAGTTTGTATGATTCCCTTCAATTTATTTAGCCAAAAATCTTCTTGTTGTCATACTTTACCTAAGCCACGTTACAACCATTATAAAGTCCCTTTGATTTATGTATTAGGTTTATTATTGTTTAGTAGTGGAGATATAATTGTTGAGCAAGCTTATGGAAATAACTCGCTATGTTTTGATTTGAGAGCTTAATAAATCCTACACACTTTGAGCATATAGAGTGAAATCCTTGTGAGGGTGTCAAGTCTTATTCATTTGATTTTGATGGAATTGATGAGATGCTATGTTTTAACAATTTGTCCTATGAGTTCTTATTCTCTTGATTGTTATTTTATCTTAACCGTTAAATGTGAATTAGATTTTGGAAATTTCTAGATAACATGAAGGGAGATGAGAGGTTGTTATGAAGATGGTTAATGTATTGAATTGATGTATGCTTGAAGACAAGCAAAAGTCCGGTATGAGAGAATTTGATAAGATCTCATCTTGTTATATTATTTGATATTATCTCATTTGTTTTGGATTTATTTTAATGCCTAAATATGGAAATTAATGTTTGTTTTGTTTTAGGAGATGAAACGTGGAGATTGCATTAATTAGGACTCTATTGATGATAATCACAAATTTTGGATAAAGCGAAAAGATTGTTGCAGTGGATAAGGCTGATTACTTGAAGAGTTGGAGTTTAACTGGAAAACTTCTTCTTATCCTTATCGTGTAGGAGTTTGAATTTGAATTTATTTTAGATAGACATCTTTGCAAGTTAGAGTTAGATTAGGATTAGATTAGAAAACCCTATAAAAGAGACATTCCTGACAACAAAAAGAGGTTCTCTCTTCTTATGTTTTTTTTTGCAATTCTTAATCTTTCTTCTATTTTTGTTATTGGAACGAAAGTTATGTGTGGCTAAACTCAATCTTTCGATTCAAGGGAATTCGATATTCTAGTTGTAACTTTGTGAGGTTTTGTGTTCTAAACCTTTTATTCACATTTTAATTCAAGTATTTCTTGTTTTAAGTTCTCATATTTCATGAATTATTAATATTTGATTAATTTGACTATTTAATTTAATATTGATTATTCTATTACTATCCATAAATTCAGTGATCCGTAATTTTCATGAAGGAATGGTACAAGTAGCAAATAGGTTATTTATGAATTTCCACGTTAAACTTATAATAACAAAGAAAACTAATTTGAATAGTTGCAGCTATTTCAATTATTTCAAATTTAGGGTTTAATCTTTTTCATGGAGCTTATTCCTATCATTTATTTGATATGGAATGCTATCACACTCAGTCACTAGATGATAAGTTTTGGTTTGGATGCTGGGTTTGAACCAATTAATTTAGGAAATTTTGATACTTATTATGGCTATCCTAATATTTTTTGGACTAACTGCTTGAATCGTGAAAATATTCTTTTTGAACCAATAATCAATGTTACAATTAAATGAGATTTTCCCCTTGAATCAAAGTATGGTAATCTTAACTTTCTTAATTTTAAATTCAGTTGATTTAATTTGTTTTCATATTAATTTTAGTTAATCGATTGTTTAATCAAACCCCCCATTTACTTTTGTTACTTGAAATTAAGAAGCTAGTATTTAGTTCTCTAAAGATTCGATCTGATTCCACGACTACTATAAAAGTTTGAAGAATCGGAGTTATTTTGGGGGGCTTCAACAACCCGACCAATATATACAAACAATCAACTAGATGAATAATCACCTTACTTTATTGCAAAGAATAAGATTTAAAACTTGGCAAATTAAGTATGATTTAACATTAATAGATACATATAAGTCGGGTATGGCACACTCAATTTTGTTATTATCAATGACACAAAGAAGTGTAAATGTATCTAGATCTTTTTATTTTCTGATAATTTTATATTTATCACAGTTGATGCATTTTTACCTAAAAGTATTTTCTTTTTATCCTTCAACTTCCTTTTAGTTGTGCGTAGTTCTTTCAAGAACTTTGTATATGTTGGAATCTACTTGATCTCTTCTAGAAGTAATATATTGATTTTCACCTTTCTGAAGGTCTCTAAGGTCTCTCTCTCTCATATTCCTCTTCTTTGGATTTAGCCAACTTGTAAGGGAAAAAAGGTACACATGCATTAGATGATATAGGCAGAGACAAATCATCTTTTACTTTTGTTAAATCTTGAGCTGGAGATCGTCTTTCTTCTTTCCTTCATCACATTTTCTTAATGTTCATTGGTAAGGAAGAGCTGGATTGGATTTCCTTCTCACTTGTCAATGTTATTACACACACATTCTTTTTAAGATTCACCGTCATTTATGAAGGTAATTTTCTTAACGCATTTGCTTCCAATTTACTAATAGAGATGGTTATTTAAGTTATCTAACTTCCTAAATTCTAAAGGCTTCCTCTTGTTTCCTATTGAAATTATTGAATATTACTAGCAAGGGCTTCAATAATTTCATTCAAAGACATACTTGAATTCTAGGGTTAAGATTGAGCATGTACAGTTGCCTAAGGTTGTTTAATGAAATTCTAAGGTTGGTATCTTTGTTGCCCTCCTTAATTTCCATACATAAAATTTAGGTGATCCTTCCATTTCGAATTATAAGATTTGAATAAGAGTCATATTTCTGTTAATAAAACCAAGAAATCTCCCTATCGTATTAACTTATTGAATGGAGTCTTGTTGCAATGTTGGGAATATATTCACAGAATACCTAGAGAATGAGCATATTCTATATACTTAGGTCAACTGCAATTGACCTACAACCATTTGACAAACCAAAGTAGTTAAATGTGAAAATTTTATCCTTAAGGTTATTAGTACTTACCTCATTTACTCGCTTTACAACTCCATCTAGCATTGTCCTGAATTGTTAAAAATTTTAAGCCATATTTGAAATCAATTATTTGGCCATGTTTGGAGTTTTTTTTCCCCCAAAGCTCATCCACTAAATGCATCTACGATACTAATAAACATTGTTAGTAACCCTTCATAAAAGTACTGAATCAAAAGTTGCTCAAATTTTTGATCGTTTAAGTAGCTAGTATATATTTCCTTAAAAATATTCATATAATGTTTCTTCAATGAATTATATATCTTATCCCATAGATCTCCGTTTTTGTATTAGTAGCTCATGATTCAAGAAAGAATAATTTAAGATGGCTAAGACACTTTTCTAGACTTTTCACCGATCAATCTTGCTATAGAGTTTTCATATGTCCAACTACCATGTTCAATTGGAAGAAGCCAGTTGGGGTAAGAATATCCCTCTTAAACTTTCTTTTATTATGTGACTCATTATCATGAATAAGTTACCTAATCTTGACAAAATTAATGGTTCTTCTAGTCTCAATCAAATACACAAACTTTGCAACATTTAACCTAAACTTAGAGTTCACTTATTCTTCAAATATGGCTATTCCAAAACACTACAAGAAATCTAAGGTTTACTGACGGACTTAACCGACACTAAATCGGAGTATTCCGTCGGTAATAATAATTACTGACGGAATAAAACGACGGACAAAGGCATTGTTAATACGGTCGTAGGTAATTATAATGACGAAAATTTCATTTGTCCTTCTATCGGTAAAATATACCGACGGACAGATATAACCGTTGGTAAACCATCATTAAGGTAAGGGAAAAGGTTTCAATATTACCAACGGAAGAAGAAGAACGGTCGGTAAATACCATAAACAATTTACTAACAGTTTATTATATTTCGTCTATAAATATAATGTTTTTTGCATCGGTCTTGTGTATTTCGTCGGTAATTGGAAGTTAGAAATTAAAAAAAAACGACATTAAATTTTGTTTGATGATCTTATGAAAAATGCATAATTTCAACAGTTGTGAATTATCTATGCATAATAAATTTATTTTTTATATATTTAATTTGTTTAAATAGAAAGTTGATTGATGATATAAAGTTAAAATTTCCTTAATTGATAATAAAAGCATTACAGTGTACATAATAAGTCTTTGTAATTGAAAGCAAATAACTACAATAATCTTAATGTCCTGATGATCGCGGGTGCTCTTAGGTGCTACCTCTCCCCTTCGACTGCTCCATCTCTTGTCTCAGCTGAGCCATCTGTTCTATTAATGTCTGTACTGTGGTCTGAAGCTCAGTGATTTCACCCTCATTTAGAGCTGGTCTAGTAGACGTTGTTGTATTGGACATGGAAGATTACGAATAACATGTGTTCGCAAATGAACCTAGCCCAAATATCTGTCCACAACGGTCCCTACCACCTACAGCATCAAGATACGTCTGAGTCTCATCAACAGGTTGTCCCTCCTGAGACTGTCGCTGAATGGTTTGTTGTATTTGGTCCTATTAGGAAGTAATGTTTACATTAGTAAGGGATTATTATTAAGAAATAATAATAATGCATTAATGTCACATACATTCAGTTCTCTACATCGGTTGTTGACGAATATCACACCGTCGTGCTTCTTCGTGTGAGTGTGCAAAAATAGCCGAGTAGGTGTAGGCCTCATGCCTAAAGACTTTTCCTGCATATTTAACCTACAATGTTAGATGTGAACTACATTTTATAAAAATTTCGACAGAATTTTCTCTATTTTATGATATTTCTCCCCTATTGAACAAATAAAATAACTCAACACAGTCATATATGACATCATGCATTTATACCATTATCATTATCTATAATACAGCAAAGTAAAACATTTACAAAATAAGTGTGAAGTTTAGATACTTACAAGTCTCTGTGTCTGCTCGTGGTGGGTTATTGATCCTCTCGTATATAAGGGAAGATTCTCTCCCCCCGGGCCTCCACGTCTGTTGGTAGAGTTACGCCTGAGATGGACATTGCCTCAGAGCTTCTCTAATACTCCTGCTAAAGACTCTATATTTGCTCCGAAATATAAGGTGGTCGTACACCAGTCTTGTGTATCGCATCAATATAGTCGCGATAACGTGTACAAGCTTGCCTCTCCCATTGTCTATATATGATGGCGTCAATACCAGAATCCCAGAAAAATTCTTTCTAAAATAAGAAGAAAAAAATTTAAACTATTATAATGTAAAAATATTGATGTAATTAGTGTATATAAATCAATATAAAAAGAAAATAAATCTTTATTATACCTCAAACTCCTGAAAGTAAAATCCCTTTATTGCCTGAGAGATATTCTTCAACATATAACCCTCAAGATCAATCCGTTCTTTAAATTTAGAAGTCATATTTCTGGAACACGGTCCAGACGGAACCAACCTAATATAAGAAGTAATTTTATACAATGAAAAAACTGATAAACCTATAATTTAATTAAAAACAAATAATGATTAATGTGATTTCACTTACAGATTATTGACAATTACTGTGTACTTTCTTCCGTCAGGTCCCTCAGCTCCAGGCTGGCGAACGTCTCCTCCATTCAATAAAGTGGTATTGGATGATATATGAGTTAGGGATGGGGATGGTGTAACATGACGAGCAATAGATGATGCCTCATCTACAACTGTAGGCCTTAGAGGCGGATGAAGTGAATCAGTGTAAGCTGCAGACTGTGACGATCCACCTTCATAGTCAGTACCTCCAAATATGCCTCTAAACCTGGGTCACATTACCTCACGCTGTCTCTTTGGTCCTATATTTTTACCTGAAATTTATTGTTTATCGAAATTTCTACTTATATAAGAATTTGAATTCAATATTTTACACAATCTATAGAGAAGGAAATAAGGCGATTTGTTGAATATCATATTCAAGTACAAATGACGAAAATGACAGTTAACAATTGTTAAAGTCGTAGAAGAAGAACAATAACATCCCTCATTCAATAGGACGCAAGTTAACCTTTAACTAGTAGGGAGGTTGTTTGACAAATTCCTACAGATACAAAATTGTAAAAACTATCAACCATTGTATGATCAACAGGCAATGATTCATTATACCATTCAAGAATTTTATCAAAACTACTGTCCGAAATATACCCTTCAAACTTTATGTTCAATATTCGAGCAATTGAAGACAATTAGGTCATTGTCTCATAATTTGGCCACAATTCTCGGTCAGCTGACTGTAGTAAGTCAAAAAACTGTTTTGCTTGTGGGTTAGGTTCTTCTTCTTCAAGATTTTTCCTATTTTCCTGAAAGGTATAACTGGCCCCATCATAAACCATTTGCATGTACGGATTTTCAGTACCATCCATATAATTTGTTCTAAATCCAATCCACCCTTAATACTCATTTAAGTTGACAGACGATTGTGCTTCATTACCCTTTGAGGTGCTAGAAATCAACGGTTTCCCATGTGGTGTACACTCAAAATAATTGGGGACAAACTCTTTTCTCAGCAAATGCCCATTAACTTCATCAATAGGAAGAAAACATTTGTGCTTGCACTTTTTACATAGACATCTGATCTTTGGCTCATCCATATATGCAGGTTGAGAACATGCATAATGAATAAAAGCTTTAACTCCCTCAACAAATTTAGGATTAATGAAACCATCATATGTTAATCGTCTATACATCCAAGATCTATCCCGGAAACTCATTTGTGAAAAATTGTTGATTCAAAACAGTGAATCCATAGTTAGTATCATTAATGTTAGCCAAAGATTACAAAACATCTAAGATAAGACTTGTGAACCAATAGAACAAGTTCTCGTTCTGACTCCTACGCTCCAAGTATTTTTTACCGAAAAGCCTTACGGGAGCTTCATCACGGGTGACGTGTTAAGGTTTATGGGTTGAGATGTAAAATATTTGAATACTGAAGGTCGAACATATATGTTTGTAATCATACATGTTAGAAGAGAATTAATTTTAAAAGTTTGATATTTAACCTATATTAAATATATACTAGTGGAAAATATAATAAGTATTCTTAAAAATATGAATACTTAAATTAATAAATTATTTTAACATATACAATTGAAAAAACAACCATGTAAAAATTCGCACATGAAAAGCAAACAGAACATAATCATATCAAAAAGCGTCAATGAAATAACAGATTGACATAATTAAGGTAATTGGAACAATAATATAAGCCAAACTCATCTTATACTAATACATTGATAAACCGAAGTTCATACCACAAACAAGTTTCAGTTCATGCAAGCCATATTGAATCAGCCATGTAAAGTACAACCACAAACAAATAACCAAATTAAACCAAGTTCAAAAAAATGTAGTCGAAAACAAATTCACTTACCTCAATTGACACGCAGAAGGATTTTCCTGAAGTATGTGAAAGAAGATGATGACAGAGCTATAATGAATAATATAGAAACTGATACAATTTCGATTAAAATGTGTGCAAAGTCATTGTTGACATTGTCAAAAATATAAAGAAAGTAATGTCATTTCAATACCTGCTAAAGCTTTTCTTCAATCTCGTTCAAAAAATTAATACTGCCAACAAATGAGTTCCTACAACCAAGAACAAAATTGTTAACAGTTTATAAAGCAGGATATATTAAAACAATCATATAATACATCCGCTTGCGCACAGTTTAGAATACGTGATAAATTTTGAGCAAAGAATAATTAAAATTGTAGCTCATATATCTATGTATGTATATATGAATAACCTTTAGATTTTACTAAGACATTCCATATATATGTATGTATGTATGTATGTATAGATGGATGGATGAATGGATAGATGGATGGACAACCTTTATATTTTTCTAAGACATTTGAAGAACATAAAATATGTCGATTATTGAAATCAATTTACAACCTAAAGTAGTTCTCAATATAATGGTACACTTTGTTTTCATAATTTCGTATGATAGGGTTAATAACAACATGATAACTTCATTTTGTAAAAGATCCAAAGATAAATGAGTATTTTACTTTTATATATGGATGATATTTTAATTACATGTAATGATTTTGAGTTTGTGAAGAAAATTATAAAATGGTTGTCATATGAATTTAAAATGAAAAGCATGAGTGAAGATGTGTGCATCCTCAAACTAAAGATT
Organism: Erythroxylum rufum; assembly: GCA_027478365.1. NCBI lineage: Eukaryota > Viridiplantae > Streptophyta > Magnoliopsida > Malpighiales > Erythroxylaceae > Erythroxylum > Erythroxylum rufum. Next base: position 56,847,012 of record JANIHZ010000004.1, on the reverse strand, counting down.
TCAAGACATCAACCAAAAAATAGCTTTCACTTTTATAAGTGACATATATGTAGAGAATTCATATGATATTTTGTATTAAAAATTATAGGCCAATTGATAATTCTATTTTTAAAGGTGAAGGTCTCAGTTAAAAGGTTTGTCTAATAGCACCATAAGAAAAGGAAGAAATGAAGAAAGTTTGTTATTTCAATGTACTTAGAAGTCTTATATATGTAAATGATATGTAAAAGACTAAGTATTAGATATAATATTAAAACTATGAGCATATATTAGTTAAATCCATCTCAGACTCATTAAAAGAAGTAAAGAGAATATTGAGGCATAATAAAAGGTATACATGATTACATATTATGTTATTAAGGTAATGACTTAGGTTTATAAAGTTATGTGGATTCAAATTGGAGATGAGATTTAGATGGAAATTGTTTTCTCATTTAATAATGGTGCAACATCATAGAGTTGTAAGAAATAATCATGTATTACTTTATCTATAATGAAAGTTGAATTTGTAGCATTTTTAATTGTATTACAATATACGGTTTTATTTAGTCGTTTCTTAGTTCATTGGGAAATTACTGAAACTGATTTGATGTAGTACTAATCAAATATGATAGTCAAGTATCAATCACTTATACAAAAGATTTCAAATTTTATTACAAAACTAAGTATGAAGATGCCAAGTATAAATGTGTGAAGGATATAGTCTTTTGAGGTGAACTGAACATGAAGTATATCTCTACATGTAAATGTGAAGTCACTAACATTAAATATATATTGTTTATTTTACGATAAGCATTATGTGACATTTGATTCTAAAGTATATTTCATTTGTATGAAATATTTAAATGTGAATTAAAGAGTATGTCAAGCAGATAAGATATTAGCCCTCTCAAGCAAACAATAATCTATAATGTTTTTAATAAAAAAAGATTAGGCATGTTTAATGCTTATTATCTAGGTAACAATTTAGAGCAAGAAGCTTGAACTATAATTGTAGCCTTAAATAACAAAATTAAAAGAAAATTGACTTTAAACTGATTAAGTGGTCACTGTATTTGTCTTAATTTGCCAAATGTAAAATCTGAAAAAATGAACTCTAAAGTAGATTAGTAGACTAAGTTTAATATTAAGCATATTTGAACTAATATTTATAAAGTAATTTATGAATAGAAAATATTTTCTCTAAATAAAAAGGGGTTAGTAATATAGTCAACCTAAATGTCATCTTACAGATTATTGAGAATTCTCTTGCTTTTTTTCCTAACCTTTTGAATTACCTTAATATGTTATTTGTGTAAAAGTTAAACATAAAATCTAAACATTACTCATTAGTGATAATAACTAAACCAATAAATCTTTCACTAATTTTTTTTCTTCTTTTAAATACTATCACTACAATCAGCCAATTCTATGCTTTCTAAATATTTAACATCAATCTCTAACTCAATTAATAAATATTTAAAAATACATCATTAAAATGTTAAAATTTATCAATTCATAAATATCATAGCCTTAAAATTTTGGAGTCTAATGCTCGGTAATGCAAATATAAATAATCGTATAAGTTTGTCTTCAAATATTTCATAACTCAAGTAAATCTATAACATTAGGTCCTATATTATCATTTCTAATTACTATTTTTAAAATCTTCGCTTTGAGAATTGAGAGTTTGGAATATTGATAAAATTCATAATTTTAGGTATTTGTTCAGCTAGTATGTCGAACTAAACTCTCGCTACATACTTAAAACTTTATTTAATCTAAATTGGTCGACTAGTAAAGTAACTTAGTTAACTGATAAGTTCGAATCAACGTAATTATCTTCTTAAAATTATGCTTAGAATATTGAATAATACTCTGTAGTGAAACTAACTAAATCAATATTTTTTTTCATTAAGATTTTTATTCTTCCTCGACTGCTATCACTACAGTCAATCAAGCCTACACGTTTTAAGCATTCATTATTAATCTCTAAATATTAAAAATTAGATCTTAAAATGTTAAATTTTATCAATTCATAAACATTATAACCTTAAAATTTTAGAATCTTGCATATCAATAATGCCAGTATGGTTTCATCTCGTAACGCGCTGCAACAAAATCATTTGGCCGTATAATATATATATGATCCACAGAAGTTTCGTTGCATGGGTCAATTTTCGTCTTGAATGTTTTAAATTGTGTTAAGCTGGGTGGTTTTTCGATTTTATTTGTTGTGGAATCTCAAACGACTCTCTCCGGGTAGGGATGAAGAAAACACAGGAGGCAACAATCAGTGATCATGATAAAGTAGGGTCCATAAATCATCCATTATTAAAGGCAGTGGAAGAAAAGGTTGTGAGCAAAGTTAGAGACAAGCAAATTTTCTGGATTACATGTTTACATTCTGAGATGTAACGATGAGTTCTGACTGACATTCCGTTGAATTTCTACAACTTGTTTGTGGTTTATGTTTGATTTTGGTTGGTATGTTTTGCTCGCCTAGTCACTATATATTGGATAGGTTAGATACATAAAATCGAGCTCTGTTGTCTCTTTCAAAATCACTTTCCACTGTATGTTCGTGCAAGCAACGATTAGAACAGCTCCAATCCACTTCAAACCGGACGGCAATGTTCTCCTTATTTTCCAACTTTGTGTTCATAACATGATCTAGAGTGTAATTTTATTTGACAGCCTGAACAAATATAGCAAATAATGTTCAAATATGATGAGGGTTTTAGTTGGTTAGGAAAATTTTGCATTTTGGGTAGTCTCTTCCACGCCTGTAGTACAGTTGCTTCCGTTCCCCTTGTACACGAAGCAAACAGCTCATGACTTGAGACCCGAAGAAGCAAAGCATCCACCAGGGAACATAACACACGAAAAGCAATCCTATTTCTGTTAGACAACTTTGCAAGAAAGAGAAATTCCAGACCCAAGAGAATGGGAGCTGCTATACTATAACAATATGCATGTCCTTTCTTGTCGAATTTGATTGCTGCGCGAAAGTTTTAGACAGTCTTCCCGTAAAGAGCGGAAATTTTCATTTACCCTATAAAATGGTATTGTCTCCTGTGAAGAAAAGAATCTTACTTGGCTTATGATTCTCTGTTTTCTTTACGAGTGATGTTATTGAGTTGTACGCTAAAAGTTTGTCCTCATCTGTACAGTATCTGTTTTGACTACCTTAAATTACACAGTAACACCATTTCTTGATTAAGTTTGACCGTGATATGCCCTTGTTAATCATGGGAAGTGCGAGGATGGTTCACAAGATTTACAAGACTTTAAGGGGTCTACAGTTGTCCTTTAGCAGTGATGTCCTTGATGCAATCTTCCAAAATCAAAACCTTTGGCAGTGAATCCTCCAATATGGTTTCTCACTTATATCATTACTTAGTCTTTTTTTTTTTTTTTTTTTTTTTTTGCCATCATAATGGTTTGTAATGTTTAAAGGTTGTTCTCTAAACTAAAAGGTTATGCTGTTTTGGATTGACCCAACATCCAAAATAATCTACGAGCTTGAATAAGTATTTCCATCAAGAGTTTTTCGTAATAAGCTCTATTTTCATTTGAGTTCACAACACCTGAATCTAATATGAACTTTGTTACTAGGCCAAAGTTTTGGTAAAATCATTACGTGCAAAAGCTTCCAGCAACAGCAAGCCAACTTCTTCCCACTTCAGCTTTTCTTGGCCTGTTTTATCGCCATTATTATTATTTGGCCTGCACGTATCTAACAACTTTATTGACAATCGAACGTCAATCAATGACATTTTCTTGATCAAGTTCATAAATGAGTTCAATTTAAAACGTTTTATTAATATAAAAAAGTTAATATCTTTATGTATTCATCAAATTTGTTTTGAACTTACCTTTTGGGATTTCTGATTCTCCCTGAAGTCAAAACTGGTAGTCCTAATCAGATGGATCCCGATGTAGCCTTGAAATTTGAAGCCCAATGCACAACTAACAAAACCAACTTAGCATCTGCGGTTACTCTCTACAAGCGTTTTAAAACAAAAAATGTGGTTTCAATATCACCCCACTTGTAACTCCAGTATAATTAAGTCCTTAATTGAAGCTTAAGATAAAGCATAGCATTGATATTGTAACTGATATTATGAGGTAATGACTAATTAATGACAAAAAGGAGCAAGTGTCATGGTCAGCTTTAGTTGTAATAGGTGAATCATAAGAATATCTTTAATCGATGTGGCCGCCAATCACCATCTTCCATTCATCATCATCAACCTCAGCCTTAACAATGTTACCCAATTGGGGTTATCTGCTAGGGTATCTGTCAAGAACAGAACCCTTGTTTTGTTTGGCATCATCTTTGACGATAAAACAAATAAATCTGGTCTTGTACTTACCTTCCTTCATTAATATATCTCTGGTGTGGTCAGTTTGGAGATACCGTATTAATGTAAACATATTAATATTTTTTATATTGGCTGTCAGGTCGAACTCTAGCTTATTAAAATTAGGCGGATTGTCCTTTAATACATGCTCATGGACTTCTCTTTCAGTTTGCATTTCTGAGCGCATTTTGGGTTACTAGAAAGTCGTAATTAATGCTTCAAGGGTGTGTCCATTACATATTCTCTTACCAGTTTCTATTTCCCTTCTTCAATTATGAAATTTCATAAACAAGAAAGGACAGTTCACATGGGAAACACAGAGAGGAAGAGTACCCTTTTGTCACCTTCAATCTTCTAAGTTTCTCGCATCAGCAAGGAAGAGTGAGCCATCAATTGTTCCAATTTCTTGTATCAGCGGGAAGGAACTGTATGCGCACTTGGCTACAACCTTCCATCTTAACCATCTTTCTCTCTTCCTCACACAGAATATACATATATACTAACTTTTATCATCTTTGGTGCCGTTTTCTTCTTGGGATTTTCTCCCCAAATGAGGAGCATATCTTGTTACAGCGAGCGTGCCATTAAAATATCTTATTCATATTGCTCGGGTCCATCAAGTCAGGCCTATGTCTCCCCAACTCTGACACCTTCTATTTCAAATGCAGTCACTTGCATATATAGACTTCAACTTCTTTCCCAGAAAACCCTCTTCATCACACTCACATGGCGTAACAAGCTCATAAACCAAGGCCTGACCATTAGTATTAGTGACAACAATATTTCCTCTCCCTCGAAGTTGAGTACCAATTCGTATCACCTGCGAAAGATCAAAGGTACTAAGTCATTCCAATCTTGCGACTCAAAGATTGAAGCTTTCTGGGATCTTTCTACTGCTAGTTATGCGACCGGTCCTGAGCCGATCAGAGGGTTTTACGTCGTCTTTGTGGTGGATTCAGAACTGGGGCTGATACTCGGAGACAAGGACGAGGAAGTCATCGTACAAAATCTCAGAAAAAAGCTATCAATGGCGAAATCATCGTTGCTTTCTCGCAGCGAGCATTTTTCCGGCAACACCGTGTACTCCACCAAGGCACAATTTTGTGATACTGGGCTAGCTCATGACATATTGGTGAAGTTTAGTGGAGAGGAAGATGGAGCAAAAAGTCCTGTATTGTCCGTGTGCATCGACGATAAGAAGATATTTCAAGTGAGGAGATTGAAGTGGAATTTCAGAGGGAACGAGACAATTTTCTTGGATGGTTTGTTGGTTGATATGATGTGGGATTTACATGACTGGTTCTTCAAAGAAGCATCAGGGTTCGCTATTTTTATGTTTAGGACAAGAAGTGGATCGGACAGTAGGTTGTGGTTGGAAGAGAAGAACTTGGAACAGAAGGGTCAAGACAAGGCAGGATTTTCTTTGTTGATCTATGCCTTCAAAAATCCAGGTTGATTCCATGTTTTCCTTAATATGTTCTTCATCTTTTCTCTTCTCCAAGTTGCATTTTCTCTTGTTACATGTGTAGATCTATGTATTTTTATATGAAATATCTTTACCGAATTGCCCTTTTTCTTAATCTCTTTCTGTGCCTCTTACAATACTCCATGAATTTCTCTCGTTTCTATTCTGAATATGTAGTCTGGTCGTTACATTATCTGGCAATTCCTTTTCAACAGTCATAGGAGATAAATCATGGAGAAGTGAAGGTATGGCTTCAAATTAATAATGCTGTAAAATAATAGTCAAACGTGCACAATGTCCGTTAAATAAAAAGTTTGGACATGCTGTTGTACTTCGAAAGATGGAGATTAGATTCTGTACGAGTCAGCTCGCACATAATTTCTGCATTGTAATGCATGCCTAAAAAGAAGAAGGTTTATTCAATTTGTCTCCCACTAAACTTTAGATCACCCTATGCTCGTCTTGTTATTGTAAAAAAGAAACTGCGAATATCTGAGTCAATAGAATACGATCGGTAATTGGTAGTGGGGAACAGGCAGACAAATGTTCTTGAAACAATTGCCATCTGTGGAGCTTGAAAAATTAATGTTTACTGAATAGATCACCAATTACTAAAAGGTGTTTAATGAGCCTCATCAACACTCTTTTCATACAACCACTCTTCCAATTTTGAAGACATTAAAAGATAGAATGGTGAAGTCCATCTATGCAAGGCCCAACGAAGATCTATCTGGACCTTCTACATCTGGTGCTATATTTCTGATCCAACTTGTATTTTCTCATATGGAAGGCTGTGAAATCTGTCTTAACCCTAAGTCAGACAGTGATAATGATCATGAGCGGTATGCCGGACAATGAAGGAGGAAGAAAAAGTCTAAAACTCGTTGTATACCTTCTTAACAGTGTCATCCATATAAGGATGATTCAGATCCAGATGATTCCAACAAATCTAGTAGTCTACCACAGAAAGATTCAGACCTAGATCTTCTCGTAAGATGCTGAAATCTTCTACCTGTCAGCCTATACCAGCAATTCCTGTCATTACTCCTACTCCTATACCTTGTATGATGGTTAAGCCATACGAAGAAGAGTTTCCTTCCTTAAATAGGGGTACAGATGAAACAACTAAGGTTATCTCTATCCCTTATATTTGAACAATAGGAATCACTTCACAAGAAACACTTTCTTAAATCCTTCTAATGAAGTTCTTAACTGGTCGGCATCAAATCCAGTAGCACAGAACATAGTCCTTCGAAGAATTGATTCCAAGCTAGATGGAATCAGTCAATAGAGTCATGCTACTCAACATAAAGTTGACATCATCTCTAACTAGATCCAACAACTGTACCATTCATACAAAGCTCAAAATTAGCAACTTGATGCTGAACTTCTACATTACATTGCTACACAAATATTCTGGACCTGACTTCAACGTCAAAACTAAAGAACTCAGGAAGATACAAGGAATTGTGCAATGCATGGTAATCTGCACAACCTAAGACTGTATATGACTCATCTTCTTTAGTATTTCCAAATCTATAGCCAATATACACTCCTCCTCTGTATCAGACATACCCAGAAGCAGCTAGCTATTCAAAGGTCTTCAAGTTCAACTATCCTTTGATCAGACATCATATCCATCCTCAGGCAACTCAAGCAAAAACTTAAAAGCCAAAATCAAAGCCAACGCTTGAACAAGTTCCTGAGCCATCACCTTCATATACTAAACCTGAACCAGTTAACTAGTGGAGTAAACCGTTACGGATTCATACACCTTCCATTTCTCTATTGAAGTCTAAACCTTCCACCTCTACTAGGAAGGATAAAGTGCCTTTAACAGAGTTTATAGCAACTCTTACACCTACACCAGCTGTAGAAGATTCCTTTGCTTAATCAGATAATTTAGAAACTTGTTCTAAAACCTCTATCCCAACATCTGAAGTCTCTGTAACAATCTTTGAGTCATCATCTAAACAGATCTCTGAACCGTCTTCTGATTTCTCAGCCCAGCTAACTGATTTATCAAACTTAGCACAAGTTTTGGTGACTATGTGTTGGGACCCGATCTCGGAACCGAATCCCAACCGGAAAGTAAAAAACGGAAAACGAATACGAATAACAAAGCGAAATCAAATTGGGTAAAACGAATTCGAAAGCAAATCGAATAACTAATGTAAACGAATCAAAGCAAATCAATCGGCAAGAGAAAACAAAGTATCAGAAACGGAATTCAAATTCCGAAATAGAAATATAAAGCGAAAACGGATCCGACATCCGAACACAATTATCGCGATAGCGAAATCATAAGGCGGAAAACGAAATGCGGAAGCGAATCCAAAGCGAAACAACTTTCTGACATCTAAGAACAAAACAAAAGCAAACGAAACTAATGTGTTGCGTTGGATACCTTAAGACTAACTTGGTCTAAAATCCGGTATAATTTTTTTTTTCATCTTATTCATCTTAAATCAAAACCATTCCAATTACCCATTTAGAATTTATCAATTCCAAAAACTCCATAACTGGATTTCTCTTACTCATGCATAACTTAATCTCATATTTCAAACACTTATTCTTTTGCCATTCTTTCTTTCTTTTCATTTCTTTTTATCTTTTATTCAATCTTATTCAAAACAAAACAATATCCAATCAATTTCCCTTATGGAAAATCATTCGCTGCAAATATCAATTCGTATAATTCTTCTTAACCAATCACACAAATCCCAAAATTTCATTTGGGATTAGATATTCGATTTGCTTTCGAATTCGTTTTATCCAATTTGATTTTGCTTCGTTATTCGTATTCATTTTCCATTTTCTGCTTTCCGGTTGGGATCCGGTTTTGAGATCGGGTTCCAACAAATGTGGTATCAGAGCAAGAGTTGGGTTCCGAAAACAAGTGGGATCCAACATGAGTGGTATCAGAGCAAGAGTTGGGTTCCGGAAACAAGCAGGATCCAACAAACCCACACATATGTACACCCCCTCACTAAAACTTTTGTACATCCACAAACTCACCAATCATAAATATTCCACTAGCTTTATAGTTTGGGTAGGACATTTGGTTAAGTTAAAGAATGTAATATGGTTGATATAAAAAAAAGGCTAAACTTAAAGGGGTTTATCAATGGAAAAATCATGTCAAGAAGATATGTTATTTGGCTAATGTAGTTTATGAAAAACAAAGAATGCCTGATTATGTTCATGTTAATGCATGTGATAAAAATGTGGTCTTGAATAGAAATTCAATGCAAAATTGGGATGTATATGTCGTAAAGGTCATACATTATGAAAAGGCAATGAGATTGATATGGATGTGTCAGTGATATGTGCTTAATTGTTGATATATTTAATCATTTACACTTAGTGATTATTAACATGAAAATGTTTAAAACACTCACTTTACATGAGTGGTATAAAATCATTCATATATGATTTTAGGTACAATTTAGGAGCAAAGAAATTAAACTGAGTCGGAAGCATTACATTTGGGTCATTTTCTGAAGATTTATTTTTTCTTGTCCTCATGGAGAAAGAAGGAAAAAAAATAAAAAGAACATAAGAAAAATGACGTACAAAAATGACATAGCAACATTACAAAATGTAGTCAGCGTCTGCGTTAACGCAGCTGTAGAGGAGCAAAATGCGCAGCTTATAGAAGGGAAGGCAACTCAGCAGAAAAGGATTTAAGGAGTTGATGTGAGACCCTTAATTGTCCCATCGAATCAACAATAATCAACAAGCACATAAGAGAAATGGGGATGCATCATTTTTAAGACACACAAAAGGAGCAGAAGGTATGCGTTTAACACATGCATTGGTTAGAGTTAAATGCCCAGGAGCATGTTACGGGAGTGAAGATTGTAAGAGGTAGCTCATTAAATTGTCCCATCAAGGGGGAACAACGGAGAACAGAGGCTGCGGTAGAGAGCAGCGCAGCAGGAACAGGTAGGCATGAGAGGCTTCGTCTATGGCTTGGTTGGCCAACTTGGTTGCTGGAGAAAAGCTTTGTGGTGCAGGCGTGAAGAGGAGCTTGCAAGATTGAACAGTGAGAAGTAGGAGAAGAGCTGCGGTATAAGAGATTGGGAGTAACTGTAACATGGTAATGGGTCAAATGGCAATAAGCCTCGATCGCCTAGAATCGCAAAGCGAAGAGGAGCAGTCGTACCAACCCGAGGTGTACCAAATTGAAGTCTGTGCGGAAACTTTACAAAGTGATGAGGAGCTTGAGAATTTTGAGGTCAACCCTCAATGAATTGTTTGTGCCGAAGAAGTTAAGAAGGAAATCGAAGCTGAAAAGGACACATCTTTTAGCTCGGAGGTAAGTACTAAGTCTATGATTATTTTTTAGACTAACTATTTACCTTTACATTACAGATTGAAGGAGTTAAATGATAAAGAACAAGGTGAAGTGATGTTTGAAATATTTCTTGAATGTATGGACTCAGTCGGAATTAAAAGTTTGAGGATAAGGAAGACGTTAAACGGGAATGATTATCAACTAAGGCCCTATTCGAAACTACCTTGCATGGAGGAGCCATATGTGATACCCAAAGATAACAATTTTGTCACGTGAGGAGAAGGAGTCAAGGCAGCGACCCTAAACAAAGATGCTTCTTGGGAGGCAACCCAAGGGAAGCAAATTTCTTTTCCTTTCCATTTCTCCATTATTTTTTTTATATGCATGTGTGTTTTTGAAAATATTTGTTTTACTTGTTTTTAAGTTTTCAATCAAAATGAGAGAAAGAATAAAACAAAAAAAAACAAACATTTTCTCGTTTTCTATTG
>JANIHZ010000004.1:56805592-56821932 GCA_027478365.1 Erythroxylum rufum | reverse complement strand
AAGATATTTAAAATTTTATTTTTATATAAGCCTAAAATAATTCTTTTAATTTTTTAGATATGATTTTTAAATTCAAATTTTAATTTTAAATTTTATGTTTTTTTGAAAATTTTCTCTTGAACTTAAATTAATTTGTATACGTTTTGATGTGACGTGGTAATGGACACAGGCTGACAGGGTTATTGGGTCAGTGACCAAAATGAAAATAACACCTCTTAGCTAAGCAGGTTCTACTACACAGGAACTTAAGCCCATCTTCAAAGTGAGAGGTGATACGATCTGGACACCAGGACCTTGTCGCCTGATCCATGTTAGACTTGAAAGTCATTTTTGTGACCCATGATCACGAAGTGTAGTGAATGTGCAGACGTTCTAATAGCTATTGTATTGTAAGAGCTGATAAAATAAACACACTAAGACATCCTTTTACTTCGAATAAAATGACAGGAACTTATCAGAGTTTAAAAAAATAATAGGAGTCTGTAAATTAATAGGAACCTATTATGCAACATTACCTTGTTTAAGTAATAGTAGCATGTTAAATGATAGGAGTCTGCTAAAGGATAAATCTAATTAAGACAATTTAAAATAAAAGACGCCTCTTAAAATAAAAGGAATCTTTAACAAGTTAAAAACAGACGAAGCCTACTATAATACTGAAGGAGTCTCTTGCTAAAATGAATACGCACACAGTATAATGCGGAAATATAAATGTTAAGAGAAGAGAGAGAATAATGCAGTCGATTTATACTAATTCGACTTACAATTTAAGTCTACGTTTAATCCTCAAGTATTCAACTTGAATATTTCATTATGAAAATTCAAGTAGTAATTTGACGAGCCTCTTTAAACTCACGAGTACATATTTTTCAAGATTTTCTAACCTTCCTCATTAATAGTATTTATCGAGCCTCTACAAGCTTACAATATATAATTTTTAAGGTTCTTTAACCTTCTATATTAGTAGTATTTTCTTAGCCTATACAAGTTTTTAGCAAATGAAGAAGTACTTTGCTCCATATGAGTTTCAATAATCTCTCACAAAAAAATTTGTCACTTTTTAAGACATAAGAGATTTTGTTCACGATATAACTTTTGAGAATATTGATATTTTGAAAGTATTTTAAAGATTCTAGCTTCTGATTTTCAAGTTACAGTAGCTTTTTTTTTAATGGGCATTTTGTTTAACTAATCGTTGCTCCATTTTTATTTTGAGTTGATTTTGAATTTTTAATATTATCTATGTTAGAATGTTGCAATAAATAACCAACAAAATATATGATTAATAGGTCCTTTTAAAATTTGTAAAATAAATAAGATAAGTTTCTAAAGAAAGTTTAAGGAAGAAAAGAAGTTCTTATAATTTTATTTTATGTTAAGAATTAGATCGTTATCTTAAAAAAATAAATCAAGTTTTGAAATATTATATGTCATCTTCCAAACCTTTAGTAAGCCTAAGAATTGCTTAACCTTAGAATGCTGTCATGATTGCGATTGTTCTAAAATGTGCAAATTTCGCCTTCCCACGGTCACTTTGGCTAACCAATTACATTAACTCGGAACTCCCGACCAGACGGAGGTGGATTAATGGAGCTAACCACTCTGAACAAGAGATAAATGTTCTTTTGCACGGTTGATGCTGTTTGGACCATAGCGTGACTTCCAATAAAAAGTCAATGAAACAACTGCAGGGTCCAAATTCAGGAAAATATAAAAAATATTTAGTACAGATGATAATATCAAATTTCAGAAATCATTACAATGCTTTCATCTAGCTGCAGAAGCCATTTTTAGTCAAAGATTTCTCAAGAATATAAATATAATAGAAAGCCCTTGTCACCGATGCACGGCAAACTTAATAAGAGGAACAGTTTAGCAGTTTGCCCCTCAACCTCAAGCTCAGTAACAGGTCACATCAAGTGGCAGTAAGCTTCAAATCTAATAAAAGCTGGTTTATTCTTAAGTTTGTGACGTTCTTTTGCATGATTGTGAACTGATAACCTTTTCATTTGATTTATAATTTACTAAAAAGTCTCTGGCTGCGAAGCAAAAGAGGGAAAAGGGTCAGGAAAATCAACAATAAAACGAAGAGAAAAAGGCTGAAGGAAAGTAAGCACTAAGCACACCCTACACTAGCAGTACATTTGCCGGTTTTAGCTTACTGTACTGTCCCGCGTTATCCTGGGCTGGGTTTTCCTGACGCGAAGCTTCTTCACTCTTTCCTAAGCACGGGTAAGTCCGTATTTATGTGAGAAAAAACATGACTTTACACCTATCTTGTCTCTAACGTATATGGTACCATCCTGTCTGTTATTGCAGGGTAAGTTTACGGGGTTAGGACATCAATCTTTTCTTTAGAAGTCGATAGATTTTCATCATGAAAAGTTGGGACTCTTTTGCCACCAGCTTTTTCAAACTTCAGTTCAGACGCTACACTTTTGTTCAGATGCCCTCTTTTTCAGAAAAATTGCGACTAAAGGGATGACGTTATATGTAAGTTAATTTGCAGTGTTAATAGGCAAATGAAACAAAAATCTTGTGGCATTCCCACCCTTTATTCGATGACCATTTGGCGTTAATCTCCCTAAAGATCGAGGTCGGTATCTGTCCTTATCGTCTCTCAATGTTTGATGTATATACCAACTGGCTTCATCATGCTGAATTTTACCCTGTAAGGTGCTTCAGGGATTGAATTAACTTGTCAGGCTAGCTATACCTCCAAACTGAGAAAGAAATAAGCCTCCGCGTATTAGTTATTTGTACTCAATCATTTACTGTTCAAGCTTTGACCATGGCTTGGCTGCCATTAAAGCTTGGTCGACGTTTAATCTTTACTAGGCGTTTTGTTTGAACTGTAAATGGTATATGTAGATATTTCTTCTAAACTTTCGTACGAATGAAGATGCAAGACATGACATGGAAAAACTTGATTGAAAATGGACATTCCAGTGCTAGCTTGTTATACAATGTCTAAACCTTTTAATTCTTTTTGGTTAACTTTTACAAGACCATTAACATATAACAGAGATACGCATATCAAGCATTTCTAGAAAATTGACATGCTATTGGAACAGGTAGGTAGTTGAAACTCTCATGGAGTATCCTGGCTGAACTACTTGTCCTCCAGATAAAAGGAATAACAAGCACAACACATCAGAATGGCAAATTGAGCTACCAAAAAGCAGTCTACTTTGTTTCCTGGAAATCCCGAATCCCTTTATAAAATTATGAAGCAAACAAGTCATTTTTAGGTTAGAAGTAATATGGTAGTTACTACTTATAAATACTGAAATCATTCAACTACCTGAAAACTTACGCTTTGGCTCCGCAAGTCAGCTGTTGATTGGAGCAGAAAAATTACACAGATCGAGAATGAAAAGTCTTGAACGCAGTTACTCATATAGGTCACAAATGGAAACCCTACTCAACGAAAACCCCAAGTAACTTGTCAGAAACACATGCCACTGTAATGTACGATGAAGTTGGTGCCCAAAAACGAAATTGTTTCCTGATTTCAAACGGATCAAACTGTAGGAAGAGTTCATCCCTTCTAATAACTTCTCCAGTGCAGTAAGAGTGCTTGTTTTAAATAAACACCATTTGTTGAATCAACAGAAGTCAGAAATATATACATAAAACTTAAAACAGGCCAGGCCACATCCACTAATAGAAGGCAACGTCATCCAACAAAATATCCTGCCCACAAAGATAAATTCCAGCATTTGATTGACAGCATCAACCCCAAATGGAGGAAACTCATTAGTTTAATTAAAATTTCTATAATCTTCAGACACGTTTAGAAACCAACAACGATCCTTACCCAACATATCTGCCACTAGTCTCATAAGTCAGATTTGTCTATCACGAAATGTATTTGGTTCCCTCACGTCAAACCCGTACATCCTATTAACAAGTTAACCAGCTCCTCCTACACGATACAGAACTCCAGAGGTCTATAGTCTAGACCAATTGGTCAGTGACTTCCTGTTAGCCTTTACTAGTTTTGATCTCCTTTGGTTAGCTTCAACCCATAATTTTCCCACATGTTCTCCGATCCATCACTCATCAGGAAGCGAAAGCAGCTATCACTCACCACATTCCCAGCGTTAGAATTTGTTGGTGGTGAACCATCGTTAGGTTGAATTCTTACCGTCTCAGGACCTTGTTCACTTATCTCACAATAGGCGTTTTCTGGATTGTAAATAGACTCATTACTTGGGAAGTAACAACAGCTTCTTGAATTTTCCTTGCGTTTCCTGTTACTCGTTTTGTTTTTCCAACGAGAACTGTTGACAATTTCCCACTTGTCTTTGCACATTAATGCACTCCTTTCATAGCCAAAACATGCCATTTTCCCCGCAATCTCCTCCCACAGAACTTCTTCTGGACACCCACTTCGTTGAAACTTAGGTTCCATGCTAGTTCTCAATTGAACTAGCCTTGTAATCTCTGATTCAGGCCAGAAATCACCCTTAATAGTACTGTTGTTTATCGTCTCACTTCCATTATCATTCTGGTTGTCACTATGATTCTGAACTTCAGCACCCACAAGCTCTTCGGGAGATGAGACATTCACTTCTCTACCCGTCAATTTCTTCAAGGATTCCATTATAGCAGCATCACGAGCTTCAATCCAAGCTCGCTCTTCAGCCCAAAATTTGTGCTCTCTATCGATCCTCGCAGTTTCTTGTTTCCTCCACTCTTCTTCTCTGATCATCCTCTCTTGTTCCTTTTGCTCGAGAGTCGTTGTCAATTTCTCGAGCCAAGCTTCTTGTCTTTCCATTAGCTTTATCATCTGTGAATCAATGAACTCTTTTATCTTTGCTTTCCAGCTCCTCCTACCTCTTCCTTTCCTCCTCTTTTCGCTTGAATCATTCTCGGCTATTGTTGCAGTGCTTAGATCATTGTCCTCAGATGAGGTGGTATCGAACTCAGAAGAGCTAGAGAGGCTAAGGCTATCACAGAGCCTTTGAGAAGGAAAAGCCTCTTGGTTGGCTTGAGTCGAGCTGTTTGTTGCAATGGGAAATCCAAGGCTATTTCCAAAATGCGTTTCAGGGGCTGAAACTGGATTGCTGCTTTCTCCATAAAGAGCTTCAAGTTGTCTAAAGAATCTATAGTGCTTACCATCTTGTCTACCAGCTTTCCCTTCTTTAGTTTTCTTGTAGTATTTGTATAAATTTTCAAACTTTTCCCTGCATTTCTTGCCGCTTCTTTGGTAGCCATGTTCCTCAGACATGATCCTGAGAAATGGAACGGATCGTCAAAAGGAGAAATGCTTTTATGGCAGGAAGGAACCCTAACTTAGATTGAAATTAATGCTAAAATTAAGTATAATTGTCATGTGATAACAAACATTATCATGTAGTTCAATTCCATATGCTTCTGTAGCTGAATAGTCCAAGTTACCCCCATTCAATCTGTGTATAGACACGGGTCTACGAGGAGTTCTCAAAGGATACGTTGGGATTGTTTCTTCAGGAAAACAATAGAAAGACCTTTTTTGAGTTTTTTTTTAAGTATAAGAGCAGTGGAACTTGCACTAGAAAGAAGGGTACACATTTTCAAAAGCCGAAACCAGCCAGGTACTGGACCATTCACTAGCCGTAGTTAGCTATCCTTCAAACACGAAACACAAAAATGAAGCAAAGAGGATTTACAGACCCTAGGCTGGGTCTGTGACTGAGCAAACCACTGCAGTCAAGTTCTGAGTCAAATTTTCAGTAAAAAAGCTGAGACCCATATATTGCTGCTTCAAAAAGTTCAGACCCATTCGAGAAGTCGAATTTCTAGCAAAAGTCCAGCTGAACGTGTGTGATCTCTTAGCAACACCACTAACAAGGGATGAAAACAAAAATGATCCCAAAACAAGAGCGAGAAAGAACAAAGATATTTTCTGAGCCTATATCAAATGGCAAAGCCAGCCGCTAAAATCAGACAAAAGCACACGAGTTTTCCCACCATCTTCTTTGGTGACGCTTGAACTAAGGCAATATTGAAAAATGAAAGGAGAAATCTTCGAATAAAACAAAAAGGGTAAAACTGGGAGCAAAAAATAGAAGAAGGCCATGAGAAAGAGAAGCAAAGACAATCAAACAATTAGGGTAAGCAAGCGAGTACCTAGAAACCTCATCCCACAAGGGTCCTTTTTGATTAGCTTCCTTGAACTTGGAATCCAGACGAGATCTGATCTCAAGAAGAGTCAAAGTCTCTTGTCGAGGCCATCTTCCAGTTCCAACGTCGCCACCGTAAGAACCACCTGCTTCAACTTCTAAGCCACTAAGTGTAGGAGTTATAACAGAAGCTTTAACTGTGTTACTTCCACTGTTAGCACTAGCACCGGCCGTAGAATGAAGAGGAGCATTCAGACAAGCATTGGAGCTGGAACCAGAGCGAAATTCGTGTAACCCAGAATCTCTAGGCATGAGCATCATCATGTCGTAGTGTGACTGAGATGCTTGAGGTGGTTGAAGTTGTTGATGATGATGGTGATGATTTCTATGTGCAGAGAAGAGGTCTTGTGGTGGTTGCAGCGGTTGTGGTGTTAACGGGAAATGAGTTGGCCTACCGCTAATGAACTGCCTTATATCGATCCCGAACTGGTTACTGTGACTGTGATCTTCCATTTCCATATGGATTCCTCCGAACAAACTAGCTACTATTGAAAGAAATAGCAAGAGATCGAGTCCTAAACATTAAGAAAGCTAAGGACTTTGAGAGAGAGGAGCGAGATAAAGAGAGGAGGTAAGTCTGTTAAAGGGACATAGCGGCATACTCGGATCGTGTCGTCAACGAAAAAGCTCGAATTTATGCACAGGGACAATGGTCCCATGTCGTATCAACTTTCAAGTGTATCTTCTCTCCTTTCGTCTCGTCTCGTCTACTCCCAAGAGGGGCTGTAGGTGCCCGTCTATTTACGTATAAGGTCTCACTTACGCTTAAAAATAAGTTTTTGAGATAAAAATTACTGATAAAAAATAAAATTTTTTGTTGGAAAATAAATTTGGCGATAGAAATTAATGACAGAAAGAAACGTCGAAGAAATGACCGTTGGTAAATTTAGTGACGGAAGTTTATGAAACCGTCGGTAACATTAGCAAAGAAATTTTAGATTTCTGTCAGTCAGTTAAAGCAAATTTATTGACAAATATACAGTATTTCGTTGCTACTTTACAGATAGAATTCTAATTTTCAGTCGGTGAATTTACCAATAGTAAATCGTACGTCTGTCACTAAAGTAACTGACGGACATTTAACAATCCGTCGCTAAATTTACCAACAGAAACATAAACCATTGTTAAATTTTTATGATATATTCCGTCGGTAACTTACGGACGGATTTATTTTATTCCATCGCTAATTAGCGATGTAATAATATATTCGATGAAAGTTAGCGACATAATATTGTTTTTCTATCGGTAAATCTAACTTTGATAAATTTCCGATACCATTTATCACTTCCTACTTGAGTTGTTCATAATCTTATGTTTTTTTGTATATTTAATTTGTATAAATAATATAAAGATAAATATAAAGTAAACATTATCCTGATTGTTAATATAATAAAAATTAAAATGTACATAAATAAGTATCTTGAAAATAATTGTAAATTAAAAATTTATACAAAAACTTACAAGTAGCAAAATATCAAATACATTCACTTATTCATTTAATCTATACAGGTAGTAAAGGTGGATGCTCTGACTGCTGTGATGAGGTATTGTTCCTCCCCTTCAATTGATCCATCTTATTATAAAGTTGGGCTATGTACTTTATCGACTGTTGCAACTAAGTTGCCAGTCTCTCCATTGTGCTCTTAAACTGGAGGTTTCTCTTATTTGATGCGGACCGCCTACTAGATCCAGCTGTAGTGGATATGGAGGATTGCGAATAACATGTGTTCGCAAATGAACTTAAGTCAAAAATCCTTCCACGATGGTCCCTATCACCCACTGCATCAAGATAAGCCTGACTCTCATCAACAATTTCAGCGTTATGAGACTGTCATTCAAAACTTTCTTGTATTTGATCATATCATTATAATTGTTTATGTTAATAAGTGATATTTTTTAAGAATTAATGTTAAAGTATAGATTTTACATATATATATGAACTTGTTTGCATTAGGTTTGACGAAGATCACACCATTATATTTCTTGGTGTGAGTTTGCAAAAAGAGCTGACGTGGTGTAAGCTTCTTGCCCATAAACTTTTCCTGCATCAGAATAAATTGTTATAAGTGAACTACAATTTACAAAAATTTCGGTAAAATTTCTTCTATTTTTATGATATTTATCCCCTATTAGACAAAAACATTTAACTCAACAACACAACCATTAATGACACCAGACATTTATAACATTACTATTCTCCTTAATGCACAATTATTTTCATTTTAAATTTCATATATCAAATTACCTCAAAATCATACATCAAAGTATAAAAATTAGAATATAAGTGTAAAGTTTTGATACTTACAAATTGAAGTGCATGCTCCTGGTGGGTCAAAGATCCTCTAATGTGTACTGATAGGCTCTCTCTGTCTGGTCCTCCATGTCTATTGGAAAAATTGCGCTCTGAAATGGATATTGCCTCGAGTGATGCCTAATACTGTTGTCAACAACTCCATATTTCTTCATATATATATGTTAGTCGTACACTATTCTTATGTATCGAAACAAGAAAGTCTCTATAATGTGTAAGAGCTCGCTTCTCCCATACTTTATAAATTACAACATCAAAATTTAGATCTAAAAAAAATTCCTTTTGAAAAAATATAAAATAAGTACTTATAAACGAGAATATTTATCTAATTGATGTATAAGATTTATATAAAATAAAAATGATTAAAGAATATATTTTATGTACCTTAAACTCTTGATAATAAAAATCCTTTATCGACTGAGAGACATTTTTCCATATATAACCCTCCAGATCTATCCGCTCTTTGAACTTGGATGAGATATTTCTTGAGCACGTTCCAGACGGAACCAACCTAATATATATATTATTTTAGGTCATTTTCAAATTAAAACCTATAACTTCAGTATAAACCTATGATGTTATCATGTATTACAAAATTTTTAAAACTTTACTTACAAATTGTTGACAATTTTGATGTACGTTCTTCCATCATCTCCTTTAGCCCCAGGTAGGAGGTTGCCTCCTTCATCTGCAACGTCTACCCCTGATATCTCTGTCGGTATAGGGCTGGTGGATGGTGTAGGGCTGGTGGATGGTGTAGTAGATCTACTGGATAGTATAGTAGAACGTACAAAAGGTGATGCCTCATTTAGATGTGCAGTAGCATCTGTAGAATGTGATGCTTCACCAGGAAATGCACTGGCTTCTCCAAATCGTTGTAACCTGAACCTTGGCCACATTATATTCTGTTTTCTCTTTGGTAGCATATTTTTAACCTGAAATTAACATTTTATCGAATTTTCTGGTAATAGATCAATATAAACTCAATATATAACAATATATTATTGATGCAATAATATATTTATTCATATAATATTCTATTACAAACACAAATTAATCGTTATCATCACTTAATTGTAAATCAAAATCATCATCATCATCTTCTTTTTCCAAAGAATTAGAATCAAACTCAGACCCTTTTTCAAATCTCTTGCCCTTCTCATCCTCTCCAGATGAAATGTCAACATATTCATTATTTCGATCGTTCAAAGGTTCATTCTCTTCATATGTTATACATGCATTTATTTCAAAAACATCTTCTTGAAATGCTTCACTTTCAGTTCTCATATTTTCTCCTTTTTCATGTGATTCAAAAACACGTCTAGTTTTTACTTTGCATACGACCATCTAATCTGATTTTTCTCATCATAAGCTGGGAAAAGGGACATAATACACTTGGATTACTTGCATCGCTAACACGAAAGGTTTAAATTGTCTTAATCTTCTTCTCTGGTTGATTTCAACTAGATTGTATTGACTGCACACTTTTGGTTTCAACGTTAAGAGTTAGATCAAACTATTCACACTTGAATATCACACTCTGTTTTATTGGCAATGTATGGTACTCAATTTTAAGTATCTCAATAATTTTATCATAGTAATCCATCAATTTTCCCTGTATGCAAACCCCACTATTTACTATTGTAATGCTATGACCATGATATTTTATATGAAATGTGTATCCATTAACAAAATACACTGGATATGATTTAACAGTTCACAAAGGTCCTTTCATAAGATCACATATGAACTTGTTCTCTATTAGATTTTCTGAGGCCTACATCAATTTTTTTATTATATTAAATAGTATAATCTTATATAATCACTTTGATATGATAATTCAACCATTTCAATTATTACAAGTGAAACTTACATCTTTCTCCAACCATCGAGGAAAATGTTTGTCCACTTCTTTATTGATATTATCCTGTGTTGTTTCAGGCATTTTCTCGCGTAACTATTGCTTATATAATCTAAAAGCATTATTAAGTATTTTAGTTATGAACAATAGTAACTTTGGAAACTCAAATAATCTATTTCAAAACCAACTTAAAGTTACTGCATGAAAGGTTGAACCTCTTGACAATTCAATAAAATGTAACCATGAGCAGCCTTTATTTCTTCTGTTGTTAACATTTTTCTTATTAAACGTCCATATGTTCGTCCTGGATATGTGAAAATGGATAAGTTATCATTAACATCACTCGTTTCTCTCCCATCGTCATTATGAGGAACTTTTCTTTCTCTTGTTTGCACATGCGGCTCAAAATAATGTGAGCAAAATGTACGTGCTTCCTCCACTAAATAAGCATTACATATCGTGTAATGAACCTTCAACTCTAGCCTTGTTTTTGACGTTTTTATTCAAGTGATGCAAATACCTATATTACAAATAGGCTTATTATAATTCTGTGATTAAAACATGATATAAATTTTATTTAAATATTAACTATAATTACCTCTCAAGTGGATTCATTCATCGATATTGAACTGGACCAGCAAGTTTAACCTTGCGTGCTAAATGTACGGGTAGATGCTCCATATAATCAAAGAAGCTTAGAGGGAAAATCTTTTCCAATTTGTACAAGATAACTAGAATTTCCCTTTCTAGTTTTTCTATTTCAACCAACTTTATTTCAGATGATGTTAAGCTTTTGAAAAACAAACTTGATTCTATTTTAGCTTCCCAAACCTTATTCAGTAGTAACTCCTAAAATGCAATTGGAATTAGCCTTTGCATAAATACATGACAGTTATGACTTTTCATCCCAAATAATTTGTACTTCCTCAAGCCCACACACCTTGGTAAGTTCGAAACATAACCATCGGGAAACTTTAGATTTTGCAACCATTCACAAAAAAACTTTCTTTTTTTTTTCCAAAGTGTAATATGCTTTTAGATATTTACCAGTGTGAATATCTTTATCTAACTCATTCCTTCTACAAAAAATTTTCAAATTAGCTTGTGATTTTGCATTGTCCTTTGTCCTCCCTTCAATGTTTATTATAGTATTGAACAAATTGTCAAATATTTTTTTTTCAATATGCATCATATCTAGATTATGATGTATCAAATTAGTTTTCCAATATAACAAATCCCAAAAGATGTTGCGTTTTCTTCAACCAAAGTTTTTACTAATGCTTATATTAACTTCATCAGCTTCAAGTTCTATAACTTTTAACCACCCTAATTCATCAATCTCTTGCAATATCTCTTTACCAGCTTTGTGAGAGGGAGGAGGTGTTTGTACCATCCTATTTTAATGAACTTTTGTTTATTGCGTCTAAATGGATGATCTGGAGGAAGATATTTCTTGTGGTTGTCAAACCAAGATGTTGTGGCCCCATTTGGAAGAGAAAATGCATCAGAATCATTTCCATAATAAGGACAAGCCAATTTTCCTGCTGTACTCCATCTAGACAACATAGCATATGCTGGGAAATCACTAATAGTTCACATCAAAGTTGCTCTCATCTTTAGGAATATGGTGTGGAGACATATGATGTGTCTTTTAAACAAAATTGTTTGTTGAGAGCAGTTTTGATGTGAACTATTAGTGATTTCCACAATAAGGACAAACCAATGGTTGTAAGAATACATCAATTTTATGCTTTGGATTTGTAGGCCCTGGCACAATCACTATCAAGAGCATATATGCCTCATTCATACACATCTATGGAGGTAAATTATAAAGAGTAATTATGATTGTCCATGATGAATATTATTGGTCGGATTGACCAAAAGGTTGGAATCCATCCGTCGATAATCCCAACCTAACATTTTGACTTTTAGATGCAAACTCATAATGAGTGTTATTGAAATATTTCCATACGAGTGCATCCGATAGATGACACATTATTCCATCTTCTTGTTTATGTTCATTATGCCATCTTATGTGAGATGCATTAACATTAGAGGTATATAGTCTTTGAAGTCTCGGAGTAAGCGAGAAATAATACATTCGCTTCTAAGGTACTAATTTTTGTTTTATAGTACGCTTTCTAGGTTTGAACATAGATTGACCACAAAATTTGTACTTTTGTAATTTCACATCATCTCCCTAAAAAATCATACATCCCAATTTGTAATAATCAATTTTTTAACTAGTAAACCAAGACCCCTAATAAGTTTCTTCATATTGTAAAAATTATCAACCATTGTATGATCAGGAGGAAATGATTCATTATATCAAGCAAGAATTTTATTAAAACTTTGATTAGAAATATGCCCTTTAGACTTTATATTCAATATTCGAGCAATTGAAGATAATTGAGTCATGGTACCATAACTTAGCCATAATTCTTGGTCAGCTGATTGTAGTAAGTCAAAAAACTATTTTGCATGTGGATTTGGTTTTTCTTCAAGATTATCTATATTTTCCTGAAAGGTATAACTAACTGCATCATAAACCATTTGGATGTAAGAATTTTTAGTTGCACCCACATTACTTGTTCTAAATCTAGCCCCTTCTTCAAACTCATCCACATTTATCGACGAGTTTACTTCATTACCCCCTGAGGTGCTACAAATTAATGGCTCCCCATCTCATGTCCACTCAAAATAATTTGGAACAAGCCATTTTCTTAACAAATGGAGATTCATTTCATCAATAGGAAGAAAACGAATATGTTTGCACTTTTTACATAGACATAAGATCTTTGGGCCATCCATATATGCAGGTTGAGAACATGCATAGTGAATGAAAGCTTCAACTCCCTCAACAAACTTGGGATTAATGAAACCATCGGGTGTTAATCGTCTATACATCCAAGATCTATCAACATTACTCATTTATGCAAAACTGCTACTTAAAAAAGTGATTTCATAGTTAGTATCCTTCATTTCTCCTAAGTTTATAGAACATTTTAATCTTTACTTTACAGAACATCCCTTAAGTTTTTACAGGTCTCTGGCCATTTTCCCTCTAAATTGAAACCAACCTATCCCACCATATGAGTTCATAATTAGAAAACTCAATCACAACCAATTCCACCTTAGTGATTGGATAATCACCACATGCTAACTCATAATAACCTTACAAATGAACTGTAATTCATACATCTAGCTATCAATTATTTTAACAATATGCCAATATGAACAGAAGTTGGACGACTTAATTGATAGGCAATATATGTGAGTATATATCAGTCAAATAAAACAATATACTAACCAATGTCCTATAAGAAGTGACATTAAGAAGTAAAAAAAAGTTCATACATGTATTAAATCCAACACTACATCGAGCAATCACATTAAAGTTCAAGTAATCATGTTTGAATTAATCACCTACAAGTTGATTTGCAAAGTTTGAATTTAAACAGGCACTATGGTAAGTGGCATTGTTACACCATATGAATCGAGAAAGCAAATTCTCGTTGTGACTCCTAGGCTCCTCGAATTTTTCACCGATAAGCCTCATGGGAGCTGCATCATGGGTTTCCAATCTATATACCGTTTTTGGGGTTTATTATGCAAAGAATTATCATGTCTATTAAACCTATAAATTTCTTATAGTAATACTAAGTTTGAATTAATCATAATGAAGTTCAAGTATTTATGTTTGAATTAATCACCTACAAGTTGATTTCTAAAGTTTGAATTTAAACAAGCACTATGGTACGTGACATTGTTACACCATATGAATCGAGAAAGCAAATTCTCATTGTGACTCCTAGGCTTGTGAAATATTGCGCCGATAAGCATCATGGGAGTTACATCACAAGTTTCTAACCTATATACCGTCCTAAGGGTTTATTATGCAAAGAATTGTCATGTCTATTAAACCTATGAATTTCTTATGTTAATACTAAGTTTGAATTAATCACAATTAAGTTCAAGTATTCATGTTTGAATTAATCATCTACAAGTTGATCTCCAAAGTTTGAATTTAAACAAGTACTATAGTACATGGCATTGTTATACCATATGAATCAAGAAAACAAGTTCTCATTGTGACTTCGAGGCTCGTGGAATATTTCTTCGATAAACCTCATGGGAGCTACATTATGAGTTTCTAGCCTATATATCATCCTAGGGGTTTATTATACAAAGAATTGTCATGTCTATTAAACCTATGAATTTCTTAAGTTAATACTAAGTTTGAATTAATCATAATGAAGTTCAAGTATTCATGTTTGAGTTAATCACCTACAAGTTGATTTCCAAAGTTTGAATTTAAATAAGAACTATGGTAGGACATGTATTCAAGTGATATAAGCCTAACATTGTTTTATCCAAACCAATTATATTCCAAGTTTTTATGTTATATATCTAGCGAAAGTTTGATCATAATAAGAAAAAATAATGAGATCCTTTTATTAATTTGCTAACAGATAAAAATTTAAATAAACAGATGGTAATAATAGAACTCATGTTAGAAAAAATAGACCATGATCATATAAGAGTCATGAGAGAAAAGATTCATTTAAATTTATAAGAACTCAAAAAGGATTAAGATTAGAAGTTATATTGGATGAATAATGAAATTAATCATTGTTTTGTGAATATTGGAATTAAGTTGCTACCTATGCCTTTTTGTAATTCATCTTAATGGAGAAATATTAGGAGAGTGCTTAATATAATTGCTATGAAGAGGTACTGTAATATAATTTCTATGAAGATGACCTAGTTAGGATAGATGATTGGGCAAGAAGAAATCACAGATAGAAAATAAACGGAATCTTTCTTAGGATTAAACATTTGGACCTTCTTTTGACAAAAGAATTAAGAATTTCACTCATACAAGTAAAAGCACTAGGGACATATGGCATGCTAATCGTATGGATTATAAGTAACATAATTCAGAACATGTGATGCCCTAACCAATCAGTCTAAATACATATAAAGATCACCTTCCAATCTTGTCCAAATCCATATATATTTATACGAATAAAGAAACAAGATAAGATTGAAGCACTCATAAGTAGTTAAATAGTATTAACTTAATAATCGAGAAATAACAATCATTAGAGTATCTCACCTAAGGTAGAATTGTTATTATCTTAATATCGGTACAAGTGAGGAAACATTCAACTCCCTACATAAAAAAAGAGAGGTTAGACATATAAATAGGAAAGTGTAAAATCATGAAACAAAGAAAGCAATTATGCACCTATAATAAAGATAAAAGGTAAATAGTAAATTTATATGCTAGATATATTACGTTAAACCTTATATTGTGAATGATCTAGTAATAATGTATTTGATTAATTATGATCTCCATAGTTCCATGAAAGACAAGAATTTAAACTTTTCATAATTTTTTGAATTCCTTCAAGAACATGGGTTTTCTCCTATTCTCCATATTGGTACTTTGAGATTGATCTTGCATGGAAATAATAATCATTAAACATAAAAAGTATGTAGTACATCAATTCAACATATAAGACCATTGTGACATATACTACGATGGCACCACTAATGTTCTAGACATTGTAAATTTAAGGGGTTTTATAACTTTAAAACTCATAGTAGTTGCATAACTTGAATTACATTTGAAAGTTCAATAATTTTATATAGATCAATAGTGCTAAAGAAAGAATTAAAGATAAATTATATAGGATATATCAAATTCAAAAGGTCCCACACACATAGGAGTGCAAGTCTTAATAATGAATTTCACAATGTAACAACATGTTATAAAAAATAGGCAACTTCACTAGTTTTAAAAATGTGTGCCAATAAATTAGCAATTTAATTTTTAAACATCCTAAACATAAACCAGTTAATATGTTTAAATTCCACTTGCATTAAATATAAATATACTTTTCTAGGAGTTTGTTATACATTGAAATTTCATTGAAATAAACAACTACAACCTACCTATATATGTATACAATACTTAATTCATTAACTTCAT
>JANIHZ010000004.1:56752169-56778049 GCA_027478365.1 Erythroxylum rufum | reverse complement strand
GTTCCGAAAACGGGATCCAACATGTGCTTTGCTTCTTCCGTCTGCTTTCTTTCGTCTACTTTTTTCGTTTGCTTTCTTTCGTCTGCTTTTTTCGTCTGAATTTTTTCGTCTGCTTTTTTTGTTTTTTCACCTTGCGTCTCATTTTTTGTTTTGCGCATGCTTACGTTTGCTTTTTGTATCTTGCTTCCATTTGTTTTTCGATTTTGCTTCCGTCTGCTTTTTGATTTTGCTTCCGTCTGCTTTTCTAATTTTCTTCCGTCTACTTTTCGTATCTTTATTATTTGTTCCTCATCAAAATCATTAACGTAAAGTCATTTTGACTTAACACATACAATGTTTCGATTAGACATAGAGAATGAAATTAATGTCTACTCTATTTTAAGTTCTAATCATATTTGTTCTTCGTCATCAGCTATCGATTCAATTAATGACATTTGTAAACTATTTACAAAACGTCATTATGCCTTGGCTAAGGATTTCTTGAATTAATACTAATTAAGAAAAGCGAAACTTTCTCCCTAATTACTTTTGGGTGATGAATCCTATATTGATCATATAACTATCTCTATATAATTCATACTACATCTAATGACCATCGTTTGACCGACCTGTGATTAAATAGGTCATAAATAGTATCAAAATATAGCAATTCCTATACAAGATAACTTTGATGACCTTAATCAAAGGATCACTTATACAATCATCACAATATGAATTCCATAGACATATATGTAATGCTCCAAATAGATTTCTCATATTAGGTCTGTTCAGTGAACTTGTTCTCTAACAAGCACCCAACGTTTGTTTAATTATCTCTATACTTTAGCCTATGAGATCGACTACATCCTTTATAAGAAAAAACAAAATGTGTTCTAGTATGTTTACATTATATTAATGTCTAATCTTAATAGAACAATGACTATGAACATTTATAAATAATACATAAATGCAATATGAATCTCATAATTATAATCTCATTATAATTTCATTTGCAATGTACAATTATCTCATGAACATTTATCATATATATCTAAACACATACAAGATAAAGAATGTCTTTAAATAATTTGTCACTAAACTACAACCAAAGCGATTGGCTTTAAAGCATAAAACAACACCATTTCCATAAACAAAGAATGACAGAAAACAATAATCTGCTACCTTACTTCGACACCCATCTCTAGAAACAGAGAATAATAATATGCTAAAAACATCAAGGATCAACTCACCAAGAGAGCTTGTTAAACCCCTTGTCCCTTTGTTCTCAAAAAATGTTGCCCTAATATGACCTAACTGGCGAGTTCACGGCAGAGAACAAGATAGCAAGTGAGCGTACCTCTGTTCGCTTCTTCTCCACCAAGCACGAATGTTTAAGGATAACTGTAGGTTGGTGGCAACCCTTTATTTACCCAGAAATGGAAGTGATGATGATGAGTTTTGCGAAGCGAAGACAGTGAAGAGGAAAGAGTAAAGGGAGGAGAGCTTTTAAGTTTTAATTTTTTGATTTCAAATGTTTACGGTTCCAACCGGTTCACTCATAAACCAGCTAGTTTTTATACTTACAAGTTATTAAATGAAACCGAATTGAACAATCAACCAGTTCATATTATTTTTGGTCAAATCGCTCGATTTGATTGGGTTTTTAAAACACTGCAATTTACAGTTTCCAACTGCTATCCTTAATAAATTGTGTACATATAAAAAACGTTTATGTCTCATTTACAAATTTATTTTTAAAAACTAAAAAAAATCTTTCAGCTGACACCTTTGAATATCGAAGAGTCAGTTGCATTAGAATAGGTGGCAATCCCAACTGTTTAACTGTGCTTTTTGGCAATGCTGGAGGAGCTGTTGATGTTGTTAACGTCAAAATTAAGGGGTTCTTATAAATGTTGGGGTTAGATGTGGTGATATTAATATGAATAAGGGGTTCTTAAGGTGTTTATATTTTCCACTGTATTAAGAATTCATCACCATTTGAATATTTTCCTAAGTTCCTTACCTTTGTTCTTATGAATCTTTTCCCTCTCTCTATTTGAATGTTCTTATGTCGCCTACTTCAATAGCATGGTCTTCTTTTAACTTCAATACTCACAGATCCTCCGGTCGTAATTTACTGGCCAGTTTTCAGAAACAGTAGTAACGCATCGAACTCCAAGCACTTCTGATCGTTGGCCTAACCTCTTGGAGTTAACTAGCAATTATGGACAAGAGTAACTGGCTCAAGGCCTCGGCTAAGTCTCATGACCACGACTTCTTATCTTTTCTATCCAAGAGGCCCAGAGGGGGATGGCATTG
Organism: Erythroxylum rufum; assembly: GCA_027478365.1. Lineage (NCBI taxonomy): Eukaryota > Viridiplantae > Streptophyta > Magnoliopsida > Malpighiales > Erythroxylaceae > Erythroxylum > Erythroxylum rufum. The sequence goes on along the minus strand of JANIHZ010000004.1, from coordinate 56,775,751 downwards.
CACCTGTAGAGCTTATGCGTACAGCCTTTCAAGGAATGACTTCCACCAGGAGGATCAAAGACAAAATAAGATTCAAGTACATCTACAAATAGACAACTATTCTTATGGGTACTAGCAAAGAGGTCAAAACAAGCATCCAAACGATGAAAATATTCAAGGTGTCTTCCTATTGTTTTGATACTTGAACCAATAATAAATCAGACACAACAAGCATACTGTATGAAATAACCAGGAGCATTTAGTTCAAAAGGAAAAGGCAGTTCTCTTGGTAAATTTATATGTACAATATTCTTCAGAAATAAGTTGGTTTGACACAATCTGGACTTGCTAGTTTGAGGGACTTCAAATCATTCCTCTCTCCAGGGATGCTAATGACCGGTGAGAAAAATAGTGTACGTTCAATTAACTTGGAGCTTCTCTCCTCTTGTGGGCCTGAACTCGGCTCTTCACTTCCAATCAAGAACATCTAATAGCCACAAAACCTGCTCCCTGGAGTTTGCAGCATCACAGAAATCCAACTCAATTCCAAAAACATCTATGACACCCTCAGTCCCATCGTCAATGAAGAGTAAGGAAATCCATGCTCGAATTGATGGAATAAAAGGGTGTTGTGGAGAGAAGTTAAGAAAATCAAACGCCAAAGCTCTGAAGGATGTACGATCTATATAATCAAACAAAGATTTACTAATTATGCATGCAACCTTATTGGTATCCTTGCGTCCCACAAGCACTAAAACACTCACATTCTAACTCAAAAGGAATTCTGCACCTAGGCTCAAGAGGTAAAGTCATCTTATATTCATCACCTTCAAGGTGATATTTAAGCCTGTCACAAGTTCCAGGAGGTGGGATTTTAATTCCTGCCTCCAAGACTGGGCCAGGAACCACCTCTGAGAATATCAATTTATCATCACTCCAAATGTCGATGAAGAATTCCAAAACATCAAGGGTAAGTCTGGGAGGAAGCAGACTTTGCTGATTCTTACGTTTATAGAAAGTTTTATGGAGCTTGCGTTTATTCCACCTCTTTGCACATGCACACTTCCATAAGTAATCATCTTTGGCTATATCTCTCCATTGCTTGCTTACAACCATGCAAGAAGCAAGGTCTACACCATCTAGTCAGGAGAAAACAGCTTTCAGAACTTCCTCATTTGACATCTTCAGATAGCTAAAAGTGATAGCAGATGTAAGTAGCAATCATTTGAAGTAATGGGCAGATTAGGGGCACCTAATAATAATACAGAAAGCAGAGAAAGAGTATTGTTGATTCAGCTATGATTGGACAAAAAAATGAATAAAAAAGATCTCATTATATTCTTTTGTTCAAGAGCATCAAACATCAGTTCAGATTACAATAGCCTCATCATACTTCTAGGTAATAATTAAAAACTCCCAAATAGCAGCACCTCATTGATGCCTGGTCAAGAACAACATCAAAGTTTACAGGGTGAAAAGGATAAAACAAACACGATGAAATCAAAAACAAATAATCATTAACACAACAAACAATATCTAAAACATCTTCCCACAAAATCTACACCAAGATCGACCAATTACGCTCCCCAAAGTCAAACGCATCGTCAGACTTATAATTTTGACCACCTACCCTAACACCCAAATCTCTAATACATGAAATTATAGAAACTTAAGGAGTAAGCCCCAAAACTTTTTCATCTACACATTCATAAAAGGATCGTCCATTTGACATGCACTACTAAGCGAAACCAAAACACTAAGAAAAGTCTCATCAGGCCAATTCGTAAGGAATATCAAGTTTCTAATCTTATAAACCAATCATTAAGAAAAAGAGAGAGTAAACCCACTATCCAGACGAAGAAAAGTCAGAAACTGAGAAGATAACTATTAAAACTGAAATCAGAAACAAAATATAAGAGAAGATCAAATGAGAATAGGCTAAAAGATTAAAAGGGTACCGGGTTTTCTTCGTTGTGGAACGAAACAAGCTCTTGTTAGAGTTGAAAATGAAAACTAGAAGATGAGATCTTCGTTGGTTTTACACTGCAAGAGAAAGAACCGGAAGATGAGAAGATGAGTTTTGATATATACGGAAGTGACGGAAAAATCTCTACACGAAAAAGCTATAATTTGGGCTTTTCTGAAAAACTCCAAATTTTAACTTTTGAAAAAGCTGTATTTTGGCTTTTTTAAAAGCTATTTCTACTTGAAAAGTGCTTTTAAAGTTTGCAGCCAAACACCCACTTCTTTTTCCTGAAAATAGCTTTTGCGGTGAAAAAAAGTACTTTTAGAGTCTCCAAAAGCTGAACCAAATAGGCACTAAGTTACTAAACTAATAAAAAATTTGATAGTCAAGCTAGAGAAAAGAAACCAATAAGATAAATGTTAAGCATTTAGGTTCACTTATACGAATCTAAAATCATCATGTAATGTTCATTATCATGGTTGAAATAACAATTAACATAATATCTCTATGCCCTATATTGAGGAACAAATTTATACTTAACTAGGTAATTACTACCTCTTATTGCACAATTTAACCTAATCAAACTTATTAAGTATAGTCCCCTATAAAGAACCATAATAAAAGTATTTATAAGATAGGGTTAAAAGAATTCTAAAATGATTAAAGTTATAATTCCATGCTTTTTCAAGTTCTAAATCATGAGTTTGGCATTTGTTACACTTTCAGGCCTATGTTAGTTTAGTTTTAAAAATTTACAGATGTAAATATGACGAGTTCGATGTTAGTTGCATTTTATATTTAGTGTTAGTTTAGTTTAGATGAACAATCCATATTAGTGCCATGTTTTCTATTTTTTAAATTTTCCTTAAGTTTTCAATATTTTTGAGCTTGAATCTTTAATATCTTCCATAAAGTTGATGTCCATCATGTTAACTTTCAAATGACTATAATTTCTTCTTTATCAAATAACTATAGGGAAAGTTGCACTGAAACTTGATAATTTTTGTAAATCATCACCTATAAGACAGTGAATTAAATATAGGAAAACATCGTATGATTTCAAATAAAACATCATATAAGATGTTAAATTATAAATAATTTAACCGTTAATAACATATAAAATATAGCCCTACCAGTGCATTCAAATTTTGCATCCATTTATAAGTTAGACTTGTAAGTGAACCTAGCCCAACTCATTGGTGAAAAAGGTCAAGGTAAGCTTCCTAATAACATAGAGATAAACCCAAAAGAGAAAGTATTAGCCATCACACTAAAGGGTGATAAAACACTTGATGCTATAACTACTAAAGAAAAGGATGTGCATAAGTGATATAAGCCTACAGAAAAGGACGAGGGAATTGAAGTTCAAAGGCAAACTTGGTGAACGGTACAACATTAGTCCCTTAACTAACTGTCAAAACCTATGTTCCACACATTCCTTATCCTCTAAGTTTGAAAAAGAAAAGAAAGGATGAGGATAACTTAAATAAACTACTAGATATTATTAAGAAGTTGCACATTAACATCCCATTTGTTGAAGCATTAACTCATATGTCATCATATGCAAAGTTTTTGAAGGAAATCCTCTTTAAAAGGACAAACTTGAGGATTATGTTATGGTACCTTTAACTAAGGAGTGTAGTTTAATCTTGAAAAACAAACAACCTTCTAACTTAAAGAATCTATGTAGTTTTATTATTCCATGTCATTTTGGTGCTTCCATTATTTATAAAAGCTTATTATATGATTGAGGTGTAAGTATTAATCTTGTGCCTTTATGTCATTTTAATAATCTTAAAGTAGGTGCACTCAAGCCTACAACTTTGTGACTCTAAGTAGTTGATAGGTCTATTAGATACACGATTGGAGCAATAGAAAGGCCACATGTTAAAGTAGGAAAACTAAGTTTTCCTATAGACACTGTGGTTCTTATTATCTTAAGGAGACTGTTTATGTCCATTGGAGAGGTACTATTGATGTCCTCAAGGATAAGTTAATAAGAATGTGGAGATAACATCTTTAAGGTATTGAAGGGGCTTACCCTTGATGATAATTATTATATGATTGATATTTTTTACTTTATTGTGCATGATGACTTACCTAAAGTTACTTTGTTGACCCTTTAGAAGCATGTTTAGCTTTAGGATGTAATGAAAAAAATGAGGACACTAACTTTGTTGATAATTCTCTTAGATAGGAAGGAGAGTGTTATTAACCCCAAATTTCATGTATTTTTTAGGACTTAGGAGAAGGAAATCCTAAACCCCTACCATCTACACAAGATGCACCTAAGCTAAATTTGACGCAATTTCCTACTTGCATTATTCACATTAAGAGACAAGAATACTTATCATGTTAACGTCTCTCCTTCTTTAAGTAATGTGCAGAAAGATAAGTTACTTATAGAAGCTAATGTTCCTTTAAATGGTAAGAAGAATTTTAGTGAACCACAAGGTTAAAAGACTTAATGACCAAGTCCAGCTAAAAGACTCATAAACAATCACTTGTTAGAAGGTAACCCAATCTTATAGATGTTTCGTTTTAATTTAGTAGTTTTAGGATCTTTACTAATAGTTTTAGTTTTCTTTACATCACGTTGATATTTATTGCACGTGCTTTAAATTTAAAATAGTTTTAAAGCTATGTATGTTGGATCATAATTTTCTTAGTTAGATTAAGAATTGACAAATTTTGTAGGTTATATAGGAAATACTTTTTCAAGTTATAAAACATCCCTACATGCTAAAGTAGACTGACTCAGGACAAGTATTGATAGCATTGGATAAGATTGACGATTCTTTTATCATTAGGGAAGTATCAATTATCCTTACTCTTTTTACAAGATTTTTATTTTTCATGATTCTTGTATGTGTGTACATTAAGGATAATGAAAAAAATTAAATATGGGAAAGGAATTAACTATTAGACTCATTAAATTTGTTATAATTTTCTTAATATATAAAAATTTTGGAAATTTTTTCATCTTAAAAGAAGATTGATTGATATGATTTATTATAAGTTTGGTTGTTATTATGATTTTATTAGTTTAGGTAAATATTTCTAAGCTTTGATGATTAAGTTTTAATTTGTTTTATTAATTTTGAAATGGATACTTGATTTATACTATGATATTTTTTATATAATTTGTACATGCACTCTGTTAAATTTTCTCCAAGTAAAAAGGTTGAAGTTAAAGAGTGGTGCTAGACGCAATTTGAAATAGAGACCTAACTGAGTAACCTAGAGTGTTTAAAATAAGGTGTTGACTTTCGTGTCAATAGGTTAGGTGACTTTTTAGACAAAATTCTAAATGCTCTTGTGTTAATTTAAAGTTGTTGTTTTTCTTTTATTTTAATAAGGGATACGAAAATGTTTTAAAGTTGAAGCATCTTTCACCTATATTTTAATTTTGTGCATTATGTTGAATTTTGTAGATTGAGTTAAAGTTTTAAGGATTATGGAGTGAATTGAATTGGTTTGTTACTTAATGCAAATAACTAATTTCTTAGAAATTTGATGAAATTTGTAATTGAATGAATAATGGAGAATCTTAATTAATATGATTATTATTTTTAATTATTTCCTAGAGTTGCCACCTATTTAAGTTTAAAGTGATAGGATTGATTACTTGAGGATAAACAAATGTTTAAGTGTTAGTTAAGTTCGGTACATAAGTAGATAAGAGGCAATGTTTCATGACATAAAAGTTAATGAGGCTCATGCATGTTAGGACATAGGTGTGTCTTTGCCCATATGGTTAAATGGAAGAAAAGTAAAAGAAAATAGGGAAGCATTTAACCACCACGTGCCACTTATGAATTTTGATTTGAGATATAATAGGAAGGGTAAATGAGTAATCTGATAATGGTGAACATTCTTCCTTAAAAAGCTTTTATTTTTCCCTCCCGTTTCATCATACTTCATCATCATCTTATTCAAATATCAACAACAAAAGATAACCCACAAAAAGGAAAGACATTTCTTTATTTTCTCTCAACCCAGTACACTTTATACATCTAAACATGTATGAAGTAGGTTTATGATTAGTTGGAAACTAAAATACTAAAACTTGGCTTCAGGACACTTGCCATATAAATCATCTATATATGTGATATTCAGAAAGCATCCCTCTCATCTCACCATCTTCATATCAACTTTCTATGGTATATAATTGATTTTTATATGGTATGGTATGGTCGATATTTATTCTTTTATTCTTAGATTCCATAAACGAAGGAAAAAGCTATTATGAAATTATCATATCCTCAATAAGATATAGAGAAAAATATCATAAAGGTGACATGAAAAGTAACTAATATGCATATTAGAATGAATATTAATAAGTGTAAAAAGGTAATTAATAAGCTTATTAGAATGAATATTAATAATATAAGTGCAAATAAAATTGATGTCAGTGATGTGTTTATTTGACGTGAAACTTAAACTTGTAGGTTGGGGATGATGTTGTCGCTAATGATACAAGTCAATAAAATCCCAATATAAAGAACAAGGTCAAAAATTTGGAGAAATATAAACAAAATTACCAAAGTTTTGTGATAAAGTATGAATATATCTAGATGTTGACTAAATTGTTTGAATATTTGTAAAATTATTAAATATGATATTATTCATAAAAGCTATATAAATCCATGTAAAGCCTTAGTCTAAAAGAGTTGAAGAGGGTCACTAAGATGGGATTTTGTGAACTGAAGATATAGAGAGGTTTAAAATGAGGAGGGACCATTGTTTACTAATTATATATTTGCTTTGATATAGATTCTTTTATTAAAAACTAAGGAGGACAAAGTTAAGGAGATTTTTAGGGAAATTGTGGCATCAATCGTCGGGGTTCATAATAAAATGAAACAAGTACATATAAAAGACAAATAGGCTAAAGTGTTGAGACTTCAAGAGAAGTGCAAAGCCAATAATAACAAAATATTAATTCAATAAATATTTGATAAAGTTAAGGGTGTATGAACAGAGGAAATTTTTTGACAGAACTTCCTTCTTTATGTCTTAGGTATGTTTTATACCAAAATGCCAACTAAGACATTAGTATGTAGTTATTGGGTATTGTATTTAAGGTTGATGACTAGTAGCAACTTGGTTAGAGATATTTCATTTTGACCCATTTGTGGAAGCAAACTCATATATTACATTAAATGATAAAGGAAAAAGGTGTTACACCTTGAATAGATGGATGCATAACTGTATTGATGGTAAGTTAATTGTCCAAAAATTTAAAAATATTAATAAATATTTAGATGCAAACAAAATGATAATTCATAATAAATGACTTTAATTTTATTTTATTTGAACAAGTTATGCATCAATCATTCCTTTAAGTGGGACTAGAAGGCAAGGATTACAATTTGGATTGATATTAGAATCAAAAAAGCATTGGATGCTAATAAGGTATTGGAGAACCAATGTGGAAGGCTGAAGGTAATATTTTTTTGGCTAATTTATGGTAATATTTGGAAATACTATTTTGCTACAAATTAAACAGAATAATTACTTAACTATATTAGATATGGAGGGTTGAATACAATAAGAAACACTTGAAGAAGTTTCATTGTGGTGGGAGATAACAAGAAAAGTTAGGAAGATATTATGAGAGGCAAAAAAGGCAAAGGTAATGAGTTATAAGTTGTTATTCACTTATTTATCAATGATTTTTATTTTATATGTGAGAATTTTTTTTTGTTAAATGGCAAGGAAAAGATGAAGTCTCGAGGCGTGAGGAGACATTACTAATGATGAAGGCAACTAAAAAAACAATCTCGAGGCATGAGGAGACACTATTGATGAAGAAGGCAACTAAACAAACAGTCTTAAGGCATAATATGAAGAAGGCAGCTAATTGATGATGGAATTTAGATAACATTATCTTGAGGCATGATAAGACCACAATGATGGAGAAGACTAAGAAGAAGGGGTTTAAGAGAGTGGTACATCTAGAAGAAGCTCTTAATACATTTAGATAAAAATTATAATGATATTTGATATTAAAGATAAAATATAAACATTTATGAAGAGCTTGACATAGGACAAGACATTGATGATGGACTTCCAATTTATCGTATAGAAGGAACAAGATGAGATAGTAAAAAAAACATGAATAAGGAGGTAAGATAGCATCATTAAAAGCTTAACCAAACAATTGTATGTATCATAATGAAATTAATATAACAAACATTAAAATTCAAGAAAGGAGATAAGAAATTTAAGGCATCTAAATGCAAGTATTGATTGGGGTAAGTATTAATCTTATAAACCCTTAATATTCTATAAGCACATGGTTCGTAACGTAGTATTAAAGGTGTCGATCCTACGAGGAAGGAGAGTAATCTAATCCTAAAATCTAAGGCTAGAAAAACTATGAAATTGAAAATAAAAGATGCAACAGAAATTAATTACGAGAATTAAGTTCAACCAATCAAATCAGAAATCAAACACAAAAGTATTAACAAATGACCAATATGCAATCACAATAGAAATCAACCTAAGGAATTTACCAATTTATGAGAAAGGGGATTTTACATATCATTAATGCTAACCTAGCCGATTATGTGTCAATGGAGTGTCGATTCTAGACTATCCTAAGGCTGATTACTTTCTCTCAAGTTATAACTATTAAACCCTAAATTATAAACCTAATCAGATTATGGAATTTGCAATCTCTGAATTCACAAATTATCCAAAACTCTAATTAGATATGAAGCACTCTAATAAACTATCGGAACATGACACGGGATCTCTCTCCACACAATTACCAATATGATTTGACACGATTTCTATTAAATCACCTAACTCTCATTAATCCGATTTAATCGTTTTTCATTCAGTTCACCTTCTGAATTTATTACAAAATTATGTAAGAACACAATCAAATCACGACATTCATCTAATAAACACAATCGACTAAGTTATCACTACATCAAAATAAAATCTTAACGAAGAGTTTAGAACATCATCAATATTCCAATTCCTATCATCATACTATCCATCTCAATTCTATACATAAATAAAATCGAAATGAAAAGGAAATAATGACTTAGAATAAACGATGGAAGACAGCGATGTCGGGAAACCTCCTAAACTAGGAAGCACTTTGTTTCCCTCTTCTTCCTCTTCCTTCTTCTTCTTTCTCTCTCTTGGTATTCTCTCTTTAGGGTTTCAAGTGTGGCTAATGCAAAAAGTTTCTTTGTGCTCATCTGAATGTTCTTTAAATAGTCCTTTATGTTTTGAGTAACCTTAGGATTTTTCTGGGGTCTGAAAGGTCCAAAAAGTCCGTCAAAACGTGAAGTTCGTAAGCGACTGCATGTCTGCTCGACACAGGCCACTATCGTGACCCACATCTAAGCCTTCTGTTACAATAGGCCACGATCGTAGGTCGTTGTTTTGGCGCAAATGTCTTCCAAAACTCCTCCATTCTTCGATACTGACCCTGAAACACTAGCAAACACATCAAGGTACCTCAAAAACATAATATTTAAGCTCAAAAGATTATACTAGCCCATAAAACACTTAAAACACAACTAATTAACAAATTAACACAATTCTAACCTAAACGCATACTAAATGATCGAATTAACAGCTAAACACATATCAAATTATGCCTTAAAATACGATGCAATTTGCACTTATCAAGTATAGGTGATGTTATAAGCCTAAAGTTAGCTAATGTTAAGAAAAGGTCTACATCTTGTAAAGACTTCTAACTTCTGATTCTGTAAATGTTAAATTCAAGTGAAGAAAAGTTGCATTGAAATAAGGTAATATGGTTTATTTTTAGGATAATATTAATTTTAGTACAAGTGTTGTTATAAATTTGATGGTGTATATTATATTTTATATAAAATTGATTAAGTTGTTAAATTATTCATGCTGATTTGTTTGTTATGATATCATTTGAAGCATTAGGTTCAACTTGGCATTAAGTGGTTCCCTTTCATACTTTAAACCTAGGAATTGTGTAAGTTACATGGCAAGACATTTGTTTAAAATAATTGAGAAATTAATTTCTAAATTTCTTTACAATTTTCTTAAACTTTATGTATATATTATGTTATGTATAACTTGTTGTTGGTTAATGGGTTTTCATCTATTTTGTTTCTTAGGAATATGAAATTTTGGACTTCATTTGGGCAACTACATATTGAATTTAATATTTATTGTAACACCCACTTACCCCCTGGGAGGATATGTAGATATCATACAAAACAGAACTGAAATAATCCAAATCATACTAAACATTCCCTTACATGCATTCCCAGAAACTCGAGCAAACATACATTACATATCATTACCTTACATGCATTCCTAGAAACTCGAGCAAACATACATTACATATCATTAGAAGTTGTTTTTAAACATAACATATCAAACATATTGTACATACCATAATTTCAAAAGCCAACCTGATAAAGGTTATTACAAATCACGTACAGGATTTTACAAACCTTATCCACAGATATACAAAATGTCTCATTACATTAAATACAGCTCAAATATATATCTTGTCAAACACATCCTTTTTTGGCCACTACGATTGTCTTTGTCCCAATCTTTAAATCTTCTTATCAGAACCTACACAGAGGCAAAACCACCGTGCTAAATATAAAGCTTAGTGGGGAAATAACTAAACAAGATATAATTTGATGATTGTTTCTAACATTCGTCTATCATTCACATATATAAAATCAGATCAAATCACATACAACCTTTAATTGTTCAAATTAAAGAAAAATCCAAGATTATTTGCATTAGAACAAAATATAACATATCAGAATAGGATATACTTTCTTCAAAATAAAATTTTCAAGTATCCGAACAGAATACCATAATATCAAAACAGAACTTTAAATTATCAAAACAGAACTTGATTGTGTCAGAACAGAACTTGATTATATCATAACATAATTTAGTTATTTCAAAATAGAGCTTGATTATATCAGAACTGAGCATGTAACAAAATATAAAAAAATTAGCCTGCTAATCCTTTTTACACAAGTGAATAACGGGACCAAAACAGAAAATACCTATGTTTGGTATGTGAAACAGAAGAGACTTAATTCTCTGAAACAGAAGGCACAAAAATGTCTAAAATCAGAAGACACCGAAGTGTCTGACACAGAAGACATCTTAGTGTCTAATTACAGGAGTAGCTGTAGACCCTTCTAAGCATGCCTATTTACCCACAACTAGGACTTGGCAGCTTTAAAACAAAACATTTCAAATTTTAGAATCACATGCAAAATATATAGTGCATAACATATGTCTTTATTCCATTTTTCTCAAATTGAACATAATCTTTCATATCCAATAACTTAACATACCTCATGAACATAAACGTTTGCAATAATGTACCAATAAATACATTATGTATTTACACATTACATATAATTATATAAATTCCAAATTCATAAACAATCATATTCAATTCACATCACATAAATCCTTTGAAACACATTTGTATTCATAAGGACACATTCATCCTTGAACACACCATACATTTCAACATTAGACACATTATTCACTAACCACACATTCCTTAAGTAACTACCTCAATTAACAATCCATAACTAAATTAACTTTTACTCAATTAATCTATCCTCAATTTAAGTTCAATTTATACCTTAAACAAGTCTAATTAAGTCCCAATGTACCAAATAAAAATACCTAACCTTATATAGTTCAACAATTACACAAAACCAAGTTTTTCACCTCCCCAACCATTTCCCACAACCGTGGGAATGTGCCTTATAATTCTTACAATTGTGGGATGAGTGGACCGAAGGTTCACTCACCCATAATCTTTAAACTGCTTCCAAAATTTAACTCCTTTATACACCTTCAACACCCCTTCAGTTCACTCACCCACAACCTTCAAACTGCTTCCAAAACTTAACTCCTTCATACACCTTCAACAGCCCTTCACCATAGTCATCAATTCCACTTCAATTCTACCTTATTCATGCTTCAATACCTCATCAAATTCATGTCCAAACTAATTAAAAAAATCATTCATTTAGCATCTCACAATTCATGATCTTTCAGGTATCAACACCTAAAGCAAAAGCTATCAAATAAGTATCATGTTCCAGACCTCAATTCATCATCAATCAATACATATTCTATCCAATTCAAGCCTCAAATAATTCATATTATAATATGGAATCAAGTTTATCATTCCCTTACCTTCTTAACTTCAAAGAACAACTCCAAAGAACCAACTACTCCAACCTTTCCAAGCAATCAACACACTTCCAAAATCAAGGTAGATGTAGTATGATCTTAACACTAAGATGATAACAACGTCGAAGGTAGTATAAAGTAGCTTTCTTGATGTAGTCTCATGCAAGAATTCTTAAACATTGATGAGCCAAAATCAAGTAAAAACTTCAAAAGTTGAGAGGAAGTGAGAGGTTTTGGTGGTGAGATGCAAAAAAAATAGAGAGAAGGTAGCAGAAACACCAAAATGAGCTGGAATGAATCTACACTTGCCTAAACCTTGTGATGCAAGGTGTCCTTATTTTGAAAGGGCACGTGTCACACATGAAAGTGTGCTACTTGTCCTTCAATGAAGCCATCTACATGTCTTCATGTGTGGCTTCCAAATGTCACCAAGATATTAGGCCATTTGTCCTCAATTATTATTGCCACTTGTCAATTTATTAAATATGCCATTTGTTAATGCCTTAGCTATGCTAAATGTCACTAACTCATAGGCTTAGTCATTCTAATTTTCCATATACCAACTTGACTTTCCACTTGACAATTGTCCTAATCCAAATGTACATTTTAATACCTCAATTCTCTAATGGTGTTAATTAATTCCAATTTACTAAGTATGATCCATTAAACCAAAATTTAAGTCATATGCAATTCTCAATCATACCACAATTTTTAACACCTATCATACATGTACTTTCATGAACATGTAACATTCCAACTAGGGTACAATTTGGGGCCTTACATTTATGGTATGTAATCTTACACTTAAGCATCTTTGGTTACCAATAATAAATGTTGTGTTGGAATTGAAGTTCATGTTATAATGTTATTAGGAAGACGTAAACCAAGTTTTATAAAAAAAAAGGATAAATCTTACCAAGTATTAATTTCTTACATATTATTTTGAAGAATATGAGAAATATTGTCAAAGATTTTGCATATTCATGGATGCGTGTATAGCTACTCGTGTGTATGTATTCTCTTTGAAGTGTCTGTCTTAGCAATATTGTACTTTATAAATTGTAATTAAGAAAATGATTTAGATGTTGAATTTTTTTCTATTTGTAGTTTCTCTTCTTTATACTACAGAACAAACATTATTGGTGTTATTTTATTTTATGGGAAGTAAAGAATATAATGATATTAGACTCAAATAATGCTAAGGATGGTGTTAAGTAGAACCTCAGTGGAGAACTTATGGGTTACAACTTAATGTTTATACAGTTTCTGACAATATATGATGCCATGGTATTATGGCTAATGTAAAGAAATATTAGTTTATGCTTGTAGGCACTTATTTTATGGCAATTGATGGTGTAATTTAGTCTATAATGCAATGTTACAGTTTTATGGTCCATATTTCCTATCATTTATCTAGGAAAATTCTTGAGGCAAAAGAATAAGTAAGAATTATATTATTTATATCTTGTTATGTCTAATTTCTATTAACTTTGCTTGCCTTCATATCTTGATTTTGGTTACAAATTCATGCTTTGATTTAAATGAGAGATGAATTGAGTGAAAATGGTGTGAATATTACATGCATGTTAATTATATTATTTTGCGAATTTTGCATGAACAATGAAAGTTCACGTAAATTTTGCATGAAAAAAAGCAAAATACATAAAGAAAAGTGGTGACTAAACTTGTCACCACCACGACACTTAAGTTATAGTGATGACTAGCCTCACGAGGTGACAAACATAGTCACCCCGTGAATACTCCTTTTCACTTATGTTAAGTCTGATACGTGGTAGCTGCAGGGGGTGACGGCTCGAAATCCTAAACCTAGAGTCATACTACAAATAGAACACTAATTCTATCATTACACACCCTACAAACTTATTTGGGAACATTGGAGGGACACAAAACAGATAGAGAAAAAGAAGGCAGAGAAGAGAGGAGAGAAAGTAGAGACTAGTCGGGTGAGGTGAAGAAGAAGAATAGCAGAGATGTAAGAGCAACATGAGCAATTGAGCATCTGGGTGAGAACTAAGTAGAAGCAAAAGGCGAGAGCCAATGCAGAGATCTTGAGAGTGGTAGGAGATCACCGCAACTCCCTCATCTGAACTCTTGTTTGCTCATTTTGGTTATTATTTCTTTTCTATTTTACTAAACTTACTCCTTAGTTAGTTTATAGACTCATACTTTGTTATCTTTTTATAGTTCATTTGGTTATTTACTTAGTTTATTACTTAAATACTTCTCTTATACTGATAAAGATGGGTTGATCTCTTTTTCTTGAGGATTAATGTAGTTTTTTTAGTCAAATATTTATGATTGAGGGACTGTGTTGTTGTCTTATGTTTGCTATAGTTTCTAAACTGAATAGATGTAATAGCATGACCAAAATTTGCATCATTTTGGTATTAAACGAAGGATCGAGAGAAGAAGTTTAATATGGAATGAGAAACAATAGACACTTAGGTTAACGACTAGAAATATATTAACTTAAGTGGTCATGAGTAGTTAGTTTTCCTTAATTAATTTAGATAACTTGTTGAATACAAAAGTTAAACTTAGTTTATTGTTCGAGTTAATATTAGAACCCAACTGTTAATTTTAGTAAGATAATTATCCAATCATTTCTCCTTAGTCATGCATAGGAGATTAAATTAGTGAAATTAATTCTCAAAAGTTTCCCAGTTCGATTAATTTATTCATTTTTGCTTCCAGTTGAATCGGGATAGCATGTTTAGGATTGCATCTGTTTTATTTTTGTTCAAGATTAATTTAAGTGAATGGGTAATCAACTACAACTATCTCGTATACTTATGAGTATGATAGCCTAGGTATTTTTAGAACTTATTTAGGCACAACATACTCAATTTGAATGTAGTATTGGTTTTTTCGATTACATAAAGTTATTAAGTTGACTTGAATGAAGTGACTAACATTTTGGCTCCTTTGTCCATTATTAAACATAATAACATCTTATGTGCTTAGGATATTCATTAATGTTATTGTTAAGATTTTTTCTAGATATCTTATTAATTAATTTTAGGCATTATTTGTAATTGGACATAGTTGGATATATTTGGAACTTCATTATGATAAGAAATTTACCTTGTGTGGATTCTTGAAGATAAGATGGCATGAAGGATAAAATCCTAATGAAGATAGGATTTATTTAGGATAAAATCACCATATCTTAAATAAGGATAATGTGCATATTTTTTTGGTGATTTTAGAGCTATATTTGGAAGCTTATTTTGGTGATTGTGGTTATCTAAGGTGGATTTTTTGGTGATTCTATCCATTTTAGACAGTTGCCTTTTCAGTGGGGCGTGCGTGAATTTTCTGATAATCTATGTTATTTTTTTAAGTGAAAAATACATCCAATACCGGTGAGGTGTTGCAGCTGTGTTTTCTCCACAATTAATGAATTTTTAGATAGCTCAATTATTGTTTTTATGAGGGAGAACTAGTTGAAAATTAATCAATTTGTGCAGCTGTGTTTCTTTGTTTTTGTAAGGGAAATTCTCTGTTAAGCTATTCTTGGCAGCTGCGTGAGATATTAGGATTTTAGCAGCTATGTGTTTCAGGTACTTGTGAGATCAATTATATATTTGATTGAAGATCAACAGGGCTGCTATGCATGTGGGATTTTGATGATTGATTACAAGGTTTTGTTTATGAAAAACATGCAGTCCATCTATTGATTTGAGCAACTGTGTTTTTAGTATTCTTCGGTGATTAATTATAAGTTCTTATGATGGTTTTTATGGCTGCTTCTATGGGTCATTGATCAATTACATGATTTATTGATGTTTCTTGGATGCTATATGTGAGGGTATTCTCAGATTAACTACAAGGTTCACAATAGATGTTTATTGGACGACTTCCCATGATTTCGAGTTGATGAGGTTGTACATATAGGGGAGTGTCTTTTGACTCAAGTGTTTCTTTGATTATGTTATTATTGTTTTCAATTACTTAAGATTATAGTTTCATATTCATTATCTTTCATTGTTGCAAAATCCTCTGTTAAGTTTAGCACAAGGTGGTTGTGTTATTGGGAGTGATTTACTTTCACGAGTTGTGAGGACGAGAGATAATGTCAAGGGTAAGGTGAGTCGGCTCTGTAATACCTTGAGTAAAACTATTGTTGGTCTTTGGTGAAAGTAAGTAAGTTGGGTGAGGGCCCTAAAGATGTTGGCAAGGTGTACTGAACTACATTATCAAATTTTGGATGTTGATTTGTTTATTTTGCATTTAATTTTTCTGTTTTCGTTTGTGCTAGAAAATTTGTAGTTATTGACATAATTGCTTTATATCAAACAACCCCTGATACAGTTCAAAATCACTGCAACTGAACCAAAATTTTTGCCAAACTATATGCTTCGGTTTTTCAATTATCACTCATCTCCATCAATGGAATTTTTCTAAAATAACATTGTAATTTATAAATAAAATAATTATGGATAGATTAAGTGAAAATATACTAAACCAACAAAAATTTCAGAGCTAAAACAATGACAATGAAAGTATATAAAGCTAGAGAACCTATAGTATATTAGTTGGTGATTGTTTCATATAGTTTTTTTTAATTGTTTCATACACAAAAATTTTCACCACTCAACTACCGTAAATACCACAACTATATAGAAAAATACCATCACTTAAAATAAAAAATAACACTAATATGTATAAAAAATATCAATACTCTTTACACAATAACCATTACTTATATAGAAAAAAAAATATAAATACACAAAAGATTGAAAATGCTAACACCCAATGTAAAAGATACCACAAAGCTTTACAAAAAATACTTCTACTCTTTATGACATTATCACCACTTTATATATTTGATGATATTTTTTATACTCAATTATGGCATTTGCAAAATAACTAACGATATTCACACACACACACACACACACACACACACACACACACACACACACACACACATACTCAATTGTGGTATTTGCAATATGATATGGGCTAAAGGCTTTGAACTATTAAAGTAGTGGGAGAGTGAAAGGCCAATTTTGGCAAGTCATGTAAGCTTAAAAACCATAAGGCACTAAAGTAAGGGCAAAAATGAACTTTGCGCAATCATTAATGGTGTAAAAGAGAAAACAATGGGGTGTCTTGCATTTGGAAGAGAGAGAAAATGAAATTGAAGAAAGGAGGGAGAGAGAGAGAGTTTTGTGAGTTTAGAGGAAGAAAGAAGAGCAAGCTAGGGTTTGATTTTTCTTCACCTTCAAGAGGGATTTTGAGAGTGGTCAAGAAAGGAAAAAGGTAGAGGAAGATAAGAGCTTTCTTTTGAACCATGCATTTCTTCATTTGGTGAAGATTTTAGGTAAGTTGTTTTTAATCTTTTAGAGTTTTGAAAGATTTTTGGTTCAAAGAGCTTAGGTTTTTCCATCTTGAATTCCATTGATTTTTGGGATTTTTGTCAATATTGAAGAAAATCAAGAAGGGTAAGAGGAGCAAGAGGAGAAGCATTTTTGAACAAGCCATAGTCAAGGACTTCAAGGTGGGTTACTTTTTTATGATTTAGTAATAAGCCATTAATGACTCTTTCAAGAAGTGGAAATAAATGAGTTTCAACAACTTTTAAATGTGCATGTACTGTTCTTTGAGTAATTTGAAAATGTGTTGCATTTTGTGTATCATGAAAATGAACTTTTGTCTCCTTTTTTAAAAAGGGTATCAAGTTTAAGAAAACAAGTTTCTAAAATATGTCCTTATGAGCAATACATTTGACGAGTCAGGAAATACATGTTATGTGGGTTTGTGGTGGTCTCCTAAGTTAAGTCAAGTGCACTTTGACAAAAAGGCTTCTCCCGCCTACCCGCAAGTGGCATGGAGCTCCTCAGGGACTCCCATAAGTTCACGGCTACGCATGACCATTATGTGGAATTACGTAGAACGTTCTATTTTGGATCCACCCGAACCATTTTGATGTGCCTATGTGTTCATAATATGTTAAAAATAATGTTTGTACACGTGTTATGCATTCATGTGTGCTTTACAATGAAAATGTTTATTTCAAAGATTTTTGCTTGTTACCGATTGTAAAAATTGTTACCCACGGGCTTTAAGCTCACCCCCACTTTCCTCCCCACAAACAGGTGATGAGCAAGAGATTTGAGTAATCAAGGGCCAGGGCATCACTCTGCTTTTGAAATGTTGTTGTATTTTTAAGCTAATCTTGTAAACCAAGGCTTTAGTTGCATTTTGAGAGATTATTGTTTTACAAAAGTTTGTATTTTGGATTATGTTGTAAGGTGGCTCAAAATGCCCACTAAAGTGTTGAAAAACACTTATTTTGATGCGAATGAAATACATATACATTATGTTGGTTTTTGGCTTTTCAAGTTCCGACATTGCCATATTCAATCTTTTTCAGAAGGGTAGGAATTGTGTTCTATGTTCAAGGGAAAATTTGGAGTGATCTAGATAGTACTGGTAAAAAGTGCCTTCGTGAAAGTTGTAGATGATCTTTCCAACTTTCCAACGATATAAAGTTTGTAATTTTTGGACCTCCAAGTCGAAAGACATGGTCCTTATGAGGGGAGATGCTCTGGAGAGTGTAGAAAGTGGTCTAGAATCGTCATAGTTTGACGATTCTATCATCTTAGTTTGACTTCTCTATCGTCTTAGTTTGACGATTCTATCGTCTTAGTTTCTGCTTCATCTTAGAATTCGCTCCGTCTTAGAATTCACTTCGTCTTAGAATCGTTCCGTCTTATTTTCTGCTATCGTCTTAGTTTCTGCTTCGTCTTAGAATTAGCTCCGTCTTAGAATTCACTTCGTCTTAGAATCATTCCATCTTATTTTTTGCTATCATCTTAGTTCTGCTTCATCTTAGTCTCTGCTTCGTCTCAGATTTGTTTCGTCTTAGAACTGCTTTGTCTTAGTTACTGTACGTCGTCTTAGTTTGACCGTCTTAGTTTGTATTGTTATCTTCTGTTCTATTTTTGATCCTTTTAGAGGCCGAATCTCACTGTGAGTTCTTCATGAAAGTTGTAGATCTTGAAGTCTTCATTCAAACTGTCTAAACAAGTAGTCAATCCAACAATTGTAGGGGGAGTTATGACAATTGCGTCAAAATAGGTGCAAATTGATTGATGGTATAAACATGTTCGATTCTTTTGGGTATAGCTTCTTCTTCCGATCTCCAATGAAGTGATTCTTGAAGCAATGGATTTCTAACATCTTTTTTGTCTCTCCATGAAAGTTTGTATCTTTTGGGAGTTGTTCTGAGAAAGTTTGCACTAGAGTAAGTGAGAGGTCGGTTGAGAGAGCATGATTGGAGTGTGAGCACGCTTTAGCTTCTTAAGTATATCTTGAGCTGTAGAACTCCGTTTTGAGATGATTTCCTGTTTTGAAAAAACAAACAAACAAACTAGAGACTTGGAGCTACAATTTCTTTGAAGAAGGCTATTTGTGATTCGGGTGTTTGACTAGTATGGGCACACCAGCCTGGTTGAACAATGACAAGTAATCCCTTTGGGGTAATAAGTTCTAGGCTCATGACTCCGGATGTTGGGCTCCGGAAACGGGGTCCAACATGGATCGTGTACTAAGCACCTTGTTGCGAATGTATTCTATATTTGGCTCATTTTTGTTAGACATTGATATTTGCAGCAACTCTTGCATCTTATTCTAAAATTTAAAAAACAAAATCAATATTAAATGTAAATATTATTAGTTAGTACTATATAAATAAATAAACTTAAAATTTAAACAAATTTTTATACTTACATAATTGTTGTGTGGTTCTTTAGACATCCACCTTTGACCTTCCTTATAGCAGAGTGAGCTTATGATATTATTTAATCTTTACCACAATTTTTTATGGTTAATATTATTTATGCATTTTAATCGTTATTTATCCATTGCAACAACTTTACTTTAGCACTTTAATTTTGATTTTAACTAATTTCATAATATTTTTTAATATGATTACTAATCAATCAATGAAATTGTTTTTATTCACAATTCAGTCTGTGTCATTTCTATCTACAATAATTCAACAACATTACCAAACAAGTTCCATAGATGCCAATATGAATATTAATTTATTAATCATTTTAAAATATGAATGTAATACACATTCTTCCCTTTAAAATAGCATACTCCTCGTTTAAACGGCCCAATAAATTTTTTGTGAGTATTTTAACTTATGGTTATAATATGCATTCAATTTAAGTCCAACATACCACTAATTTATCATAAACAATTAAAAAAAAGTAAAAAAAAAACTTTAATAGAACTCTCATCGAACATGTTATAGGCAATACTCAAACAAGCTTCCTAATCCATATTCAACTTCAATCAACCCATTCTAAATGCATTACCCATCTCACCATCTTCATTATTATCATAACATACATTCTCCATCAACCAAGCCACAACATGTATGGAAAGAGCACAAAACCTAGCAGAAAAAAAAACACCAAAATACAACAATGTCACCATTACCAGAAAAGCTAGAGGGAAAAGGATGGACCACTTACCTCAACCAATGATTAAACGAAGATAATAATGAAGATGAACAAATAAAGAAGATGATGACAGTGATGGAAGAAGAAAAACACAGAGGAAGATCATAATGAAGAAGACGACCAAGTAGGGGAGGCTTCATTTTTTGGTTTAAAATGAAATGAAAATGATGTAGTTTGTTATTGAGAAAACGACATCATTCTTGTGTAATTTTTTAAAATATTGCAACATTTGGCGACAATTTCAGAAAACGTTGCCAAATGTTAAACATTTGGCGACGTTTTTTTATAATCGTCACCAATTAGACTGCCCTTTACTGACGATCTCATGGAATTGTCACTAAAGGGACATCCCTGGCAACAAATGAATAAAATCATTGCTAAAGGAAATTTTTTGCAACAATTATGTAAATTGTTCATATATATTTTTTAATTATTTATATTTAGCATTTTTTGTAATATATGATTTCTACAAAATAGTATAGAATTTATATATAACGTTGAATTGTGTTTCTATGCTGGTTGTGTATGGGTTGACTTTTTTTTCATCTTCTATGCTTGTTTGAGGAAAACTTACTAACTGTTTGATGAAAGGTCTATTAAAAGTTTTTAACTTCTACAGGAGATGTTTATGTACTTCATTCTTCTTTGAATTCCCTCACAGTAGCTCTCTCCATATCTGAGGAGGGGCTTCAAGGCCGCCCAACTTTTTTTTTTTCAGAATAGTGGCTTTAGAGGAAAGCACACCTAATTACGCATCCCCTAAACATAATACATACACACTTAACATTCTCAACTATGAAGTAGTCTTAGTTAATAGATCACAAAATTAACATTGCTAGCATGTTAGAACATTCAAATAAGAATTCTTCTATTGACTTTTTAGAACAAAACTGTTTCCATAAATTCATCACAGAATGTCGACGTGACAATTAGCTCTTGATGGCAAAAATGAGCTCTGATGGGAAGAAAGTGGCAAAATTTTCCCTGATGAAGAACATATCGATGAATAACAAATCTCCTCATCAAAGTTTAATCACCCCTTACCTTTAATTGTCATTCTTCTTCTTTAAGGTTTTTAGTATTGTCCAAATTAGCTCTCTTTCTTTATTATATGTATCTCATTTTCTGTTAGGAAGCTTTTAGATGAACGTTTGATTGTATATACTATGTGTTGTGTAAGGCTTCCTTGAATCTTCAAGAGAACATAAATGAAAATAGAGGCGGTGGCAATTTCTTGGTGGTCCATACAAGATTAGGAAAATCGGTAGTTTTAGAACAGTCATCGATTCCAAAAAGTATGTCTATTTAATTAGGTATGCATATGTTCAAATTTAGGTTCCTTATACCATTTGACTTAGCTATTTAAGTTTTATACTATTTGTTTCTTAGGTGAAATGCATTGTATATGCGATTCATCTAATTCAATGATCTATACTACATCTAGGGAATCGTTCATTGTATATTCTGCTAGTTTAGTTAAAGCCATGAAGTTTTTGGAAAAGGGTGTCAATACACCAACACCTAAAGGAACATCTTTGACTATTTCAATTGATACTTTCAAACGTGCAAAGAACCTTCTTAGGAATCCAAACATAAGGAACTCTTTTAACTTTTCTATCGAGTCTCATGTCACTTGAAATCCATAAAAATAAATATTTATTTCCTTTTCAATGGAATATTAGGCGTGAAACTTTATTTATTTTTTCTGTAAGAATTATTAAACTTCTTATTAAAATCTTGTATTACTTACCATGGATCATTATATTATATTATATTACTTACCATATTTTAATATTCATTTTTTATATAAGAATCATATATGATCATTGTATTACAAACTTTATATTAAAAATACTTGAAAATTTTGTGTACAAAAATTGTCAAATCATATAATTTAAAAGATAAAAATAAAAAGTATAAATCTATGTAATATTAATTAATTTTGAGTTCATAGTATCATAAATTATTGAAATGATTTGACAATTTTGGTAGCTAAATTTGTTTTTACACTTAGAATCATTGTCAATAATATTAAATTTGATTTTGTTGTTTGAACTTTTGGCGATGATTTTAAAAATTTGTCACCAAAAGCCTAGCTTTTTGTGACGATTCACAAAGTCGTCGCCAAAAGCTTGACCTTTGGTGAAGAAATTGCTAAACCATTGTACAAGGATGAGCCTTTTGCAACAATTCCCATAAATCGTTGCCAAAGACATACATTTAGCGACGATTTTGTAAAACGTCGCCCAAAGTTTGACTTTTAGTGACAATTTTGAAATCGTCGCAAAAATAAATCATAGTTAAAAGTCAACTTTGTTGTAGTGTGAAGAAGTGCATCATGAGTTTTATGTAATAAAAAGATACCACTCAAGTTCAAAGGTAAATTTTCTCATTTAACAATTAAGCTAGTAATTGTTATATGAGGCGGAGTATTTGCTGGTCGAACAAGTACATAGTCATAAGCTAATGGTGGCAAAGATGATGATGTTTTGTTGGATGTGTAACCTTACTAGAAGAGATTATGGTCAAGAATGTTGATCGGCCTCTTCGTATCGATGTAAAAATCAATCCCTTGGAACCGAATCAAAAATACTAAAAATTCCAAGGATTGCAGTATAGGATGCAACCTCGGGTCGTCTCACTTAATTGGAACCAAAGTGAAAAAGATCTAAGCTAGCCTAAATGTCTAAAATGCAAGCAAAGTTGATAAAAAAAGGGGTTTTGCATTGTTTGCTAAAAAATAGGAAAGTGTAATTAAAATAAAAAGGCAAAGTATGAAAGTGTATCTTTTTGGGCTTTTTGAAAAAGATTAATTTAAAACTTGATTAAAAATGAATGTGATAAAATTCCTCTTTGAGAATGAGCTCGGGCCATCATGGTTCAAAACAAATTTTTAGGGAGATAAAATCACCAAGTTTTCGGAAGATCAA
>JANIHZ010000004.1:56723090-56735180 GCA_027478365.1 Erythroxylum rufum | reverse complement strand
TATATTTGCACATAACAATTTTTAGCAACAGGCCAAAAAAGCAAAAGCATGCACGAGCGCTCAATAATCTACGCTGATCAGGTGCTGCAGCAGCCAATGACCCTCGGGTATGATCCTGCAGAAGCTGACGTGGCATATCAGAAAGTGAATGATTGGGTCATTCATGGAGGTGGGGCCCGCCTTGCTTGTCTGGACAAATATGGTAATTTGGGCCCATTCCTCTAGCTGGCGATCACGTTTCACGTTCGGCTTGATTTGAACGATGAATGGATAGGATGGGTGCATGCACATTTAAGAGAATTTGGATATGTCTACATTAAATAGTAGAGAACGAAGAGTGAGACAAAAGCTGTAGCAAAAAGGCTTCTTTCTTTCTTTTCTCTTCTCTCTTTGTCCGTGGGCTTTTGTTGTATTTTCAAAAGGGTTAGGCCTCAAAAAGATTTGCGGTTCCTTGTATCTCTTTTCTCATTTTGCTTTATAGGGATTTGATTAAGTAAATCTGCATGCCATGTCAATTGTCAATTGTCAACTAACACCCTCATTCTACATAATCATCATGTTTCATTTCAAAAACAAAAACCAAAAAGATTCTAGTCGGTGAAAATCTTTCTTATTTACTTTAGATGGATGGGAGTAAATATTTTCTTCCTAAACCTAATTTTAACTATGTTTTATTATTTTTATTCATATATTAATATAAGATTATATAAATATGTCGATAAAAATTAATAAATTAAAATTGGGTCGAGAGAATAAAAGATGTCATCTATAAGTGGACGAAGCGGTGTTAGAAATAAAAGGATGACTTATATTGTATATGATAATTTCTTTTCTTTGGTTTTTATTTGTTTATAAATTATAATTAAGATTTTTCCATTACCAACAAAGCAAAAACCCAATATTATCTTTACAACTTTTGACAAAGCCAGCTTTATATTCAGCATTAAGTGATCTCCATGGAATTACTACTAACAAATAAGGCATTTTCATCTCAAATTCATACAATATTTTCCATCTCTATATTATGTCAATTATTAAATAGCTAAGAAATATTTTTGACTTTTTCTTCATACTCATGATATGCAAAATCATTGCCCAGGATTCGTCAAACAACGCAAAAAGCCATACTGTCCTTCACAGTAACATAACACATCATAGTTATCTGGGGCCCTTAAACCCACTCTTAAGCTCTATTGACTTATTCCAATTCCATCATCAAGTTGTATAGTAACTTTTTCCGACTCATGGCTCACTGTTTCGATGCTCCTTAATTCAAAATCCAAACCTACTAACTCATAATACACAATGCAATATTTATTTTTCCTAATTTTCTTAAATCATGGTGAAACCTAACACGATGAGATGACCACCAAAATTATATCGTGTGAAAATCTTAGGAACCTTCGTTTTTTTAAAAGTTAACATATACATCTAAGCAATAATTGTTGAGAAATCAGGATGAGATCCGATCTTGATCGTAATGAAATAATCATGAAACTATTTTGATTTTTTTATTTTCTTGAAAATCAATCACTTTAATTCTATAAAATAGTTAACACACAGAAGTTTAATAAAGTATGAATCTTAATTTGTACCTTATTATGAAGCTTGATCATAGTTTTGAAGTATTCCTCAAATTGTTTCTGAAATCGGTCAATCTCAACCATTATAGCCGCATAATTATCTAGTCTCTAATGGTATTCATAGAACAAGTTGAAAGAACTCTGTAACTTTTACAGAGGGTTATGCAAAAAATATTAACTCCATTAGAGCTTAAGCTTATTTATAGTAACTTTTGGACATTTTAGTTAGGGATGGCAATGGGTCGGCTTTGCTAATTTTTTAAAAATGATTTTTTAAAATTTAAAGTGTAAAATACGTCTTTTTTTAATTGATTCTAGGCTTAGGCTGCCCAAGCTCAAGCCTACGCGAGGCCTAACTCTTCTAAGCAAAACGATGTTGTTTTCCTTAGAAAAGTTAAACTTCTGACCGATCTGGACCTGATTTGGCCTATGGACAGGCCTATTAAAAATACCTGAATTTAAGCCCATGGGCCGACCCATTGCCATCTCTAATTTTAGTAGTTTAATTTAAATTAAATTTTAATTTCAATTAAACTTTAATTAGAATTAAAAATAATTGTATTTAAATACCAATTATGCCTAAATAAGATCCAATATCTCATATTGATCCTTATTTATTAAATATCTTATATTTAATCACAAAGTTTCTCAAACTTTACAATCAAGTCTAACTTGATTAAAATATGTTTGCTCTCTTTAACATGTTTTTTATGTGAGACCTATTATGTTTCTAAATATGTTGGCAACGGATACAAATTATAATCCTAAATTATATTTAGAATTAGATAAATTAAACTCATTTAATTTATTTTTAATTCTCTAAGTAAACAATTTATATCTACAGATCAAGATTGATATATAGCAACATATTATGATCACTCAAATATTTAGGAATGTTAAAGTAGTTTTAACTAACCTTTCTATGCATAATTTTTCTGTATAATTCAATCATTTCTTCATACAATGTTCTGATTAGATAGGCTTGAAATTAATGTTTACTTTATTTTGAGTCCAATCATATTAGTTCTCTGTCATTAGCTATTGATTAAATTAATAAAATTTGTAAACAAATTATAAAATGTCATTCCACCTTGGCCAAAGATTTCTCGAATCAATACTAATCGAGAATAATAGAATATTCTCCCTAATTACTTTAGAGTGATGAATTCTTTCTTAATCAATTAACTATCTCCATATAGTTCATGTTACATCTATCAACTACTAACTAAATTACCTTGATTAGAATATGTCATAAGTAGTATCAAAACATAGCAATCCCTATATAAGATAACTTTGAAGACCTCAAGTGAAATGATCACTAATCATCACAATGAGAATTTTCATAGACATACAAGTAATGTTCTACATGAATTTCTCATATCAGATCCGTTTAGTGAACTTGTTTTGTAACAAGCACCCACACATTTGTTTAAGTATCGCTATACTTCAGTTTACGAGATCGCCTACTTCCTTCATAAGGAAAAACAAAACGTATACTAATCTTTTTATGTTCTATTAATGTCCAATCTTAATAGAACAATGACTAGGAATAATTTAGAGATAATATATAAATGCAATATGAATCTCATAATTATAATCTCATCATAATTTCATTTGCAACGTATAATTATCTCATAAACTTTATCATATACATCTAAATATGTATAAGATAAATGATGCCTTTAAATATTTATCACTAAACTACATCCAACCAATTGACTGTAGAGTATAAACCAATAATCTCCCACTCACACTAAGTCAATCTTTTAAGTATCTTATACCATATTACCATATGACAATCATGTTACTACTGGGACAGTGAATTAATGCGAGAATTCTACAAAATCTTCTATAGTGAGCACTTGCTTAAATCTTAAAACTTCCATCTTAATTATCATCATAATTAAGAAAAAATTACCTAAATACATCCTTGAATCTTTGATAATACTTTAGCTCGTTTGACATGCCCAATTGCTTTAATATTTCACAGTACATTACTATCATGAACAATGCAAGGAACTATATCAAGTTTTTTTAAAACTTGTTAATCTAATTAATCATTTCCACTAAATGATAAATGTATTATGGCTTAATTAACAACCATTGCTTATATTAGAACCTTTATAATTATAAAATGATATTGTTCTAAGTAAATAGACCTTAGTTAAGATTTACTTATAAAATTAATATCCTTATCACCTTAAACTCAAATATCAACACATATAATAATGGATATCTTTACTGCTTCATAAGTATCTGACATCTCAAATAATAAACATCTTTAGTACATTATCTATGTACTTGGACTTAGAATAGGTGAACAACTTCCAATCTATCTTTATAGATTTAATTTCCAGAATTAACTTGTTACTTTTTCAAAAGCAACAAGAATTGTTCTTAAACAATTATATTTTCAACAATTCAAAATTAGAATTATTGTTCTCTGTGAGCAATATGTCTCTGCATACTCTCATTGAAGAGGACAATTATACTCCCACTAACCTTTTTATAGACATAATAAATTTACAATAATTTAAATTTTTTTTTGAATTCATCATGAAAGCGAATCTTTCAATGTCTCATAACCTTTCAACTATATATCAAATGTATTAATAAAGACACTAGTTCCAATTGGATGTACTATCATGGGATTTTCATCTTACTCACACTACTTTTCTTGAGAACCATTCTCCTATAAGTATACATTGAAAAAAGCAATTTGCTCAATAAGTTTATAAGATTATATCCAACCTATTGGATATCTCATAAATTTTTATTACCTAATTTAGTTCTAAACTTAATGAATAATACTTCTTTCAATCAAGCATCACATCCCTAAATCATTAACTTTGACTCTTTCAAAGACTTAGTGTTTCATATCTAATATGAATTCTTACTAATTGATTTAATTGGAACTATTGAAGGTAAGTCATTTTACTGGACATAGCTATAAAAGAAAGACTATTGCATCATATAATATCTCATATTATATTTTCCTTCTTATATAAATTCATACTCTTATGGAATTTTATTGTGAAGGTATTCACCAAAGAATCTCATTCCTTGTAGATAACCAAAAATTTAAAATTCACTAAATCGATCTCATTGAAGTGCTTCAACATTCTCAATACTTAATTTCTACTTATATTTAAACTACTTAAACTTTTCAAAATTTTAAATCATTATTTCATATAATACATATGACTCTATCATATAAAGCCATTAGCATTCTAATGAAATATAAGTATTATCCTTTTATGAATTGTTATTCTATCTAACACATTACATGTATAAATTTAGCAATCCAATACCATAATGCTTTCACCAAAGGTTGATTTCGTTAGTCTTCAACTTAATAAGTTTCATATGATTCATAATCGAAAGGATACTATATCCTTGTATGTAACTTTATGATTCTCATCATGTTGATTTAACCAATATGGCATAGAAGGATAATCTTAGTTATCCAACTTTGTATTCTTGCTGCTTATGTTAAGCATAAGTCTCATTTGATCCATTATATACAAACTATTTGCATAAAATTGATCAAATACTTTTACTTAACAATCTATTTCTTATCATGCACTGAACACTGTAATAATATTGAATATGAATTTAGTATTAAATACCCAAAAATGTAAGTTAAAAATACATAGGATCTCTATCATATTATGTGTAGGCAAGAAAAGTTATGCAATAATTTTCTTCTTGTGATAACGATTATCATACTATATCAAGTTTCTAATTGATTTCCATGTTTATGATTTTAATAGAGTAAATTGAATGAAACAATTTCATTAAGGAACTGTGCCTTTCAGCTCTACTTCATGCAACCTCTTATATCTTACTATCATGATGATGATATACATCTCACATGTTGTCATCAAAGTTTATGAGACATTATTCAACTCAAAATGTCAATACATTTTGTCTTCTCCATGATTTTGACATATCTCTAAAACTTTAAAAACAAATCCTTAATAAAGATTATAGAAAAATTTAATAATGGGCATACAACTTTTCTATCTAACATAACTTATGTCCAAGAAATTTGGTTCACTAACTCTTAGTATCAATTATACTAAACAAAGTAAATTCCACTCAGAGCAAAATATAAATATAAGAAAAGAAATTAATTAATTATATGTCATGACTACCAAACGAGATTAGGTCTTTAATCATGTATTTGGTTACTCCCACTATTTTGTTCGAAATAATAGCCCTCCTTACTATTCAGAAATATTACTATAATCTTTCTAGTAGACTAGAATCTCATTCAAATATAATTGATCTTGAGTATGCTTAACAAACTAATTAAACTTAAATTAGGTAGATAACAACTTTATCAATCACATCTCATGTGACTCCTAGATCCTTCAGGTGACAACTCTTGCTAAAACATATATTATAATTTGTTCTTAACTCTGCCTTTAAATTCAAGTGATTGTGAGTTTGCTCATCCAAATCACACAAATTTAGTTAAGTAGAATCTATTGTCATAAGATTAAACATATTCGAGTTAAAATGGCCTTAAGTTTATTTAACGAACTTTATAATAAACAAAACTATAATTTATTATTATAACAATGGAAGATAACAATCACGTTCTCAACGTGTACTTAATATTTTTAATGAGGGATTTAGTTTTTTTGGTCTTATCTAACAGAAAATTACATGTAAACTATCACACATATAAAAACATACAATTTAACATGTATCCAATATATATATCAAACATATAAACAAAACATACAACTTATGTACTCATCAAATTATATGCATCAAATATTAAGCTTTGTTTGATTATAGTTATTGATTTTCATAATTTAAAATAATATTTCCTACTCGTTGGAAAAGTTAAACTAGGTTAAACGCATCAATTCTTAAATAAACTAAATTCCTATTTTAAAAACTATTCTCAATTATCTTGAACCCGTTAATAAAATTTAATTGAAAACAATTTTCAACAAATGATTCTTCTTACTCATTATAATTTAGAAAAACTCCTTTTTAAAAATTATATAAGTAATACATTCTAATCCAATTAGAAAAATATTTCTAATCTAATTAGAAATTACTTTTCTTAGTTTTTTAAACTTAAAAGAAAACTACTTTCAAAATTAAATAAAACACTTTTTAAAATGTAATTAAGAAAGTCTTTTATATTAGTTATGTAAAGATTGATTTCTTGATTAATTAGAAAATCTTTCTTTAATAAGTTAGAAAACTAATTTTCAAAATATTAAAGAAAGCACTTTTTCCTAAATTAATAAATGAAAACAAATTTCAAAATTTAACCAATAAAAATACCTTTTCTAATAAATCAAGAAACATATTATTCTTAAATAAAGAGACAATTTCTAAATGAATTGAACAATAATTCTCTAAAAAAATAAATTCATAAATTTAATTTAATCCTATAATACGTCTGTGATCTCGACAACGCTTGCCTTTTCTCTTTTTAGTCTAACCACGCTTCCTCATGCCACTGGTTGCTGCTTGCTGATTGGTGCAAGTGTTGCCGCCTCTTTGCAGCGTGATGCCGGAGATAATAAATCCTTCAAGCCCAGTCGCCCATGCTGCCGCCTATTTCCTCTTGTAGCTACCACAAAATCTAGTTGTCCATGTCTTTTATAAGCTACGAACTGCACCTCCACCTTAAGGCTTCTTCACCAACCTTATTCCAGTGACCACATGGTTTAATTACACGCTGCTGTAGTGATAGTTATTTGCAACACAACAAACAACCATACAACCAGTTCATATTCGTCTACCAGCCCGTCAAAACTTAATATTCAACCATAAGCATATAACAATTCCAGATTTGGCATTGTTAGATTGAGTTCTCAGAACTTCGAAGTATCTAATTTTCTGGGTTCAAAGCTTATTGAAAATTTCAGATTTTATGAACATATTCACATTAATTTAATGAGTTTTTAAAATTCTAAATCTATAGAATCAATATGGACTCTTCATATTGTTAATTTTCAGATTTCATCTAAATCTAAATTTAGGTTTACAACTATTGCAATTTCAATTCCAAAATCTAATATCAATAACAATAAAATGATTTAATTAAATCATAGAATTAAAGATTGTTCTGATACCAATGTTGGGAAATCAGGATAGGATTCGATCCTGTTCGCAACGGAATAATTACAAAATTTTTTGGTATTTTGATTTCCTAAAATCCAAGATTACTTTAATTTTATAAAATTATTAATATATAAATCATAATAAAACATGAATTATAATTTGTACCTTATTCTGAAGCTTAATCATAGTCTTGTAGTATCTCTCCAATCGTTTTTGAAATCGGTCAATCTCAACCACTGTAGCTGCACAATTGTCTGGTCTTTAATGGTATCTACAGAACATGTAGCACCCCCTTAGCGCAGGGTACACACCGGGATGCCCGGAGGTCATTCTGGTACAGATCCTATGATAATGACATGCTACGATCAATCACTACATTCACTTCATATGGCATGATATTATAATTCACTTATAAAGCATCACAAGAAAATCACAATATTTTAAAACCAACATTTTCCTCATTTCATTTTACAAAATTGAAAGTCTACATTGTGCCTTTCAACATTTTCCATATGTACATAAAAAACCTAATACAATAGTACTACATGAATGAGGAAAATATGTACAATCTAACTAATCTGTCCAAAAATTCCAGCTGACCAACCTTTGAGCCATGACTTCTCTTACCAATCACAATTTGCACGGCCGGTAGAGCCTCTCAGTAGCTAGAGTCGTCTTTCGATCCTGAAAAGACAACATTGCAATTTTGATGAATTTTGCGAACTCAATAAGGTAACCATCATCGATGACACACTCAATTTATGCATCACATCAATACATGTAACAACTTATTCTCATCTTTGCATATTCACGAAATATCACATTTCACTTTTAGAACAATCATCATAATCATTTCAATCATATAAAGTACACATATCAAGTATAAATGCAATGCACGTGATACTCCTTTTTATTTATTATTGTTGTTGTGACCGAGTGCCCTTTTACTAGCTCGTATCCCTTAGTGGATACCGAGCTGTATCAAATTATGTCCTAATCTCTTAGTGGATATCAGGTATGTTCACAACCGAGCCTGAGGCTTTAATCACAATCTGAGCTTTAAGCTCTTTTTCACTGGCAACTCCAATCACAATTTCCTTTATCTTTTATGCATTCATGTATTGAAATGCTTCAAATAACATTGTCTCAATTATTCAAACGCTTGCACATTCACATCCAGATCACAATTTTCATCGGACCCAAGGTCCGGCATTTATCATCATTGATGAGTAACATTTATTCCATCACATTCACATACAAGCAGCACTTTCTATACGTTCCCAAATAAATAACTCCTCAGACATGTTATTGTCCGGAATCAACAATCAAAACACATTTATAAAGTAACTCAAAACAAGATTTAAGCAAACAAGTAATTAAATGAGACCATCTAGGCTACTCACAAGTTACTCTCAAAGTTAATTCTTGGAAGTTCCGGCAACGTCTAGAGGTTGACGTTCTAGTTGCTCCTCTATAATAAACAACATACATATGTATTGCACTTTGCACAATCATAAGTGTTTAATAATGCACAGGAAAGAAATGAATTATGTACAATGCATGTTTATGATAATCCCGGATATCTTTCCATCAATTTCATCATAAAAATATTCCCATATCTAGCTTATCTAGTATAATTTATACTTAGATTTATGCCTTACTAAAACCATTAAAATCTCTATTTCTTTCTCATTGACTCACTTCAAAATTTTCCAAATCATACTTTCGGGTATCTGTTCACATAAGACGAAACAAATAGTAGACGAAGCAAAAAGCAGACGATAGCAAGAAGTAGATGAATCGCTAAAAGCAGACGAAGAAAAAAGCAGACAAATGCAAAAAGAAGACGAATGCAAGAAGTAGACGAATCAATAAGCAGATGAATGCAAGAAGCAGACGAATTAAGAAGCAGAGGAATGCAAGAAGCAGACGAATGCAAAGTCAACTTAAGATGATGCAACTCCTAAGACGATATGACGTCATCATAGACGATATGATGTCATCACAGACGGTATGTCTCTACAGACGATACAAATGTCAACTTAAGAAGAAGCAGAAGTTAACCTAAGACGATACAGACGGTCAACTTAAGACGAAGCAGAAATCAACCTAAGATGATACAGACGATCAATTTAAGACGAAGCAGACGCTATGACTTCTCTTGCCAATCACAATTTACACGGCTGGTAGAGCCTCTCAGTAGCTAGAGTTGTCTCTTGATCTTAAAAAAACAACGTTGCAATTTTGATGAGTTTTATGAACTCAATAAGGTAACCATCATTGATGGCCCACTTAATTTATGCATCACATCAATACATGTAATAACTTATTCTCATCTTTGCATATTCACGAAATATCACATTTCACTTTTAGAACAATCATCATAATCATTTTAATCATCTAAAGTACATATATCAAGTATAAATGCAATACACATGAGACTCCTTTTCATTTATTATTGTTGTTGTGATCGAGTACTTTTTTACTAGCTCGTATCCCTTAGTGGATACCAAGCTGTATCAAATTATGTCCTATATCCCTTAGTGGATATCGGGTATGTTCACAACCGAGCCTGAGGCTCTAATCACAATCTAAGCTTTAAGCTCTTTTTCACTGGCGACTCCGATCACAAATTCCTTTATCTTTCATGCATTCATGTATTGAAATGCTTCCCATAACATTGTCTCAATCATTCAAACGCTTGCACATTCACATCCAGATCATAATTTTCATCGGACCCAAGGTCCGGCATTCATCGTCATTGATGAGTAACATTTATTCCATCACATTCACATATAAGCATCACTTCCTATACATTCTCGAATAAATAACTCCTCGGACATGTTATTGTACAAAATCAACAATCAAAACACATTCATACGGTAACTCAAGATAGGATTTAAGCAAACAAGAAATTAAGTGAGACCATCTAGGTTACTCACAAGTTGCTCCTGAAGCTAATTCTTGGAAGTTCCGGCAACGTCTGGAGGTTGGCGTTCCAGTTGCTCCTCTATAATAAACAACAAACACATGTATCACACTTTATACAATCACAAGTGTTTAATAATGCACATGAATGAAATGAATTATGTACAATGCATGTTTATGATAATCTCTGATATCTTTCCATTAATTTCATCACAAAAACATTTCCACATCTAACTCATCTAGTATAATTTATACTTTTATGCCTTACTAAAACCATTAAAATCTCTATTCCTTTCTCATTGACTCACTTCAGAATTTTCCAAATCACACTTTTGGGTCTATTGTTCACATAAGACGAAACAGATAGCAGACGAAGCAAAAAGCAAACAATAGCAAGAAGTAGATGAATGGCCAAAAGCAGAAGAATGGCCAAAAGTAGACGAATCGAAAAACAGACGAAGCAAAGAGCAGACGAATGCAAGAAGCAGACGAATGCAAGAAGCAGATGAATCAAGAAGCAGAAGAATGCAAGAAGCAGAGAATGCAAGAAACAAATGAATGCAAGAAGCAGACGAATGTAAGAAGCAGACGAATCAAGAAGCAGATGAATCAAAAAGAAGACGAATGCAAGTCAACTTAAGACGAAGCAAAGTCAACTTAAGACGATGCAACTCTTAAGACGATATCCATCATAGACGATATGACGTCATCACATACTATACAGATAGTCAACTTAAGACAAAGTAGAAGTTAACCTAAGATGATATAGATGGTCAACTTAAGATGAAGCATAAGTCAACCTAAGACGATACAGACGGTCAACTTAAAATGAAGCAGAAGTCAACCTAAGACGATACAGACGGTTAACTTAAGACGAAGTAGAAGTCAACCTTAGACAATACTATCTATACTCCTCAACTCACGTATAAACACCTATATACTCATACATGCACAGTGAAGAAATAGAGCATATCACCTTTCCATGACTAATTCTTTACACTAATCCTATACATCATTTCATTGCTACTTCAACTCCAAGAACCATTTCTATAATGCCTGATCACTAACAATCCATCAAAAACCAAGTAACACCATATCCACAATTTTCATCCCCTTAATACAGTGTTCAAGAATATAAATATACGTAAATGCCATGATCATGCACTGACAATAAATTCATCAACTTTCATTCAATAAACCACAACTCTAACAATTTTATTCACTACTTATTTGTTGAAAACTCCAAAAGCTTCAACTATCTTCAAGCCCTAACTCCATGTAGAAATCACGTATTTACTATGAACATTAACTATCGTCTAATTTTTCTTAAGGCAGAAGAAACACTTAGCAGTAGAGGAAGTGATGTAGGATATGGAAAAAGCAAAGTTAACTCTCGGAAGGAGTTTGATGGAAAACTCTGTGTATGGGAACAAATTCGGAGAAGATGATAATAAGGAAAGAACTTAGGAAAAGACTAAATCCC
>JANIHZ010000004.1:56641958-56652959 GCA_027478365.1 Erythroxylum rufum | reverse complement strand
AAAACACAATAAAACATAATAAAACACAATATCAAAATATAGGTTCTTACAAAGCTTTAGTGGGCATTTCTAGCCCCAATTCATCAAGTTTCATAAATTGAAATTTCACAAGAGTTACATGAATAGTAACTGAATAAGCTCACTTTTTCAGTTATAAAGATGTTACCCACACTACAAGCGTAACTTAAAACTCTCCTTTCATGCTTTAACTTCCAAATATCATTGTAAAACATGTAACACAACTCTGTCAATTCCTCATTTAAAAATTCTAACGTCCAATCAAAATTCGGGGTCCAACACTAATAGTTTTATATTTGGTGATATTAACAAATTAATTTGTTATAGGTTCAAACAAAAGAATAATCCACTTTGACTCTTAATGAAACCAAAAGGTTGAGACAAAGAGACACTTTCTCTTTATTTATTCATAATTTGTATTAAAAAGCCAATTAGAATAATTATATTTAAAATATAGTGGAGTAAAGGCTTTAAATGTCATAAAAATATGAAAAGTTAAAGTTATACAACTCTTATTTTCAGATGACCTATTATTGTTAAGTGGTGATGATTCAGGCTCAGTGAAAATGCTAATGGAATCATTATAGTTCTTTAATGAGATTTTTGGTCTCTTTATAAACCTAAGAAAAAGATGTATTTGTATCTCTATTGGCTTCTTAGACTTAGCAAGAAACCTCTTGAAGATCTCAAACCTCAAATATTAGGAACTTCCATTCAAACACATAGGAATTTCAATTTAATATGAGAGAATTTTCAATAGGGGCTACCAACTATTATTCAATTCAATCATAAAAGAATATAAAATTATAATAATAACTTGCATCTTATGTTGGTAGGCTAGAACTAATCACGTTCATTCTTAACAATCTCCATGTCTACTAAATTTTCCATTTATATATGCCCAAGATCTGATCAAAGATGTAGAAAGGATTCTAAAGAATTTCTTATAGTTTGGAAAGTTAGATAACTCTTTAGGGGCTAAAATCAAATAGGTTGAGGTGTGTTGTCCTAAAAATATGAGTGGTCTAGAGATAAACCTGATAAGGAACACCAACAAAATGTTAATTTCTAAAAAGAAGTGTACGCTCTTTATTGACTAAGAATCAATTTGGATAAAATGGATATATACCTGTATCTAGATTTTGGGGAATCAAAGCTAAGAAAAATAATTCTTAGATTCTCAATTAAATGCTAAAATTAAGAAACAACATGGGACGAGAAATGAAATTCATCATTAAGAATGAAAAAAAGAGCATGGTTTTAGTTTGATAATTGAAATGAACCAGGTCAAGTTCATAATATTTTTTGGTTTAAAAATGTCAAGCTCTTCATTTCCTTAAAAGCAAAAGTGGAATTGATCATCTTTGGTGAAGAATGGCATTGGAGAATTAGAATTTTTATCAATCACGATCTCTCTCCCCCTTATTACAGACAAAACAAGAAATTGAACACAGGATAACTTGGAAGAGGCATAATTCCAAAAGCTTTAATAACAAATCTTAATTGCAAATATTTAATGCATCAGTTTATAAAGTCATTTGAAGAAAGTTAATATGGTTAAGTAAAGATTTCCCTAAAGCTTCCTTTACATTTTGGTTAGAAATAAAGTAAAGGCTCAAAACTTTGGACAAAATTAAGGGTAAAATCCCTACGAACATCATCTATAAGCTTTGTAATCATGTTTCTAAAAATTTAAAACATAACTTATTCAATTGTTTCTTCTCTAATATGTTACAGATCCAAGCTCTGATTCTTTGTAAAATACAATGCTTAGAGAAAATTTGGTCAAAGTTTATGGAATGGGTTGAGCAGGTAAAATACATACACAAAGGTGATTTAATAGTATCAAAATTAACTCTGACTTGTGAAACTTATACAATATAGAGTGAGAGGAATCTAAGGATATTCCAGAAAAGAAAGCTAGAATATTCAAAATTTGTGCCTGAATGCATTTAGTTAGATTAGAGAGATTATTATTGTAATTAAATTCATACAAATATGAGCACAGAGCTAGCCACCAATTGAAATGTCCCTCACTACCTAAATGCCACTTGAACATAAACCAAATAAATTTGTATTGAATGAAAATATAAAATAAGACCACACATAATGAGTAATTAGGTTCAAATTCCATTACCTATCTACATCAAGTTCCTATTAATAAGTTTAGTATATGAGGGCTAGATTATTCAACTTTGATCTTGTATAAGCTGCTATAATTATCTAGTTTTTTTATACCATTAGACTTCCTTTCTTGTTTATTTTATTAACTTTCATCTTTGAAAAAAAAATCAAGTTTAACTAGAAGTACAAAATGATCAAATGAGTGATTGAATTATTTAGGTAATCAAAGGATGAAAAGAAATAAGCAAAGTGGAGCACATATATAATTCAAGAGAGCTTCAAGCAATTCAAGTCAAATGGATTAATAATAAGAAAGATTAAAGTTATTCCATATATAACAAATAATTTTAGTCTTTATTATAATCTTATCTTATTCATTATCCTTTTATAATCCGGAGAAATGTTTTTGAGCTCTAAAGACAAATTCTTGATACTTAAGTTAATTTTAAAAACTTTTGAAATGATTTTGGGTTGATTTTTTAATCAAATTTGGGTTTTAAATACTTTTCAGAACTTTAAAATACTGAAAATCGATGATTCAAAATATTTCTAAAAGTTTAATTTTGTAGAATTTTGGATTGCATATGGGTTTGGATATGTTAGCCAAACATAAAAATAAAAAGTTATATAATAGGTAAAATATGTTTGGCTAAGGGAATGACTGACCTTAACTGGATATACATAGACTAGTTGAAGGTACGAGATTAGCTAATCAAATGTGCCAGAAAACTAGTTTTCATAATGAATAATTATGTATAACAACCATTTGAAGTAATTTTAGGTATAAAAAGATCACAATTAAGTTATAGGATGCATACTAAAGATTTGTAAGAGCATTAAGAAGCTAGATAATGTATTTAAGTATATGTATATATTGCATAAATCATATTAAGTCCTAGTTCATTAGTGTAAGTAAGAAATGACGACTTTGACTTATATAAAATTGTGTTAGTGTAGTAATTCAGGATGATTATTTAGATGAGGATTCGTGAGTCCCAATGTTTGCTCCTATACTTGATTTCTTTCTAACCATTTTCTTTAATCTTTTTCCTTATTTTATTTGTTGAACTTGTACGGGACTTATGACAATAGCTAATGTGGGCTTGCTTTGAATTTGGCTAGAGAAATTCTTTATCAGTGGTATACTAAAGGAGGATGATATAATAACTGGTCTATAACTAACACTTCTTGTACTTACTAATCTTAAGTGGGTGATTACGTTATTTGAGCTTAATTAAAATTTTCTTTTCTTTGGCTCATTCGAACCTTCCTTGTTATGTCATTTTAGTAGCCCTTTTATTTTTTCCTTTTCTTATATTAATGGTCTATTTTGGCTGATAAGAATATGATGGATATTTAAATTAAAGTGAAGTTATTCAAACTTCAAATATAAGTGTCTATGAAGCAAATAAAATACAAACATATATTTTGGTTAGCAATAAAGTAAAGGCTCAAAACTTTAGATAAAATTAAGGGTCACATCCTTACCAACATCATCTGTAAAGCTTC
This sequence comes from Erythroxylum rufum, assembly GCA_027478365.1. Taxonomy (NCBI): domain Eukaryota; kingdom Viridiplantae; phylum Streptophyta; class Magnoliopsida; order Malpighiales; family Erythroxylaceae; genus Erythroxylum; species Erythroxylum rufum. Next base: position 56,649,308 of record JANIHZ010000004.1, on the reverse strand, counting down.
GCAATCTGGTTCTTGAAACATTAAAACATATCTTATTTAATTTTTATTTCTCAAATACATTACAGATCCAAGCTTTGAGTCTTTGTAAATACAATGCTTATAGAACAATTGGCCAAAGATTGTGGAATAGGTTGAACAAGTAAAATATATGCACAAAGGTGACCTAACAATATCTAAATTAGCTTTAAATTGTGAACTATATGCAATATAAAGAGATTCTAAACATGTTCCAAAAATTAAAAGTCATAATATTTAAACTTTATGCCTAAATGCATTCGGTTAGATTAGAGAGATTATTATAGAGAATGAAATTCATATAAATATGAACATAAAGCTGACCATTAACTGAATTGTCCCTCACACTACCTAAACTCCACTAGTACAAAACTCAAATAAATAAACATTGAATGAAAATATATAATAAGTTTATTAATAATAAGTAATTGGGCTCAAATCACTGTGACCAAAAGACATTAAGTAATAGAGAAAACGTAGTTAAAAGTGCAATCATTATTGAACATAATTTATATTGCCAAATAAAGTGGCATTGCTATAACTATAGACAATAAAATTTCTTGATTAGGATAAAAATGAATAATGTTGCTTCAAGTTTTAACTAAGGCAGTATAGCAATTACAAATTATAGCAACAATTTGAGTCTTTATAAGGTAATAAAGTAATTCTTTTAGGCAATTTAATAACAAAAGCAACAATATATTCTTTCATTAGCAATAAAATGTTAATGTAAAAGTAGATCCTTTTCATTGAGTTGGCAAGATCCATACATATATTAGTGTTTATTTATACACACATAAATGTGTACTAACAAATGTCAATGACCAAAAAATTACATTTATATATGCTATTATATAGTCTATATGGACTAGTGGAATTCAACTTTAACATATCCAAATTACAATATCTGAAAATCAATAGCTAAAATATCGCACCTATATTATCTTCCTTTAGTCCATACAGAATATAATTGCATCAACCAAAATATTTAACAAAACCAATATATGTGAGCACTGTAAGATACCGCACCAAGTACCTCCTTATCTAATCCTATAAAAAAAAGTAAATTGGAATTATTCTAAAACCACTATGCTCATAAACATGTTGATATATAAAAAAATGAAATACTAGGAACTTTGTTGTGACTACATTTAATTAAGACAATTAATGTAGTTTAAAAACTTACAACAAATTGATTCGGTTCTTTTTATGAACAAAGTCTAAAGGCATGAACATTTCAATCCACATTAGTTTCACTAGATTTATAAATGAGAAAATAAGATTTATTCTCAATAGAAAAGACAACAAAATGATGTATAACAATAGTGAATTGAGGAACTTTTTCATCTATGTCTGATTTAGAGGAATAGAATATTTCCTTCCTGATTAACTAGGTGTAATCAATTTAAAAAGTATGTCTATATTAGTGGTGTTAACTTGCCCAAGCTGAGATTGAATGAGAGAGAATATTTATTACATCATTTCTTCTCTTTCTACTTTATCTTGTTCTAATTTCCTTTTCATTTCCAAGCGTTTAGCTCTCTTGTTGAAGTTCCTTTCTTATTCTCTCCTTTTCAACTTCTACTTTCTAGATCATCTCTTTTTCCAATGCAATCTTAATGGACAACAGATACTCATTAGGAACTTTGCACAAGATCTCACTCACCATATTATCCCCTTTTATGTTAAATAATTTCACACCCCTTTTAAATAATTTATCATATCAACCACAACTTCATCAAACTTTTGACTATCATTTTCTTTTTGCACTTCTTCAATGTGAGTTTAAAAAAGAAAATTTTTATGTTACTTTTGCAATCAAATTGACTTTGACTAATGTAATTTTAGGTTTATAGGAATTACAAACCATAATCACAAAACTTATATTGAAAACCCAAAACAAAGAAACTTACTATAGTTCTAACTATACTAGAAATAACTCATTTTGATAAGGAGAATAAATTGTGACCGTAGCGCATCGTAACGCTAGTCAAAATAAACTAGACTACTACTATAGCAGTGGTGAGTCTAAGTCGATCCCATAGAGAGTGTGTGTAAAGTTATTGAAATGAAATTAATCGATATTTAGGTCTTTTGGGATGTTTTGGTTTAATAACAAAATAAAGTAAAACTAACCTAGTGAAAACAAATCAAAGAAACATTTAAAATGATAAAAATGGGAAATTCTGTAAGGACCTGATTCTTTGGTTCAATCTTAACCGAAACCCTAATTAGACATATTTCATTGATTTGTTGTTCATTTACCTCTCCTTGAACTATTGGTCATAGATTAATAACAAGCTCTGTTAATCGCAATATTTCCTTAAGTCCTAGTTAATTAAGTAGAGCTCATTAATTAACCCTAACTATTGAAAAACCTAGGAGATGCTTGCTAAGTTTAATCAGAGAGCTGCCTTACAAGTGAGAAGAATAAACCAATCTAAGCAATAATCACACAAGCTCAGATTATTTAACCTAGGTTATGTTATCCCTAATGATTATAAACCATTAGTCTCTACAAATGAAAAATAAAAATAAAAATACGTATTGTATTCGATTCTAGCAATGGATTCTTACATAAAAATAATCAAATAAAGAATTCAATCATTCTTACACAACACTCAAACATTAAACATAGGATAATATAAGCAATTTATAAAGAGAGAAAGAAACAAAAAATACAAGGAGAAATACACTTAATCGGGTTATCCACGTCGATGTTGCCTCCGAATCAACGTCAAGAAGCTACCTCTCCATGAGTCTCTCTATATTAGAGAGCTTCATTTCCCTCCTATCTTCTATCTCCTGAGAGCTCCTTCAGTTTAGCCCAAAATGTCGCAAGAATGGCTCCTTCGATTCAGCCAAAAATGTCGCAAGAATGGAGGCATCCTTTCAGGATTTCATTCTTTTCTTTGTATAATTCATTCCAATTAGGGTAAAAACTAGGTTTTACCTGGCCTAAAATGTCTGAAATAACCTTTAATAAGTTGAGTTCGGAAGTAGTCCTTGAGCTATTGTCGTATAGGCCACGATTGATCATGGCCTGTGTGATAAGTTTATGTTATAATCATGGCACTTGGTTCTTCCTCCAACCTTCTCCGATTCTTCTCTTCTTTGTTCTGATTCTTCTCCTTCTTATTTCATAAGGACAAGTGAGTGTCAACATTGAGAAGATGACTTAATGCATATGCTTTCGGGTCACTTTAACTCCTTCACATCCAAACTATACCTAAAATCAAATATGAGTCAAATTGAGTATCCTAAGCATTTCTAAGGCATTAATCACTAAATGTAGTACATCAAATGAATCTGTAGCACCCCACTCCCGCAAGACACGTACCCTAAGCATTCCTACGAGGGCGGCGTGCTAGAACACTCAATCATTCAAAACTTGGTATAATTTTTTTTTAACCACAAACATAATATGCGAAAAATCCATAACCAATTCGGGCCCACTTTCATTCATAAACATTTTTAATCAACACAATACAATCAACAAAATTTTCAATAGCCATTTGGGCCCTCTCATAAATACAAAGCACTTTAGTCGTTTCGGCATATAAATTTATACAAAAAGCTGCAGAATATACAATTCAATACAAAATAAAGAAATGCAATGCAGACACGAACTGATCCCGACTTTTATCCTTCACTTGTATACTGTAGCTATATTCCTGTTAGCCCAATGGGGTATTCTTCTGATCCTAAAAAATATTTGAAAATTTTGGATGAGTTTTGCGAACTCAATAAGTAACCATCATCGACGGCTCACCCAGTCACGTAACACATAAATCATATTTCACAATCAATACAATTTAATCATTCATATTATGCATATGTAGTGCACATGAGACCCACTTTCTATTTGTTACTTTGTTGTGACCGAGTTCCTAAATTGTCCAGTATCCATTGGATACCAGACTCATTACTAACTGTCCCTTATCTGCTTGGGGGATACAGGACTCATTTTACATAGTGAGCCTTAGGCTCTTAGTCACTTTTGAGCTCAAGACTCATTTTCACTCGTTGAGCTTTAAGCTCTGATCGGTGGCTACTCTGGTCACAACTCCATTATGTTTCATGCATTCATAAAATGGAATGCATCAATCACATTTGCATGATCCCAATCAATCATATTCACATATCATTGAACCATAGTCCGGCATTCAACATTAAGTTGAGAATCACATTTTCACTTACATGCAAATGCTCATTCAAAACACACTTATCATCAAGTTATGTACACTTAGTTCAATGGCATTCATATACAAGTAGCACTTTAATATCCAAATCAATCGTTACTATCAACGGACCTTTTGTACAGAAATCAATACAATCATTCACATTTATAACATTATCCAGTAGTCAATTAATACAAAATTCAAACAAAGCAAACAATAAAGTGAGACCATCTCGGTCTACTCATAGTACGCTCCAAATTAGCATTAGCTTCCAAATTCTGGAAATGCCTGAATGCAGACACTTAACTTATTTAAAGCTCTAACATCTTCAGATCACGTGAACCCTAGTTCCCCGTGCAACCACGTACATCAACTTGAAAGTTGACAGGGAGTTTCAGTTTCTCTTGGGATAAAAGAAAGAAATATCAAAGTGGAAGTGATGAAAAACAGAGAAAAGCAAGATTTAACTTTGGTGAATATTTGATGAAAAACTCTATGTTGGAGGAACTCTAGAGAAAGAAGTATCAAGAAAGATAAAGACAAGTACAACAGCTTGTCTTTAAAGTTTAGTAAAGCTTAACTTTAAAGCTAGGACACCTGTCCATTTCTTAGCCACTCATCCACTTCCCTTTATTAAAACTCACTTAACTATGATTTGTACTTAAGTTTATGAGTTAATAAACTCACTGGAAAAACAAGTCATAACCTATTAAATCACTTCCATATTTTTCCATAACACATCACTTTGGGTCAATTTTGCATGTTCTTTCTGACCCCGATACTGAAGTTACCTGTAACACTTTCTTCTGAAAACATGTTCCCCTATGTCTTATGTTTCCATTGCCATCAAAATCATTCAATTCAGTTCACTAATTTGAAAGATATACTTCTAACATTTTCAGACTACTCTTGTCCAAAACAATATACTATGCACAACTTCCATCCAGGAGTTGGATATATTAGAGACTGAATCACATTTCGACTTATTCAGATGATTTGTAATCCTATGTCTCTAGTTTACTCCAAATCAAAAATCATCTCATTTAGAATCCTATAGATCCAATATAATCAAAACACTGAAGTGTATTCAGTAAGATAATCCTATTTCACTGTTCCAATAGATCCCACACTTCATTTGATCAACCTTTTTATTTCAATTCGACATAGAATGCTACCCATCTTTGTGGAGAGGTAGAACAATGTCTTATAAATTCAATGGTTCAAGGATCACTCCAATTGGACGTCAGATGACAAGGTTAAGGCTGAAAGAATTAAACAAGGTTTGTTCCCCAATCATATTGAACCTATTCAGGACAAGTGGCACAACTTGTTCTAGAGATATCAAATCAAGTAGTTCTTTAGATGGTTACAAAGGGGACTTCAAGATCTACAACCTTCATGAAGACCTTGAAGACAAATTCTATCGTCTAGAGTGTCAAATTTAGATCATACGATACAAAATGAACAGTACACAGAAGAAGCAGAAGGTGAACTATGGAGGAAACAGAAAGCAGACGATAGCAAGAAACAGATGAATGGACAAAAGCAGACGAATGCAAAGAATAGACGAAGCATCTTTACAGATGATACAACTTTACAGACGAATCATCCTTACAGACGATACGTCTTCACAAATGATATATCTGTGCTCTTGAGCATCCCCCTTATAAGGACTATAACTTTTTACTCCACTATCCAAAAGTTCCATACTATATATTCTCAGTAAACTTCTCCAACGTATTTTCCTTCACTAAATCGAACACTTAAATTTTTATTTCTAGTCTTTCTACTCCATTTCATTCTACTCATTCACTATAACCACAATTCTTAATCTATCCCATTACTATTCAATATACCCGGAATGTCAATACGTGCATGTACAATTATTTTCATGCGCGCAAAGATTCAAATTCACATGCATGTATGCTGACAATTTGCTGAGCATGAAATGCAAATTTTTCTAACTCACACATTGCTATTCTCTCCATTATTGAAATCTAAATTCTAGCCCTTAATATGGGGATGGGATGTTACATAGAACATTCTACCAAAGATATGCCTTTTCACTAATACAAGTTTAGATAAGCTTATTCTCGAATGATAAAGTTTCTAGCTAAACATGCTTGATTGCTTGTATCAACACAAGAAAAAAGGAGGATTCCTAAAGAGTGAAGAAACATAATTTAGAACAATATGGAATGGTTCCTAATTATGAGATCCAAACATGATTTTCTAGTCACTTCATGCATTGGCTTGCCTGTTCAAGGAATTGTGTAATTTTTGTTGGCCCCCGAATTTTTTTTCTTGTTGAGTTAAGCATGATTTAAATAAAATATGGGGTCTTGATAGATTAATTTTTTGGATTTAATTATTATGTCAATGTTAGTAGGATTTTATTACATTGGTTAGTTGAATTAAAGTACTAAGAGTGTATAAAGGGCAATTTTGGCATGTCATTTAAGTATAAAAGCCAAAAAGCATAAAGGAAGGGCAAAGTTGACATTTCACACTCATTAAGGGTATAATTGGAAGAGGAAAGTGTAGTCTTGCTCTTAAGAAGGAGAAAAACGTGAATAAGGGAGAAAGAAGAGAAAAACGAAAACAAAGAGAGAAAAGAAGGAAGATCAAGTTAGGGTTTCATCTTTTTTTAGCTTTCAAGAGTGATTTTGAGGTTATTCAAGAAGAGAAAAAGAAAAAGAAAGAGAAGAGCTTCCATTTGAGCCAAAAATCTCTTTATTTGGTGAAGATTCAAGGTAAGCTCATTCTTAATCCTTTGGATTTTTGGAAGGGTTTTAATTCATGAAGCTTAGGAAATACATGGGTTTAAGTTTTCTGGAATCACTTTTAGTGAATATGCTTTGTGGGTTCTCAATTTGTATTCCTATTGAATGGGATTTTTGCCAATATTAAAGGGAATTAAGAAAGACAAGAGGAGCAAGAGGAAAGGCACCTTTAAGCAAGTTTTTAAGCAAAGAATCTAGGTGGGTTACAAGTTTATAGTTGAGTTAATGAGCCATGAATATTTTTTTCAAATCAATAGAGATAAATGATTTCAATGCTTTATATGTTGAAACCCGTTATCGGATGTCCAACCTCTTACTAAAACCTCGTGACAAAACCGAATCCGCGTTGGAAACGAATCTAAAAATCCCGA
>JANIHZ010000004.1:56356447-56367914 GCA_027478365.1 Erythroxylum rufum | reverse complement strand
ATTTTATGATTAAATATGAGATATTTAATAAATAAGGATCAATATGAGATATTGAATCTTATTTGGGCATAATTTGTAATTCTAATTAAAGTTTAAATGAAATTATAATTTAATTTCAATTAAATTACTAAAACGTCCAAATCCTAGTTTAAATAGGCTTAAGCTCTATGGAGCTAGCGCTTTTTGCTTAATCCTTTATGTAAGAGTTACAAAATTCTCTTAACTCATTTTGTGGATACCGTTAAAGGCCGGACCTTTGAGTGGCTATGGTGGTTGAGACGGATCTGTTTCAGAAATGGTTCGAAGGATATGACAAGAAAAGATCAAGTTTCGAAATAAGATACGAATTAAGTTTTCGCTTTATTATGATTTATGTTAATCATTTTATAGAATTAAGAGATCTTGGTTTTGGGAAATCAAATATTACGAAAAAGTTATGTAATTATTCTGTCGCGGTCAGGATCAGATTCTGAACCAAATTCCTAATAGTGTGAACTTTGTAATGTTGAGTTGGAAAATCTGGAACACATTTTGATTAAATGCAAGTTTACAAATAAGATATGGAGTTGGTTGCAGGTACTGTTGAATATCAATAGACTGACAGATACATGAAAGGAAATGATCAACTGATTGGTGAAAATTAAGATGAAAAGTTATGCAAATTACAAAGCACCCAAGGTTAGCTAGGCCTTTATGACTTAACACATTTGGAAGAAAGAAATTGCAGAGTTTTTAGACAACAAAGCAAAAGTGAAGAGCTGGTGTTTTAGGAGATCACCTTCAGATTCGACTAATATTGCTAGTTAGAGGTATCGTTGATAATATTACAACTACTACGAAGAGGAAATGGGCACTAGACTAGACCAAATCGAACGAGATTGGAAACCAAGAACGTCTTTTTTTATAACTAACCTTTTCTATTATACTAGATCTTTTGGGGTACTATAGATTGTTTATAATAATTTATTAATGAAATCCTTTACTTTAAAAAAAACACCTCAGTCTAACAAATATGTTAATACTAGACATAATATGTATTTAGGCTAGATCAGCTATTTGAAATACATAATATGTATTTAAAAAATAATAAATTAGGAAATCTACTATTATAAAAATAGCAATATGTGGACATGCAAAAAAGAGAGCAGCACATTACAAAGACATCAATTGATCCTCTTAAAAACAAGAAGGGGCCCGTGGTATTATGACCCTGAGTGAGTGCCAAAACTAATTATGAATTTTTTAGAGGAAAAATACAGTCGAAGTCTGTTATCCATATCGTAGTGATTTAGAGTTCAAACAACAATATTATATATTAGCAGCCAAAGGGAACGAGGCTGGATCTTTCATCTCCCTAAGAAGTTGATTAATATAAAATTAATCAGCTCGCGTGGGGATACTTTTCGGTTCTTCAGAAGCAAAACAAGAAAAAGCTGATGAGTCAATTGGACTTGACTGTTAGATCTGAAAGTTTACTCCCTCACTTCTGTTCCTGCACTAAGTAAACGTTGTTACTTGGTTTGAGTGGAAATTTGTTCTTGTAGCTAACATCTAGATTAAGTAAATAAATAATACCACATGTATGTGCGAAAAGTATCAAGCAAAGGCCTTGCACGCCCAAATTTTTACCAGGCTCAAGATAAAGGCAACAAAAACAAAAAGTGCATGAATCAATAAGATAAAACTGTTGGTTCCTACAAATTTCACGTCTCTTGTTTTTATTTTTATCGTTTTGCCAACTTCCTTTCATTTCTCTATGTGGACAGTACTCCAAGTTTTTAATAGCATAAGTATAATAAAGTTAAAAAGACTGTTAAATTGGCCTTACATGCTCTAGAATTCTCATCATGTTTTTGCAATATAACAATGAGAATCTTGGGTTAAGCGGTAAGATATTGGTGTCTCTCATATGTGATTTTATTATCAAAATCCCTCAAATTTGGTGCTAAGAATAATGAATAGTGGAGCTTAGATTTCCAAATTACTGATTATCATTTATGTGGGGCTCTTTCTTATCTTTTCACCCCCTAAAAGAAAAAAGGAATCATATGGGTATATAATCTTTGCGCCGAAAGTACTTTTGATACTTATGCAACCACTTGAATGCCTCATTGCTAACTTTCTCCACTTACACTTTTAAGTATGAACCTAATCCTGCTAACGTTATCCATAAATTATTCAGTCTTATATGGTCGAGTTTAAATGTATCTTCAGAAGGTATTCCTTCGAGATTTCAAATTGGAAGGGGAAAATGTATGATCATCATAGGGTATGATTTAGATTAGCTAATAAGATTTTGGACATCATAGCGTAAAATGCGTTTAGTGGGAAGAGGCTGTCTTAACTTGGTCGGTGTTCCAAAAAGTAACACGATCTCATGTAACCGTGGTTTATATATAAAAGTTGGCATGATGAAAGAGATATATCACTAGGGGGTTAACATCTTCTCCGCTAGTTCTTACAATAGATAACAAGTAATCATTATAGTCGCTTTAGAGTTGGCACAAAGATTCTCCCACAGAATCCACGTATTGCTTTACCTAATCTCCCAGTTCTATCCCAAGCACGATAAAACCGTGTTCCTTTCTACTCTCTGGTTCTGTCCTTCTGCACAAGGGATGTGAAAGTTGTGCAGTTCTGAAGCTTCAACTGCTCACTTAACTTTTTCAGCCTACATATGATGTCGTGTACGTTGTAAAATGAATTCTGCCCCTCGGTATTGGTAACTTGTATTGGAATTTCTCAGCAGCAATTTGTTTTGTCTGGACTGTGTGTCTCTTTCTGATATGCCCATATAATTGCAGATCGTGTAGTGTATTTACTTTAGAATAAAAAAAACTCTGAGCTAGTAAAGGATAAGTTAGAAATGGGCAATTGTATTGCATCTAAAGTCTCAGATGTTTTCACTGAAATATAGGTCTTTCCTAACGTATGGTCATCGAGGACCATGCATGTTTGTTCCTTGACTTGTAGACTCTAATAAAAGGGTAGCAAAAGAACATCCATAATAATTGAGGGGCGTAGGTACAATCAGTCATTAACTAGACGGGTATTGTCGATTATGAAGGGGACATAAATGAATAATACATTGGGCTTGGGATTCGGTGATCCTCTCTCCGCAAGCTGTCATCAAAAGAGAGAACAACACGAAGAGGAAGAGAAATAGAAACATTATTATTTTATTATAATTGCTGGTTGATGAAGGGAAGTGGGCTAGGTGGCGATTCTCCAATATTGTCAACACAATCCATGTTTCAATCTTCTCATTTTGGATACAACATGTGCTTGATTAATTAATAATCATTCATTCTGTTCACAAGGAATTGGTTAATAATCCTAAGAGACACATCAAGCTCTTTTGCCTGCTCAATTGTAGCTTCCCATTCTTGTATACTTCCGAGGTCAGCAAGCACCATACTTAATATAAACATTGCAGAGCAATTGGATCCTTTCGTTGGAAAGTACGTGATTCTATTAATACATTAATATAATACAACAGTTACAACAACTGTACAAGCAGCGAGCACCCTTTGTCAGTTTAACTCTATTGAAGAAGACAAATAAGAGAGGACAATACTCCGTCATTCGGTGCATCCAGATATGTTCCCGTTGGCCGATTTCATCGCGCTGCTTCCACGTGTCAGTCCCTCTTTACCTACTCTCTTCGGTCAAAAAAGCTACTGGTGTTCCACTCTCTGACGTGGCACTTTCAGCATTGGATGCCTAGTTAGTTTCTGCAATGTCGTCTTCAAAGTTGCTACATTTAGATACCGTCTGTCTTCGACTTCTTTTCTGTTTTACTCATCCGGGGTTGGTATGGATGAGCATAGGATCCTATGCGTGGCATTTGCTTGATGGTCAAAATAAAAAATTATTTAATTTATAGAAAAATTTGGAATTGTGCTTTTAATAGATTAAATCATAAAGCTCTTAGAAGCTTTTGTCCTTATTGGAGTTAATGTGTTGGGGACTTACTAAACATGCTACTACAAGTTTTCTTCGTTCCATCTACATTTGGTAGCTATCAATTTGTAGGTGTAGAATCCAAGACATTGATAGTCAAGCTAAAGGTACAGTATCAGATCCTCTTTTTCAATTAAATCTGATGCCTAAAGGTACTTCCTATTTTCAGTGGAGTTTCCCTTCTTAATCATTTAAGCATTAATACAGTATACATATTTGATTAAGATTAAGCATAAAAGTGAGATGTAATGATTTTGTTTATGGTTCCAAGTTGTTTCACAAATCACAATAAGGAAATCCATTTTTATAATGTTAAAAGGTAAAGAAACATTAGTCTATCATGGTAATGTAATAACGAAACAGATACTTGTTCTCTTTTTCAATCACATTTTTCTTAATGTTTCTGTGACAAACATGAAATAGGTGCACGAATTCATATGCGGATCTATGTAGCAATTGACTAGGTCGCTATTACAGGGGACATCCAAATCCACATGTAGTAAGAAAATCTGAAAATGACACAAAAGCATCTCTTCCTCTGCCGTGCATTCTTTTCATCTAGTCGTGCGGTGCTTCGTATAAAAACCAAAATAATGGCACCCAGAGATATAGAATATGGGTGGGATAGATTCTCCTTTATGCTAGCTTGTACGTTATGTGATGAAACGCACATACAGTTCAAGAAATAGCAATTGACCACTTGAGTTATGAGGGCAATAATTAGGTCTTGTCACTGCATGTCTTTTGGGACTAAGCTAGGAATGTTCCTCCATGCCGTTCACCTTGTCCTTGGCGACACCAGATCTTCTGTACCCCCTTATCCAATATCCTCTGTCCCTTTTTCATCTCAACCATTCAATTTATTGCATTAGATGGTTGAGATTAAAAGAGCACTGAGTAGGTACAGAATAAGGGTACAGAGGATTTGTACCTGTCCTTGGCACACCATTCACACATCTGCTCAACCAAAGTGGATTAAATAAAGCTAATGTTGTTTAGTAAAAGACGAGCCTAGTCCTAGTGCATTGAATATTTTCCTTGGATTTTTTGTACACACCCAATTATGCAAGAAATGTAGGATTGATCCTGAACTAGAGTCACGATAACAAACCAACTCCAAATGTCATTCTGACTTGCTTGCTTATTCAAGCGGATGAACATTAACAGAAGAGCCCAACTCTTGTTGTGCAATGTTTGCTTTTTCTTCGAGATGGACCCAAATAGGAGCTTCATTAGTCAATTTCAAAATGTTCTGTAAGCTTTGTCAAGGCCTTCGTGTCTGCTAAAGGGAACTGGAAGATGAAAAGGATAATTTCTACGGTTTAACAATTAGAGAAATAGATTCCCTTTTTCAATATTATGTCAACAATTAAAATATAATTTTATCAAAATATATTGAACAATATCTTTTAATTACATTGTTATATTGACAATTTAAATATTAACGGATGATCTATTTTAAGCCCCTGAATTCTATATTTAAAACACAACAGGAATGTAAAAATGGTCAAATCATAAAGGGTTTCAAAATGAAGATGATATTAGAAGTTTTCATAGTCACACGCGAGACCCCACCTCCAACTGACCAATTGAGGCTTGGCAGTGACATCACCCAGCAGCCATTAAGACGATCTCAATGGCGGAAAACGTGGAATTTGCTTAGAAAAGTATAATCGATAGACATTATGTAGAGGACATTTTTGTAGAAGACTAAAACATTGGAAGGTCGCTATTGGAATCATACCATGTTTTGATTTTGTGTAATTTGACAATTCGGCTCATTTCGGAAGAATAGGACAAGGTGATCGAAAATAATTTCGTAGGAAGGAAAAGGCAGCTGACAAGCGCCTGTTTCTTGACAATTGGTCACTCTACCAAGTCATCCAAATTCCAATCTTGGATTGAATGGCTGGAAATGGTGAACATCATCGACCCCTGACTTTGAGATAGAAGCTGGGTTTTCTAGCTATATATGGCTCCCAATTAAAGATTGATGAATCGTTTCAGTGTCAACGTACAAAAAAGCACACAAATTTATCTCCCTTCTTGGAGCATATAGAAACAAAGGAAAAAGCCTTCGGATGAAAAACAAAAAAAAACAGTAAAATATAACTGCGATTACAACAAATGAACCTGACAAAAGAGAAATAATCCAGTATCAGTGATTCTTCTTCACATGTGAACGAATTCAAACAGCCGTCCCTCCTACTAAAACTATTCAGCCTGTTGGTCGAACCCAACAAAAAGGAAAGGTTGATGGTCTCAAGTGAAAGATTCTATACACTTATGGCTGAATCCGCTTGTTGGTACGCAGAAGACTGGATCTTTTCTGGCCACAGAAACAACTAATTTGTATGCTTCAGTACGTATTGGAGGGTGTTAAATGATGTGGTCTGGCTTGTGCTTCCCGACAAAGAAATGGAAGTGACATGGTTCTAGTATATGATTGCCGGGTGGCAAAAACTTTTAGGATTTTGTCTTCACATTAAACCAAAGAAGTGTCTTCTTTTGCACTGGGTTTTCATCAACCTTGTATGATCTATGATCCACCATTCGATTCTCTTTCTCTAACTACCCATTCATACATCTATCCTCAGAGTGAAATGTCCGAAAGGCTCTTTTGCTTGACGTTTTGAGAAGCATGGACCATCGGCAGCTGCATTAATAAATAGACACGAATTAAGAAAATTGGGATTTGGTAAGCTATCTACTACAGAAGGGGATGGGAGCTTTTAATGTGATTAGTTGCCAGACCACGTCCCACCCACGACAACATCATTTTTGGTTTGCACGCATTTAAGTTCTTTAATCAGAGTCAATTCCTGCATTAAGTTGCTATAATTAGACCCTCGTTTGAGGGTAGTTTCAATTAGCCATCCACGGAGTATTCTTTCATTATAAGAGAGTTATGACAACCTCATCAAAAGAGTAAAATGAATAAGATGGAAGTTAAATGATCCGTCAAGAGTTCACCGAGAATAATAGAAACAGAATGTTTCCAGCAGACCAGTACCTATATCTCTTGTTCCTTCTATAACTTTTACATATCGGCTTCCACGAAACTTTGGTAATTAGAGCGTGATTATTACTTTCTTTTGATGGTTTATACACGTAGAGCATTGGATGCGTTATGTTAAGGAGGCCAAGGGGCACTTTTTCTTGGTTTGCCAGACCAAAAACATTTGAAGTTCCCCACACTTCAACATCGACCTCGGCTCGTGTGTGTGTAATCGTAGGTAATTTCTTATGCCTAAATAGTGTTTAATTGTTCATAACTTTAGCCCAGGAAAAATGCCACCTTGATGACAAACGAGAATGAAGAATCTCATGAGCACGTCAGTGCAGGATAAAGCTTCACTGCAATTTGTTGATTTACCATATCCCAATCGATTACATCATTAATCATCTTCAGGCAAACAAAGATACACAAAATGAATTGTTAATGAAATTGAACCTTTTTTTTGTCCCAGGACTTCATCCCAAAATGAAAACAGTACAATGCTGGACAAAAGGCAAGTGTGAGAACAAAATGCAGAGTCAAAGATACATTTAGTTACAAACCTGTTTAAAGGGTCTCCCCCCACCTAAATGACCTAGAACACCATCAAATTCTAACAGAACAAGCATGAATAAAATACGCCAAACCCAGAAAAAAAAAGAAAAGAAAATGAAACACTGATATGTGAATATATAGAGGTCACTTTAAATACATCACACAAGCCTAATCAGTTAAAGAGCACTAGGCTATCATCAGTGTATTGTCTCGATGTGCTTACTCAGCTCCTCCAGCTTCTTCAGCCTCAACCTCTCGCTTTCACTCACCAGCTGATCAAATAAAGGAAATGATGAAATGTTTAATTTTATGCATAAACTGAAAAAATCATTAGAAGACGAATGCATTTTTAAATTGGCATGCAATTTTACATATACAAATAACTTCTCAGCCATCACTGACAATCTTTAACAAAATGAGCGTGAATCTGTAATGAGCAAGCCAAGATATTTGCATACTATAGCATTTCTTTGTCCGAGTTACCATGAATGAAACTGTTCTATTCAAGATACGGAAAAGAAACAGACTGACCTCCATTAATTTGGTTATGAGCTGCACTTTTTCCCTGTTCTTCTCGTTGAAAGCCTCAAGAGCGTCTTTGTACTCTTTCTCCTGTGACAAAAAATAATCCCAATTTAGTGGTCCTTCCAGTTTCTGTCATATTCTAGCAAAATAAATTTAATCTTTTGGACCTATTAGCCAAATGCCTGCAATTATAATACAGTTTATTGTCACAAAGTTTTGGTAAAGTCAAAAATTTTTACCTTCTTTTGGACAGTATGCCCTAGTGGTTTTAGTTCTTTGTTCACCGAATCAATCTTCTTCCTGACCACAGCAACTTCTTTCCTCATGGGATCTGCTAAAGATTCTAGCTCCTGCAGAACAAAAATACAATTGGTAAAAACTGGAGGAATTACTTGCCAAAGAACAAAGCTTTGATTTCTAAAAAGCAGAGACCTTTTGAGTTGAGAGCTCGAATAACTTAAGACCATCCACAAAATATGTAGAGAAAACTAGAACCGAAGGCATGAAGGCATAGACTTGCTGAGCTGAAACAAATTACAAAGCTTTTTCTTTTATAGGAGGGGTAGAGGCTTCAGCTAAACTAACATCAGCCATCCAGTGCCATAAGTTGCCAGGATCCGGGTGTGAAACATTTACTTGAGTTGTGAAATATAAAAGCCTCTGAAAAGGGCCTCAATGTTATCAGTTGCTTGTTAAAAACATACCCAAGAATTGCAGGTAATTTAGGCAGGAGTGGCGACCACAGATTTCCAGAAAGAACAGAAAAATTGCTCCTTCCATTTTCAATTTTTTAATATTGTAAAATTGTATTTTCCTGACAAAATGAAGCCACACAAAAACAAAACAGAGAAGAAACAAAAAAGATTCAAACTTTCTCATATTTGAACCCGGAAATCTCACAAATTTCAGCTAATTACCCAATAAAACAATGAAATCTAAGATTTTGAGACCGAAGCTTGTGAACCCACCTCACGGATAGTAGCCAAACGTCTGGTTTCTTCCTCAACACGACCCAACTGGGCTTGGACCTTCTCCCTAACCTCCATCTTCTTCCTCTCAATCTCTTCCTCTTTGGCCCTAAAAGTGGAAAGAGCAGACCTTGACATCTCTTCATCTTCTTTAGACATTTGACTGCTGAAGCTAAGACTGCCTGAGGTTTGTACCAGTAGTTGGTTTTGTTGCTGTGGTTGCTCCATTTTTTGCACCAAGCTCCACAGAAACCCTTCTTTGAAATTCTCTGTTTATGTTCGCTCTTGATGCTCTCTCCGTATGTCTCTCTCTCTCTCCGTTTTCTTTTGCTTTTGCTTTGATAGCTATGATGGGCTGCTTTCTTTTCTTTTCTTTTCTTTTGCTGTTGCAATTGCTTATAAACAAGGGGTCTGGCTTTAGAAAAAGTTTTCAAAGTATGAGGCCAGCTTGGCTCTCTCTTTTTAATGAGCCAAAGTGATATTTACTAAAACGGCTATTTAGAAATTTGGAATTGATGGAATGACCCCAACAGCCAAAAACCACCGATTAAAGATAAGGGGTGTGGACTTCAACCTCTCTCTCAGGAATACAATGTGACCTTAAAATTTTGAAACCCTTCTCACACATATGACACATTGTAACATCACAAACCCCACAAGTAAATAAAATCCCACAAAATAATCATCATCCAGCTTTTTAAGGCTTCAATTTGAATTTGTACTTTCAGTTAAAGAACTTCAAATCTCGTTATTTACATAGTTATATACTTCATATCTCTATTTTTTCCTCTGCCTCTGCCATTTGAAACACCATGACAATGGGCCTCTCAGGACAGGAATGTTCTCAATTTTCCTGTAAAATGTTGGCATACAGGCATTTCCATCCATCCCTTGCTGATGTTTCACATAAATGGGATGGCAGGCTCCAACCACATTTCCTTATTTACATAAGCAAAGACAGGAAAAGAAAATAGTAAGAAAGTGTTAAAAACGAAATATTGCCTCGTTTTCGTTTCAATTTTCAATAATGAGATTGTTGCCATTAACTTTTTGGCAATTCGAACACAATCTGGTTAAAAGGTTCACTGACCGACGAAAAATGCACATTTCTTCGTGTTAGGAAACAGCAAAACTATAATGATAAACAGTTTTCCATGGAACCATAGCCACAAGCTTTTAGGGTGGCTAGCGTTAAGTTTATAGTTAAACCTACTAGTAGTTTTCTCGTAAATGCTGCTTGTCAATTATTAGGTACAATTCTCCCTTAACATCATGTCATTATGAGTTGGAGAAAATGAGCAGCAGCAGCCAGGATATATGAAGCAAATTCTATGAGAATGCAGGGAAATAACAGAAGGCATTCATGCCCATCTCTTAGAGTTGACTCAATGAGCTGTATAATCAGAGGAATTGCAGAACAAAAATAAACTTCAACTACAAGAAAGGAATGAAATATATTGTTTTTGGCGGAAATGGAAAGTTGGCGTCCCAAAAGAGAACTCTGATACAAACTTTACAGGGCAACATGTGTAGAGAAAGTTGGTATAAAATTAAAGCATATGTTTGCACAATTTTATGCTGTAGATTAACGTTTGGGTGTGGCGTGGACAAGAAGGGTCACCTACACAAAATCCAGGCCAATGATAATAGGAATCGTAATGGCAAAGGCAAAGTGGGAGAAGCAGGAGGTGGCAGCAGCTTAGCTAACCCTTTTGACAAAAATATCACTGCCTTTTCCTATATGGCACTTTCAAAGCAACTATCTTTTCTTTTCTTTCCTTGCCCAATTGCCATTCCCAATATTTGTCTCTCGTATTTTAAGTGGACAACTTATTTTTTAAGCAAGCAAAGTATCAACTATATTGAAAGAATCCAACTTTTGCAAGGATGATATTTCATCATTAATTTTTGTTTCGTAACGAAAATGTCAAATGCTCGAGTCATAAAAATAATTATTTGTAAAATACAAAGAAAATATTGCGTATAATTAATGTTTCTCTCCCAATTATCAAAAAATAAGGAGTCTTGTGCAGTAAAATTATTATTATTGTATTTCCTAAAAGTTTTCATAAGAGTTATTCAAAAACAATATGCATATTATTAGATTTTTTAAATATCACGTTTCAGTGAAATTTTTATTAAATTGTCATTGTTGTTGTCATCGCCTGAAAATTCTCAAATGAACTTAATTTCGAAGGCTATTGTAAATTGATCCAGAAATGGTTTAGTTTTAGTTTTTATTTCTATTGATAATTTCATTTTTACTAATTTGACTGAATTTGACGAATAACAAAAATCACATCTAATTAATACTCCCTCCGATTCATAATAAGTGTCGTTTTAGAAAAATGCACACTTATTAAGAAAGTTAATGAAATATCTGATATACCCTTATTAATTACATGTTAAAGTGCCTTGAAAATATAATCTGTGTAATCTGTGTAATTAAGATGTGAGA
>JANIHZ010000004.1:56222165-56245369 GCA_027478365.1 Erythroxylum rufum | reverse complement strand
ACTACAGTGAAAGAATTTAATCTGGGTGAGGGCCCCGCAGACGTAGGCAAGGTGTGCCGAACTGCGTTACCAAACGTCGGCGTCGTTAATATTTTGCCTTTTTGATTGTTGTTTTAATTGTGCGGAAAAATTAGTTTTGGGTAATCTGCGGTTTTATTGACGATTTAATTTTGCATTAATAATATATATGTATCAAATGTTTTGGAGTTAGTTTAAGATGTGCCTATTGTTGATCCCTTGTCTATCGTAAGCAAGGGAATTGATGGGGTCAAACAAAGGCATTTAGACATCACATTCAGGGATGTCTTCAAGGGTTTCGGATGATAAGTCCACCTGTTGTAGGAGAAAACGCCAAAATGCAAAAGTTTACAGGCGACGAATGCAGCAGTAACTAGAAGATGAAGACAATGGAGGGAGGCAAGAGAGGATCCTAGGAAGTGGAGGAGTGAGCGCAGTCCAAAATTACTGAGCTTTTTCGGCTGAGAGAGATGCACACATATCTATGGCAACTGCAGATGCCGTCTGATCTGGAACCTGCAACTTTTGTCGGCTTTAGTATCTTCTCAATATCTATCTAATATCAATGTTTTATATTGGAAGTTAAAAGGGTATTTGGGGCCTTTAGACTTTCCTTTGCATCTTATGTCAGATTAGTCATGAGATGAGCTACTCCCTATTTACTTTATATTGTATTATATGCACCAAATAAAAACAACAGTTGCTATTCCCAAGGCAAAAAAAATTAGAGTGGCGACAGGCAGACTGCAGGTTGTTTTTTCCCTCTCTCTATCAGTCTCTTTTACGACAATCTTTGGACACTATTTTTCTATCAACTGTCTTGTCTGACTGTTTTTTTCTCAAGTGCCCCAAGGCTTCTCCACTGGCCACAAACAAACGTTGCAGGTTTTCGTGTCAGAGCTCAAGTCTCTCCATCTCCTGTTGTGGTAGCATCTGCCAATGATATAAAAGGAAGCTACAGTAGCCCCTGCAAAAAGCTCTAACAAACTCTATCTTCACAAACAGCCCAACACGCCAAAGAGAGCATATTGAAATTCCAAGCAACGTAACTCAAAACACTCCCACCCAATGGACTTGCATCTGAAGCACTGTAGAAACCAGAATCGGTCAGACCAACATCCTCCGCCGAAGATGCCAAAACTACTTCTTGATTCCCATTATCAACAACAAGAAGAACAAGAAGCTCCACCATCAGGGTATCTCCCTTTGTTTGCATCTGACCCAAACTGCAAAATCAGTAACTTGTCAGCGATATCTACAGCTAAAACAACAGCTGCTAGATTTCCTGGTAAACTTGCTTTTCCTTGCACATTTACTCATTTCAAACTAACAAAAAAAATGCTTCCTGCTACAGAAAGTCTCCTTCTTGACCTCCTTAGTTTATTCATTTTACTCCTCTAAGCTCACTTTTACTACGATTTCTTTTACTTAGGGACGGGAAGTTACTTTAGCCTAGCTCAATGGCAAGAGTTGGAGTTGCAGGCACTGATCTACAGATATATGCTGGCTGGTGCAGCTGTGCCTCCTGAACTTCTTCACCCAATCAAAAAGAGCCTTCTTGACTCTCCTCTATATTTCTTAGATCATCCTCTTCGACAATTCTCTCGTTGTGAACCAGCCCGTGAGTGCTAATTTGTGTACTTCGTATTTCGTTAATGCCTGATACCCACTAGGCTTTGTTTTTCTATGTTTCTGCTTTCGAAAGGTTCACAAGTTGTTTCTTTTAGGGAATTGCGTTTCTGAGTTGGCCATTTCTTGCTCTTATTAGAAGTCATGACCTCGCAAAAATCAAAATGGATGGTTAAATTTTCTTTTTCTACTACCGAATCTTTTTATTTATTCCGCATATCTACTGGTCGGTACAGTTCTCTTGACGAACTGAAAATGACGTACTTTTTTGACCTGAGATTCTTTTCCGTTTAATTAGTTGTGGAAGTCTTTTAAGATAATGGAGTCATGTTTTCTGATTGGGAGATTTAGGTGTTGAAAGTTTTGAGCTCTTTGACAAATAGGTTATTGGGGAAGAGTCGCAATGGATCCGGAGCCTGGACGTTGTCGGAGAACAGACGGAAAGAAATGGAGGTGCTCGAGGGACGTGGTGGCCGGTCAGAAGTATTGCGAGCGCCACGTGCACCGTGGCCGCAGCCGTTCAAGAAAGCCTGTGGAAATCCCCACCACCGCCTCTTCAGCAGCTGCTTTTGGAGGTGGGATCGGTGGTTCGGGTGGTGCTGCTTTCAGTACCACCTCTACTCTGATTGATGCAGCACCGCTCATAGGGAATGCTAGTGGGACCACTTTTCCTTCTGTTGATCTTCTTCATCACCTTAATCACAGGTAAAAATTAGATTCCTCTCTTCACCAATTTTACATATATGTAAAGATATGGTAGAACACAAGCTCACTGATCTGGAATCTTACTGGCAATTAGTTCAGGGTAGGACAATAGGGACCCCAGTAAAATGGTGGCCAATGTTGTCTCAAATTTAGGAAAGAGTCTTAAGGTTCTGTACAAACTAGTCCTAACTCCTAACCACAATTTATGCAGATATGCGTTTCTTTTGCTTTATGTAAATTTCTGTACAAGCTTTCTTTTGTTTCCTTCTTGGGTTAATATATCTTTTTGAAGTACGGTACCCATACGCTCTTTTTGTGTAAGACAGTATTTCAGATTCCAAACCTGAGACCAATGGCCTCTTTGGACCCCAAAATGAGATTGGTAATAGATCAGACGCCCACATTCTGAGGCATTTTTTTGATGACTGGCCACGGTCCCTTCAAGAGCCGGAAAACGCTGGAGTTAATGCTAGTTCGATGAACTCTGCCACCTGCCTATCAATTTCAATGCCTGGAAACTCATCGTCTGATGTGTCACTGAAACTGTCCACCGGAAATGGAGACGAAACGGCCTCCACCAGAGGCAGTGAAAGAAGGCAGCAACAACTAAATTGGAGTAGTCATCAAGTGACCTCCATGGGAGGACCTCTTGCCGAGGCCTTGAGACGCGGGTCATCCAATTCGTCTCCTACCAGTGTTCTACACCAGCTGTCTCGTGCTTCTGCTTCTGAAACTATAGCTATTTAGCACTTGATCTTAGTTTTTGTTTGTACATTTGTTAGCGCATTCAGTTTTGTGTTGTTTTTATAGTTGGTGGCCATAATAGGCCATCCTAATCATGATATTATGTTTTATGTAAAACGTACAAGGATGTGATTTTTTTCTTAAGTTCATATGATTTTTATTCGTTACTCGTACCCACAATAATTTGCCAAAGCTTCTGTTAGTCCTATCAGGTGAAATGTAGCCTACTTATGCAAGGAGATTAGCGTTACCCAACAAAAATTCCAAAAGCATTATGCAACATAACCCGCATTTTTATTCAATGCTCCATAATTTACATGATATTACAATGCCAGTCTATAAGTCTGAGGGGAAAGCGCATCAACTAGCAACTGCAATGATCTGGACAAGTCTAGTAGTGCAAGATAATTAAATAACGTCATAGAGCATGCTACTTCAGAAGGAAGCTAAGAAGTTTGTTCAGCATCTACCGTAACAACCATAATTTAGCTTGCAAAATATCACAACATTTACAGGGTGCCATGGGGAACTTTCAACACAGATGCCTACAAAGAGGTTATATACTCCTTATAATCCTCTTTGTTCTGCAATGTAGTTTTATATCTTCTGTTACCTCGTGTTCCTTTTTGGTTTGTCTTCAGGGGATGGTCAAAATCTGGAAATGGAAATGGAAATTCTGGCAGTGATGCAATTAACACTGCAAGGAACCCATGCCACTCTTACATCAGAAGCATGTAAGATTAACCGTCACTCCTTGACAGGTTCAGATGGATTGTCCACAAGAGCATAGACTACCGCCGTCCGACATGGTGAATATACCATAAAGGAACGTGGCCTGTCATTGTACCAACCTTCCTGCTTGTAAAGAGAAGAAATGAAAGTATAATGTCATTTCCACAATTGACAGAAAATCCCACAGAAGATCATTTCCACAATTGATAGAAAATCCCGCAGAAGAAAATTTAACTTAGAAGATCCAAGATCAAGGTCTTTAGTTTCAAGGTGGATTTCTTACGGAGGTAAAGAACTCAGAGGTGTGATTAATCCTGCCAAATCCTCCAAACAGTGAATCATCTGAATCCAAGACAATCTAGGACAATAGCCAGGTAGATGGTTAATCATCAGTGTTGAAACAAAGACAAAATGGGACATGATTAACAAAAACTCTTCATGATGCTTGTAACATTCATAATGTATTACAAGAACCAGTCGAAGCAAATTAACAAAAGCAAGGCTTGTAGGTAACCTTACAGATTTGGTCAAAAAGTTACCTTGTATTTTCCTGGTTTAAAGCAGCCGACACGGTAGTCTGAATAGCTACTAGTCCAGTGAAAGTTGAAGACAAAAACAAGATTCCCCCTCTCAAAGACAATAATCCGATCTCCTTCATCCTTCCGCGATATATACTGGTGATCAGTCGTCATGAACTGCATTGCGCCAATATTTTAAGGACTAGTTACCTCTGAATTTTAGTCCATAGAGATCAGGAAGTGCATTTATGCAATGATTACACATTATAAATGACGAACATCTTTACAAGATGGTATCAAAACACTGCAAACATAATTTAAATACCAATATCTCACGTTAATTAAAACCTTGTTATGCATATTCATTATGTTGACCTAATGATTCAAGGGCATGTTCATAGTTGAAGTTTGACCAAAAGATAGAAAATCAAGTCCAGAGCAATAATTGGTATCATAAGAGTTAAAACGATACCCTATCCATATACTTCTACCACCTTCCAAATGAAGGGATATCAACACCTTCCAACCGTATTTTTCACTACCAATATCTTAAGTTTAAATGAAGTACCAGTGAAGATCATGGAGATTTGTATAAGAACATTAAGAGCAGAAATATCTTGAGTAATAATTTAGGTATCATTTAATAATATTATATTATCTTATTATAGAATTGTATTCCTTACTATGATTAATAGATAGATTAGGCCTAACAAATAATATAAACTAGGACTTAGTGGTCATTGTGTCTGTGAAAGAAGACTTCAGTCCAATTACATTGAATAACTGTATACATTCTCCTCGTTTCTTTCATCTTTGTCTGTACTTTTCACACGTGCACACAATATCATAACCAAGTTGTGGTTATGGAAACCTATCCTCTGTTCTCCTAAGGAATACAAAGTTTTGATCCTGAGACCTATTCCCTTTAGGAGTACAAAGTTTTGATCCCAAGACCCCTAAAACTTCGCCTTTTCTTTTTCAGATAGAACTAGTATTATGTCTTACCCTCCTACAACTAAATGAGAGTGCACTTACAGCTTACCTCTATTCCGACAATACCTCTATTTTGTTATATTATCACAGCTCATACCATTACCTCTATTCTTATTTTTTCATTTTTGTCTTAACTGTATCTATTTTTTCTTCTTTTCCGAAAAATATTTTCCTCTGCTCTCTACTCTGTCAGGGTTCCCCCATTAAAATGCTGCTATTTCTTTACTATCAATTTTTGGTTTGGTAATTTTAGGATTTACCACAAAAAAAGAAAAAAAAAGTCAAAAATGGAAAAGATAAAAAATGATAAGAAGAATTCATTAATTCAGAGCTCATATGCAAGTGGGACATAAATAGCATTCACTTAACATTTCAAGGGGAAAGTATTTAATATAAGAATATTATTATATATCAATACAAGAATAATTTGAACATCAGCTTAAGTACTATTTAGTAAATTGTATTATCTTATTACAGAATATTGTATTGTTCTATTATGATAAACAGATGGACTAAATTTAATGGTTAAAATACCTTAGCATCCTATTAGTTTTTGTCTCCATGTGACCAAAAGAAAAGAGTCCAGTGTAAGATAAAGCTACTATAAATTTATTTTGTCCAAGGCATTATTTCTTGACATTATATTTCTTCAAACAATGACAGAAAAGCTTGAGGAATAGGCATCAAATGCATGTTCAAGTCAGAAAAATGGACACCCATGATTTTAAGGCCATAATCAACCAGAAATAATATCAAGTAATGAATACAAGAGCTTACACCATAGGTTTCTTCAAGATGTTGCATTGCCTGATCAAATTCTTGCATCCCACGATATCTTAGGTAATCTGCATCGCCCTGGTTACATAACCGATATATTTCAGAAACACATGGAAATCAACCTCAAAAAGCTACCTTCATGAGGCATACTACCCTTGTTGACTTTTAAAAGGACTAATATGAGAATGACCTTAGCCAATTGGTTCGTGATGGAAAAAGGAAACAAGAAAATAGAAAAAGATTCGTTAAGAAGAAATGAAGTATGAGAAAGAGACAGAAATTACAAAATCAAAGATGAAATCATATATAAGCTTATTCAAATGACAGCGATGGAATTGATAAAAACAAAAATATCATCAGAATTGGGGAAGAGGATTACAAGATCAAATCGTCGCCTACATTTATCGTAACTAAAATTGTTCCCAAGAACAACTTTTCCATCAGGAAGATGCTGGTCAGTCCTTGGAAAGTCAATCCACTCTGATTAATGGAAATAGAGAAAGAAAATACCAGTTTATTACGAGCCATAAGTTCAACAATGTTTAATCAATGACATAATCAATTAAACCATCAAAGAGTAAATCAGCTCATAATTGTACCCGGGTGTCCAAATTCATTTCCCATAAAATTCAAATATCCTTCTCCACCCAATCCCATAGTGATGAGCCTGATCATCTTATGCAATGCAATTCCACGATCTATAGTAGGTGTTGACGGTCTATCAAGAGCCATAAAGTCATACATATCCTGGAAAAGAGGACAAAGAATAAGATGATTTATGTCCAGCACACAAAACAAACTATCAACAATCTAGGTTGGCAGATCAATTCTAGAAAATAAAGCCATGACTATTGATTCTTACTATAAAGTCAACAATAAAGAAATAAGTAGTTTGAATTTTGACGGAAATATTGGCAGAGGAACTACTGAAGAAGAAATCTGAATCCAAGTTATCCTCCATAAAATAGACAAGAGGTGGTGATCTAGGTGTAAAACATTTGGCTTTATCATAGATACCAACAAAAAGGGGTCAACTGATAAGACACTAGAGATTACTTGTTTACATGGATCAATAATTTTACCTCTCACAATCATAACTATAGGGCAAGTTATTCTCACATATAGTATACGATATTCTCATATATAGAAAAATAGCTTTTAGTGCCCACGTTAAGAGATAAACAAGAATGTGCATAATTAGCTTATATCACCTTGTCCATCAACCAGAAGGCGATAGTTTTGTCACCAACAAGAGCTTGATCATGACTTTCAGCATAGGAAACACACTTCTCCAACCACCTTCTGTTAGTAAGAGTATGTACAATGTCACCCATCCTCCAGTCTTCATCCCTCTTCCTACAAGTAGCAACATGTTAAACAAAGCCTATATACAAGGCAGATTAAACTGAAGTTCTATGGGTTTCCTAAAGACCATACTTCAGAATTTCAATCCATTTGTCAGCAATCGCCATGTGAAGGCGGTAATCAAATCCTACGCCACCATCTTGAACAGGAAGGCAGAATGTTGGCATTCCACTGACCTATAAAGCAACATAGTATAAATAAATCCATCACTAAAGAGCTTGGGTACTTCATCACAGTGATAGGAGAATATAGATGTCAATAACTACTAGAGATGACATTAACATACATCTTCACCAATGGCTACAGCTTCGGGGAAGAGACCATGAATCATATCATTAACAAGCATCAGATAAACTAAAGCATCGACATCAGTGGCATATCCAAAGTACTCGTTGTAATTCCCAGTAAAAGCCACCTAAAGAAGAATGTCAGCAAAATAAGTACAAAAGAAAACATGAAGATATTTGCAATATAAAAAGTTGTCTCACATAATCAATCTTTTCCTGTGTTAAATTCACTAACCAAGTATATACCATGCATCTAACAGGTTAGATTATTGAGGACTGTCAGTGGGATATTATGACTAATATTCCTCTCAAGATACTATACAGCTGTAACTAGATTATACTGAGATATAGATAGGCTGTATATAGTTAATATAGAATAAGTTTGAAATCCCTTAATTTAAGGGATTAGATTAGATTAGATTAGATAGATCTGGATAACTTTCCAGATTTAAACTTCTACTCGTAATAGCCTATATATGGCTGTATACTTTCTATTCAAGAAATCAATTCCCCACTTTGTTCATGGGATCAAAGCTATAGCAGAACACTCGAGACCATGCAGGTCGAGTCGGAGATCTCTGCCGTTGGCTCATCTAGTGTGGCTCCACCAGCATCGAACCCATCCTCTCTCCAGAACAGTGCTGATAACTCCCAAACCAGCATAGTCAGTCACAGTCATAGACTGAATGGGAATAATTATCTACCATGGTCCCTCTCGGTGCTCATGTTCAAAAGAGAGGGAGGGAAAGAAAAATACTTAAGCACAACGCCACCTGCTGCATCCGACCCAAAATACTAGACTTGGATGGCCGAAAACAACCTTGTTATGAGCTGGTTGATCAACTCAATGACCCTGGAAGTCAGCGAGCAGTTCGTCTTAGCCACATCTGCGAAAGAAATTTGGGAAAACGCCAAACAAACTTATTCGGCTATCGAAAATACTGCTGCTTTGTTCCAAATTAAGAGTCTTTTGAGAGAGACCAAGCAAGGAGAGCAGATAGTGACTCAAAATTACACAGCATTGGTGAAGCTATGGCAACAATTGGATCTTTATGATCCTCACCAATGGATGTGCAATGAAGATTTGACTTGTCGCAGGAGGATTGTGGAACGGGAATGAGTGCATGAGTTTATGGAGGGCTTAAACTCAGTTTATGATGATGTTAATGGCAGAATCATGGCTACCAGTCCTCTTCCAACGGTCATAGGAGCAGTTAATCTTGTTAAGTGTGAAGAACGCAGGAGACAACTAATTCATGGGACTCTAAACAACAATGGGGTTCCTGAATCCTTACTTATGGCTGCCAAAGGAACTATTGGACCAGAATCAAAGAAAAAATCAAGTAAGCTTTGGTTTGAACACTGTCAGAAAAATGGGCATACCAGAGATACTTGCTAGAAGATCCATGGCAAGCCGCCCAATCTGAAAAACAGAACCAGAACAGAGAGCAAAAGCTATGCAGTTGCTGGAAATGACAAGGCAGAAGGTGAAAATGTACCGGTGAGCAAGGAGGAGGTCGAGCAACTTAGAAAAATTCTCAGCATATGATCTAAAAGCTGAAAAGGTTGTATCTACGAGTCATATGGTGAATACAAGTAACACACACACTGCCTTGGGGGTTAAAACCCCAAATTGTGGCATTTGTATTGTCAATTCAGGGGAAAATGACCATATGACCTATGATAAATCTTTATTTGTTGATATTCTGTCTTGTCAAGGTCATAGAACTGTCAAGGTAGCAAATGGACAGGTTCTTAAGGTTGAAGGAATAGGAACTGTTATAATGGCTGATAAACTTGTCTTAACCGATGTTCTTTACGTAGCTGGTCTGGACTGCAACCCGCTGTTTGTGAAGAGACTTACTAAAGAGCATGATTGCACAGCTAACTTTTACTCTAATGGGTGTGTTTTCCAGGATTTGGAGTCGGGGAAGAGGATTGGCAGTGCTAGGGAGTTTGATGGATTATATTATATTGACAGCTCAAATGGCAGTAAAGCAAATGCTACTGTCATCCAACACTGAAATTGCACTTTAGCACTATATGTTAGGCCACCCTAGTTTATCTTACATGAAACAATTATATCCAACTTTTTTCAATAATAAGGATTCATCTTTTCCGTGTGAATTTTGCCAACTCCCTAAACACACACAAAATTCCTACTACCTCGTGCTTATGAACCCACTAAACCTTTTTCTACCATACATAGTGATGTCTGGGGCCATCAAGGATTAAAACCAACAAAAATGCCAAATGGTTTGTAACTTTCATATATGATCATACGAGATTGACTTGGGTATATCTCATAAGAGATAAAGCAGAAGTTTTTTAGATTTTTAAGGAATTTTACTCCTTTATACTTAATCAATTTCATGAAAAAATTCAGATTTTTAGAAGTGACAATGGGAAAGAATACGTAAGTCAAGCTTTGACCAATTTTTTATGACCAATGGTATTATACACCAAACTTCATGTGTCAATACACCACAACAAAATGGTGTATTTGAGAGAAAAAAATAGGCATTTACTTGAGGTTGCAAGGTCTATTATGCTCACTACAACTGTTCCAAACTATTTTTGGGGAGAGGCTATTCTTACTTCTAATTATCTAATAAATCGAATGCCTTCAAAAACATTGGGTTTCCCCACTCCTTTACAGAAATTACTTGAAACGCATCCCTCGGTTCCCTTTCTTAATCAACTACCTCCCAAAGTATTTGGTTGTGTTGCCTTGTTCATAATTACCATAGTGGAAAACTTGAACCCCGAGCTTATAAGTGTATCCTGTTGGGCTATTCTTCTACTCAAAAGGTTACAAGTGTTTTTCTCCTACTCTCAACTGGTTCTTTGTGACAATGGATGTAACTTTTTTTGAAAATCAACCCTATTATCCAAAACCACCCATTCACGGAAAGAATTGTAAGAGTGAATGGCTGTTTTCAGTAAATGACGGCACACCAGACACACTATCCCAGAAAAATATACTTTCTCTTTCACCTTCTGCACCTGACTTTGATCAAATCAAACCTGATACTTTCACTTCAGAGGCCCCTCAACCCTTTGAGCCCACTGTAACAAATGATCCCATCCCCCAACCAGATAAGAATTCCACTGAAAATGGTGAATATGATAAGGAGAAGGATACCAAAACTAGGGTGGACAAACCAAAAAACTATACCAGATTTTACACAAGAAGGGAGGAACAAAACAAGGAAATGAGCAGCAAGCAGCAAGCAGCAAGTGAAACTGAACAGGATAAATCCATCATACTTTTCGAGCAAGGTCATGAATCAGAACCTGCTACAAATTCTGAGGAGTTTGGTTGGCCTATAGCACTGAGGAAGGGAGTAAGATCATGTACAAGGCACCCAGTCGGCAACTTTGTCTCTTATAACAGATTATCTCCACATTTTTAGACCTTTGTTGTTCAGTTATCTACTGAAAAATTACCTCATAATTTTCAGGAGGCTGTCAAGGATCCCAAATGGAGGGAGGCAATAAATGATGAACTAAGTGCACTCAGGAAGAATCAAACTTGGGTAGA
Organism: Erythroxylum rufum; assembly: GCA_027478365.1. Taxonomy (NCBI): domain Eukaryota; kingdom Viridiplantae; phylum Streptophyta; class Magnoliopsida; order Malpighiales; family Erythroxylaceae; genus Erythroxylum; species Erythroxylum rufum. The sequence continues at coordinate 56,234,057 of JANIHZ010000004.1, read as the reverse complement.
AACAGACTTACCCCAAGGAAAAATTGTAGTGGGATGCAAATGGGTGTTTACCATCAAATACAATTCTGATGGAAGTATTAACAAGTATAAGGCAAGACTTGTGGCTAGGAGGTTTACACAGACACATAGGATTGACTACCAGGAAACATTTGCACCAGTAGCTAAACTCAATACAATTAAGATTCTATTGTCACTAGCTGCCAATCTAGACTGGCCCCTACATCAGCTTGATGTCAAAAATGCCTTTTTGAATGGTGATCTTGAAGAGGAGGTGTATATGGAGTTGCCACCAGGATTAGGAGGAAACAACCACCCTCAGAGAGTATGCAAACTTAAAAGTCTCTGTACGGCCTAAAGCAGTCACCTAGAGCATGGTTTGGAAGATTTGCAAGAGCAAAGAAGAATCTTAATTACTATTAATGCCAGGCTGATCACACCCTATTTATTCAGTGTTTGACTAGTGGTAGGATAACTATCCTTATTGTCTATGTTGATGACATCATCATTACAGGTGATATAATTGGGATGGTATACAGGAGTTGAAGAATTCTTTGGCTCAAGAATTCGAAATCAAAGATATGGGTAACTTGAGATATTTCCTTGGAATGGAGAAGGCCGGATCTAGTAAAGGTATCTCAGTGTCTCAAAGGAAGTATACTCTTGATCTTTTAGAGGAAACTAGAATGCTAGGAGCAAAGCCAGTAGAAACACATATGGAATCAACATATAAGTTAAGTTTTAAAGAGGGTGGCACACCAGTGGACACGGGCAGATATCAAAGATTGGTGGGAAAACTAATTTATTTATCTCATACTCGACCAGATATCAATTTTCCTGTCAGTGTGGTCAGTCAATTTATGAGCAATCCTCAAGAGGAACACATGGAGGCAGTGATTAGAATCATGTACTTAAAAATGACACATGGAAAGGGGTTGTTCTTTAAGAAAGGGGGAGTAAGGAGCATTAAAGTTTTCACAGATGTTGACTGGGCCGAATCTGTAACTGATAGATGGTCCACAACAGGCTATTGCACCTTTGTGTGGGGCAAGTTAGTTACTTGGAGGAGCAAGAAGCAACCAGTGGTTGCAAGAAGTAGTGCCGAAGTAGAGTATGGAGCTTTGGCACTTGGAATATGTGAAGGAATATGGATCAAAAGGCTCCTAGCAAAACTACAAATCACAAAAGAGCCTCAAGTGAAAGTGTAATGTAATAACATGGCCACAATAGGGATTGCAAAGAACCCTATACATCACGATAGAACCAAGCATGTGGAGATAGATCATTTCATCAAAGAGAAAGTAGAATCTGGATTAATTGATCTTGCCTATGTGCCTACCAGTAGTCAAGTTGCAGATGTTTTTACCAAGGCACTTGCAAGAGTCAAATTTGAAGAACTTAGTTGCAAGTTGGGAATGATCAATATCTATTTACCAACTTGAGGGGGAGTGTTGGTGGGATATTATAACTAATATTCCTCTCAAGATACTATACAGTTGTAACTAGATTATATTGAGATATACCTGTATATAGTTAATATAGAATAAGTTCGAAATCCCTTAATTTAAGGGATTAGATTAGATTAGATTTGATAGATCTGGATAATGTTCCATATTTAAACTTCTACTTGTAATAGCCTATATATGGTTGTATACTTTCTATTCAAGAAATCAATTCCCCACTTTGTTCAAAACAATTAACTGTTTCAAGAATACCTGCAATCCATGGTGGGTGTACATCATTGAAGTAACACCATCAAATCTGAACCCATCAAACTTATACTCTTCCAGCCACCATCTTGCATTTGAAAGAAGAAACCTTAATACCTGAATCAAACAAGTAGAACAGATCCTAAAAACATCAACATCAAGGGAAAAAAAATGGAACACCAATTATAATTTAATGTACTACACATTAAATTACATACTTCCCAGCTTCCATAATTGAAAAGGCGGGAGTCCCACATCCAATGGTAACCTCGGGACCCAGAGTGAAAGTAATGACTATCAGTTCCATCAAACATGTTCAGTCCATCTAGCGTATTGTTTGAGGAATGGCTGCATTTAATTGATAAAAGACAAGCCATTAAAATCAGAAGACAAAAGAAACAAGAAAGAAAATCTGACTATGGAGGATGTGACATCTAAAACAGTGGGCAGACGAAAGAAGTGTCTATTACATTAAATTCGGATTTATATCCAGCGAAATGGGACAAGTAACAACACTTAACAAAGTATCTACAGCAGCAAGTTATTAACACCATGACGAGTCTTGCAAAACAAGGTATGTATAATATCTTGTTTTGATCATGAATATTTGGAATCCAAATTATGCAAGGAGAGATGGTTTATGTTAATTACAAATATAGGACAAAATAAAATAGACTCGATTTCTATTATAGACTAATAAAAGTATCCTTTAATTGAAAATTGATAGCTATAATAATTTAATCAGAAATCGATAATACGAGAAATACTTCAAAAATAGGAATTTTACTTTTTATATATTTATGGGTAGAAACAATCAGGTAGTACTCCACCGATTCCAATCCAAAATATTTATTTCATTTGTAGGCCACTTGGACACCAGGTCCACTATCAACAGCATCACTTAGTTCAAATACAGCATTGAGATTTTTTACTAGAACGTGACTAATTTCTAAGATCGCCCACGACTTTCAGTTGATCATACAGAATTGCCAACAATTTTTTTTCCAAAGTGATCATATAACAAATAAAGGGAAAGAGGATGTATATAAATAAATTTAAATATATTTTATAACCCAATAAACCATATGTTAGTATGTCTATTTTTCTCTTCCTTGCTAGGGTGGCCCTTGGGAAACCAAGTGTCTATTATTCTGTGTTTGACTAGCTTCATAATCACAAGGTTTACACTATTCAATGAGGGGTATGGTAGTAAAATGTGATGAAGACGAAATCATGTTGCAATACAATTCATCCATACTACCTAAATGTAAAACACTATAGGAGTTGAGAAATCAATCAAGAGAAACTAGTCATCACCTTGAGATACTTCTAAAAACATTCTAAATTAATACACAATTTATGATATGCATAATAAAAAGGAAAGTTTTACAAAATAAATCAACTTAAATATAAAAAAATTTGATTTATTAATGAAGTTTCTTATCTAAAAGAATTTCACAATAAGTTAGTTTACTCTTTACTTATGCTTATTCTTTTTTTGTAGTTATCAAGATAAAATATTATTCAAAAACCTTTAAATTTTATTATGTATTTACAAATTATTAACGTATTTTATATAGATATCTAAAATATTTCTAAACTAAAACAAGGACTTCAATTTATGAAAGAAATACTTAATAAGGAAAAAAATTACCATAATAAACAAAATCATCTTCTCCAATTAAAACAATTTATTTTCCTTAAAGAAATTTATAATTCATTTTTTATGGACTTCTTACCACTTTAACATAAGAGAAAAATGATAAGATGTGAACAAAAAAAATTAAAAATCAACAAAGGATAGAAAAATTCAGGATCTAAGAAGCTTAAAATAACATAGATAGAAATTTTTTAATTACAAAGTGATTATGAAGAAAACAAAGAAATAATCTTACAAAAAGAGTTGGGTTCTTTAATCCTATTTCATGGTTGACATGAATAGAGAAAGAGGAGAATAAGGGCATGAATAAAGAAATAGGAGAATAAGGGCTTAAATAGAATAATGAAAATGAAAATTTTCTTTATAAAATTAGAACATAAATAAAAAAGATTGTTAGAAAATCAATCCATTAAGCCAAATCTTAATTAATTATTTTATCTAAAAACAACTTATATATCATTAAATTTAATACTTCTTAGTTGCCTTCTGTAACATATTACTCATAACTATGAATGGCTGTTATTATGATAATTGGCTATATGTATATGCCAATATTACAACATTTAATACTAAAAACAAGAGATAGAAGAACAAGAATTTGAAGAATTGTAAGAAATGAAAGCTTTTGAATAAATTCAGACGGAGCATGAAAAGTTTAATTGAAAAATAATTGTATCCAATTAAATGTTTCTTGTAATCAATTATTTAAATTTAAAAAATTATAAACATATATAGCATTATCCTTTACTCATTATACACACTTCTATTAAACAAAAGAGAGAAGAATAATGAATTAATTAGTTAAGCAGTTTAAGTTGTAAGAATGGGACTCGCATACCTTCTCTTTGTATCGACTTTACAACATATACAGTATACAGACAAATGTTAGTAGTTCAAGTAAAGGATCAAAAGTATACAAAATAATTATCAGGCAGCAGCCCCACTCTTCTTCTGAATAGATCTAACTAGTCAGTGTCCTAATCCTTCTCCCCTATGAACAACCACAACCACATCATTCATTCTACTACCAGATTAACATCCTATAATGCAAATCATCAGTTCAACAATGTAATCAGGGCAGGTTCTTGACATCTCTTAACAATTTCATGCAAAATCAAGTACTTACCTGTGAACAATATCCATGAGAACAAGTAAGCCTAATTCATGAGCTTTATCAATCAATGACTTCAAGTCATCAGGGGTTCCAAATCGACTACTAGGTGCAAAAAAATTAGTGACATGGTACCTGCACCATATCAACGTGAATTTTCAATTCTTTTAACACTAACAAAATAAAACACTATGCAAACAGGGCATCTATTGAACAAAAAGAAAATAGAAGAAAGCGTTGATGAGGTTTATGTTATAAAACATACCCAAAACTAGCATAATACGAATGCTCTTGAATGGCCATTATCTGAACAGCATTATAACCAAGCCTTTTGATGCGAGGCAAAACCTCATCTCTAAAGTTGGCATATGTGTTGATTACGGGTTCCTGAATTTAATATGGGTAGGAATACAAAAGAAGAAAAGAACAATGAATTAAAAGGAAGATATTAATTTAAACTAAATCCTAGCTAAATTTTTATCTAGAATGATTTGAATCCTCATTACCAAAAATAGAAAAAAAATTCCTCATGGAAAGTAAGACAAGCTAGCAACACAAACGGTGTGGAATCATCATCATTTAAGATTAGTCACTGAAGTGTTATACCACTCATCACAACAGAATAAATAACTTTCTTTTTAAAGCAGGCATGTTCTTTTCCCTTGCAACTGTGGCATTACAGGGCAGAAAAAATTTCATGCTAGGGTGAGGAAAAATATGCAGCTACCCAATCTGGTATTAAACAGCACTTGCAAATTCCGAATCTGGAGTAATGCCTCACTTCACATACATGGTAATATGACATCATTCTTAGGTCAGTAATCTTGTTGATTCTCTATAACAATGAACTTTGAAGTAGAGAGTAAACACCCAGTAAGTTGTCACCCTTCTTGGGGCTTGTCAAGGACAAGAACAATTATGAACAAGGCTTCCAGAAAAGATAACCTTTCTTGAGGAGTTAAAATTTGGAATACTATTCCAAAAGGTTCCAATTCCAACTACCGAATGCATAACAAGGCTACTACTCCAATAGTCCTTAAGGTCCTTTCAACACAACAATTGTTGTTACAACTACAGCTAATAATAGAAATGGGCCCTTGTTTTCTCTTGTGTTTTCTTTCATAATGACCAATGAAGTCCATAACATATTGAGTATCCCAATTCATCAAAATCAAAAGAAAAGAGCTGGGGAAGAAGCATACCGGACTACTCATTCCAACATGTGACTCATAAATCCGAAGGGATTTTGGTTTCTTTGGTTGAGGATGCTTGAATATGTATTTTTCCTGCAATCATTTGAAAATTGAAATCAAAATAAATGTAAGATGTTCTGAAATATCAGACACAACCTGAGATAGCTCCCTCATCTGTGAACAAGCATTGCTTTGCAGATACAGAAATGTGTAGCAACTCACAAATTATTAGTATGGATCATAGCTAACAAAAATATAGACATTTAATAAGGTTATTTTTCAGAAAACAGAGTAAGTAAAGAGAATATAGTTAAAAGCAAGATAAAATATATGGTTGAATTGTACCTCCCCTGGTGGATCATAATAAATGCCGCTGTATGGGATTTCACCTGGAGCCTGAACTGCAAACTTAATCCATGCAGGAATTGAATCTTTTATACCAGATGGAGTGTCCATTCGTATCTACAAGGTTATGATTAAAAATTACAGGTTTTGATATGCTAAGGAGCTTCAGCTTCACAATATTTGGGATCTTCAGACAGAGTAGCAGTGTGACACTTAATAACTTGACAACCTAAACTGAGTAAAATAACATCTTGAAAATACCAATGAATACTGATTAAAATGAAATATCTACATGAATATAAAATGATGCAAAGGTTAAACCAATGTTTACTAATCAAGGTGGATAATTGCGACAAACTGACAATTCATAAAATTTTGAAACAAGTATATAAAAATGAAGCTAGTTACTTTAAAGTTTTTCACAACAGGTATATAGCAATCATGTGGCTAAGGGAATAATTTGCAATTTGAGTGTAAAACTAGAAAGAAATACATTATTTAATATTATTCAAAAGCTTCAGAATATGGCTGATTGGCCAACAATAGTCTTCTATGTTGGTTACTACAGAAGACTGCAGATGGAAAAGATTACATGAATTTCAGACTAGATGAACTCTTCACTGTATCTTTTCATTTTTCAATCTTTTCCAAGCAACAACTATTACTTGAAAGGAGTTGCAAACAGTTGTTTCAGTTTTTTTCTGAATGATTTAGATAGTATATAAAATAAATAACCTCCCAAATATACAAGTCTTATAAACAAAATTGGGATACAACACTTACACATGAAATTCATTTCTACTTCAAAAGAGGCTCTTGTGTGTCCTGTTCTTTTATTTTAGTAAGTTAAACTAAAGAAATCCCCACAAGCTCCCTCAACCATCTTATATATGACAGGTATGTATCGACTAAAAAGGAAGAGAAGTCAACTAATTTTCATTTCTGCTGAAGAAAGGAGGAAACTGCTGGAGGAAAAATTCAATGGCAATGAGGGCTGCTATTTACAATTCCTAATTTTAGAATTAGAGTATTTGTCATTCCGCAAAGTTACCTTCACCCGAGAACCATGGGGAATTGCTGGTGAGCCATCTGCATTGTTTGGCAAAAAGATCTCCCAAATGCCAAACTCGTTCTGCAAGATTTTTTTTGGGTGGAATTTTTAAATAGAATAGCAGGATAAAATTGGAATAAAATAAGAACATGCTAACCCTGAAAAAAGGTAAAAATATATAAATATTTGAAAAGGTCATTACCCTTTCATTTTCAACTAGAGACTGTCACCAGAAAAAATCTTATCCAAATGCAAGTCCTTTTTATTATTATACAAATAACAGCAAGAAAAGATTAGTGAAATCTCATTCATAACATTAGTTTTCCATTCATGCTCCTTCAAGTTTGTAGCCAGCACACTCATCTAAAACCTCCTTCTAACCCAAAACACTTTTCCCCTTCTCCCCACAATCCCCTTCCCTGAATCCAAAAGAAAGTTAGTCAAGAGTGCAAAGACAATACGAAAGAACATGCATCCTAATGGTCCTCAAACCAACCAATCATACAAAAGCATAGAGCTACCAACAATTACAAGCCAACCTAAGCAAGCTATCTGGTTCAAGTATATTATTTAACTAATGGCCAACCTAGTGTGTCACCATGATTCCCTTAACCAAAATGATCATTATAAAATATATGGAAAATATCCTTGACATCTCTAGTTAACAATTGAATAGAGATACAAAGAAGAAGAAGGATATGAAGAAGATAAGTCACACAAACTAATTTTTAGCGCCAAAAGCTTTTGTTTTTAACTAATTAATCTAAAAGTCTAGAAAACAATTCTGACAGCAGCAATAGGAGCAAAACAAATTTGATAGGATGCTTAACCCAAAAGGTTGAGAAAAATTTGCTAAGGCAACATACCCGGGTCATTACGTCTGAATTTGGATTCCAATTGTTGAAATCTCCAATTAGTGCTGCCCACTGAGGACAAGTAGATAATCAACATATTGACGAATGTGATGCATATAAAAAAGAACAGCATTCAACAGCCATTCAGATTCTTTCCCTAGCTGGTTTTTAATAGCTGCTCCTTAAATTAGAGGTCGAAAAGTGTCTGGCAGTTCATACATCAGAGTAGGCATATGCTTTACATTAAAGGCTATGGGACCAGGCACAAAGGATTCAACTCCAGCCAGAACTGACTAGCAATTCCTATAAAATCTTACTAAAATTCCTTTGTTGATGGAATTCTGAGGATAACTTTACAAAAAGGTAAAAAGGTAAGGAACTGAGACAAACAAACCTTAGCTCCTGGAGCCCATTCCCTATAGGTTATCCCTGTTTCACTGAAACGCCATTTGAAATTATCATCAATAACAAGAAAATCTCTAAAATTTAAGTGCCAAAAGAAAACGAGAGCTCCAGCTATAGGCGAGATTTCTTGCATATTTGTGTGTGTGTGTGTTTTGAGTGGCGGTGTTGACGTTTTGGGTAAAAACAACGTAAAACCCCAAAGGAAATGCATATATGAAGATAAACACAACAATGAGAAAGAAAGGGGTATTCAATTCAAGGGACTACTGCAGTCCTTTTGAAAAGTCCTGCCATAATAAATTCAACACTTCTTTGAACCACCTATCTGCCCAGATGCACTCAATAATGAAAAGCATATCTACTTATGATGTTTTCAAGTTCCTACACCCATAGTTGGACATGCGCTTTAATAAAATGAGAAGCTGGACATCATAAGATATGCATGAGAGAAAGGATTTACATCTAACTTCCAAATAAGAAATAACAATGATCAAAACTGGAAATGGTGCCCAAAAATTCTTTCAAGTTTACATTGCTCAATTAACTACTTTATCTTGAACTTGAATACTTATATCAAGTAGCAAGGCACTATAAACTATGGGAACTTGGCACTTCAGAAAAGGGAAGATCTCCCCAACTTTAGCACGTCTAACATAGAGAAGCATTTTCTCATAATAGGCTCAAAATAAAGACTAAGAAAAATATTAAAATATTGCACTTGCTACCATCAATTGTTTACTGTACATCTGATCAACAAAAAATACAAGTGAAAACATACCAAATTACTAATGAATGCATAAATAAGCTGGAATTTTTATTCAATTGAAATGTAAGCAGTAAATAGGTTCAAAATGCACAATATCAGACAAAGATAAATACCTGCGAGTGAAACCAAATTTTTCATAGCCACGAGAAAATGCCTCCAAACCACCTTCACACTTATCAATTGCTTCACGCATTTTTTTGTATTGCGCATATCTGTCGATTTATTTATTACAAATATTTAGGTACTTTATCCCTTATTATTTAACTTCAATCGGAAAAAGCAGTAAATGGATAAAAATAAATAACATACAACTTAGTACAACAACAACCCAGTGAAAATCCCACTGATACGCGGGATTTGGGAAGGTTCAGTTATACACAACCTTATCCCTAAATGGTAAAGAGGTTGTTTTCGAAAACATATAACTTAGGGTGAAGTGAAAACAGAGATTGAGGGGCATCTCACCTGTAATCGAGATGTTGACGAAATCCTGTCAAGCTTGGATCTATTTCATAGATTTTCTGTCCTATGCCAGGTGGGGGTATGACCCTCGGTTTAGGTTTAGGTATTGGAATGCTTACTGCCTCACTCAAAGAATCCACTGCCACCTGCTTTTCTTCATCTTCAATACTCTGTTCATCTTCCATTGTCAAACTCTCTGTATCCTCAACTACCTAAAGAACAATATGGAAGTAAAGGCAAGTAAAATTTTTTGCAGAAACTGAATGGCAGATACATAACATTGTCATAACTATTAAGTCAAAGGAAACAAAAAATGAAAATACAAGAATAATTACAAATAGTTAACAGTCAATCAGCTACTTCTGCTGATATTCAACCATTCATACAAAAGCACAAACCCAAAAAATATCTTGGGCTTTCTCCGTAAGAGAATTTTTCCACCATGAAGAAGAGATTCAAGTAGGACTATGAAGTGAATAATACCTGTGTACATTCAATATCCTAATGTTGTTAATTTAAATGTTTATCAGCATATTCAACCAACAACAACCGGATAGGCCAAATTCAAGCGTTTAAATAATTATATAAAGATCAAACGATCCCAATCAAAACAGAACAAGTAAAGCAAGCCAAGAAAGCTCCAAAGAGATGTTTGTAAGTTTGGAATATACATAAGTTGACTCTTACAGCCTTTATCACACTTGTACAGGTTCCCTGGAACTTCCTTCAAGGAAGGATTACAACATATCTCCTTTATCTTCTACTTTAGTCACATTGCCACTTACTAACTTTTAAAGAACTGCCAATGAGGTGCAATAAGTTTGATTTTTCCAGCACAAGCTATGCCATTTAAAGAAAAACGGATTCACTAATTGTTTCGTGTACTTACAACCAAATACTTTGCTCAACCGATGATCTAAAAATAGGAACTGGGAATTTCAAAATATCTCCTTCTTGACTTTGATTTGCATAAAACTTTATAACTGCTCTTAAATCCCTTCAGCAGAATAATTATTCAAAAGTTGGTGCAGGTATAACCCATCAAAAAGGTTATGCTGAATATGGATGATAGATAATACAATAACTGCACTTTAGGCCATCCTGCTTTTCAAGTAAAAGGACTCATCCAACGGGACAACCAGAATCAGACAGCAAGTCCACATCTCCCATAGAATATGATTACCCGGCTTTTCTTCTTTCACGAGTTCCCAAAACTATTAGAGGTAATATATATGTGGTTCACAACTTTATAACAATCAGTTTCTCTAGAGGGATCACCCGAAATAAAGTATCTTTTCAGCACAACAGTCAATTTCTTATCTTTGGTTTAAAAAGTCACGTAAAGAGCTTATCAACCTTCTGCTTCCAACAACAAACAACAAATTCTGATTTTATAGATAGCATTTAGCGCAGGGAATATATGCCTTGACAATGAATCAACAATAAGAAATGTGTGATTCTACATGTGCACAAGTATTACAAACCTGAGTATGTTGTGAAGCTGTGCCAGGAGACTCTGACTGATCTGTAGACGGAGAGGTGTCAACAGCCTCGCCACCGGGAACAAGCACTTTCTCAGAGGTAGTGACAGTAAGATTTGAGGAGTCGGAATCATAAGATGATTTTCCAGCAAAGATCTTCCCTACAAGCAAGCTCTAATTTAGTTGTACATGCATGGTATAAAGATTATTTACAAAAGAAAGAAATCACCCAGCACATACAGCGAGGAGTACTATTAAAACAGGAGAAATACTTGATTAATAATCACTTTATATAGTGAAAAAAAAATATTGCACCAAGGTACCACCTATCTGATCAAAGGTCTGAAAATCCAGAAAATTTTCATCTTCGGTTACCACAACGCACACACATTCCCAAACCAAAGCCAATCAATAATGACTCTAACGACGGTTACCACCCATGAAGTGTCCAAACGTAACAGAAAAAGAAAAAAAGACGAGCTAAAAATAGCAACACAGAGAGATGAAGACGGAGAAATAGGAGGTACAAGAAAAAGGCTGCTTCTTGAAGAACATCGAGATTCCCGCACTGCGACGAGCACCATGGAAGGTCGATAGAGAGTTGTATGCTGAAGGAGCACACGGAAATCTAACCCCCGAGAGAGTGTAGTACACCATTGTATTTCGCTTTTCTGCTAGAGAAGGAGAGAGAAAGGATGTGGTGTGTTCTTCTAGAAGTAAGTGTACTTGATCTTGAATATTTAAAAAGACGATAGGGTATTGGTAGATCTAGATTCTAGAGAGAGAGGGAGCGATACCTGAGCGAGAATTGAGAGGCAGCAGTGGAGATAGTGAGACTTATTAATATAGGGAAGAAGA
>JANIHZ010000004.1:56205776-56221253 GCA_027478365.1 Erythroxylum rufum | reverse complement strand
ATTATTAATCGAGATAGAAAATAGAGATATGTTATTTTTCTTAAAAAAAAACATGTTGTCAAAATTCAGAGAAACGATATTTTCTAGTTTCTGTAAAACTATTGTGATTTTTTTATTTTTACAAACACAAAATCACAACAGAATAAACCAAACACGTTTTATTTATCTTTTTTTTTTTTACAAAAATGACAATAAAAAATGGAAAAAACAAAAAAACAAAAACAATCAGCCCTAGCTGATGCGAGTGGAACTCAAACAGAAACGAGTATCTAAAAATATCTGCTCGCAATGCCAGCCCTTGACACGGAATCGCAAGTGGGCTGGAATGGAAAAGGCATATACCAGAGTACCACTCCAGTGCCAAGTGAACACAACAGTAAGATCACTAATCATTGTCACTCCTCACGAATGACATGCTAACAACTCTTAATAGTTAATACTCAAATGTTTCTATGTTCATTTACTGTAAGTAACCACCAAATGATAGCCGAGTAATCCCAAGCAAAGACATCACGGCAAATTCAGAGCAGGCTTTGCCAGCTCATATCATTCTATCATAATTCCTCTTTAAGCTCCGTCTTTTGGAGATTAGAAACTTATAACCAACCACCACATTAGATGAACAGGCGTCATAGCCTAAGTCAATAGTCCATGCTTATTTTCAAATAAAAGTTCCATCTGCCTCCTGGATTAAAGACAAATGACACATTCTATAACTAGAGAGTTCAGTAATCCTGGATGATTACATATTTTGGAGTAATACACTCACAAAACCAAGCTGAATAAGAAAAGTCTGTCAAAGAAATGCATCCAGATTTGCCAGGATTTAGTTAAGTGCTGGCCCATCTGTGATTTCATGCCATTTTGGTTGGATTATCAGTATCGCGGACTAGCTTCATTGAAGGAAGCACAATTGCAGCAATTGGATTACTCTCTATTCCCCCACCTTCATCAATGATTAATCTATGATCTTCAATACGAAGCTTCCCATGGTGACCACTAACTACAACGGTTGGTTTCTCAATTAAAGTCTGGAAGAAATCAAATAACAGTCACACATATCAGAAGGATAGCAGGATATGCAAAGTAACATCTCCCCACTAAACTGTAGCTAATGTTAGAAATTTAAGCAACAGGAAAGTGTTCCAAAACGCAGACTTTTTTAAGTTATGCAGTGCACCCTCACCTGTGGGATATCCCAGACATTTTTCCTTCCACTAAGTGCTTCGATCTTGGGAACCAGGGTATCCTTGGCTTTTAAAGATTTCAGCTGCTCTTCAACATCTTTCCCTTTCTCTAAACCAGCATGCACAGCAATCAATTTGCAGTGCTTAATTCCTTCTCCGCTTTCTATGCATACATCATCCTGGAACAGTAATTGCGCATTACTAACGATCAAAGAACTTCAGCTTATGTTTCTACAGTTCCAAAAGCAATTGAAACTTACACCAATATGCATCCATGAACTACAAATAAATAGCCAAAGAAATGATATCGATTTGTTTTGATCACTTGTCACTTAAAAGAGCACACCACCAAAGACAACAAACCTTACCTCTTCATGAACCCAAACCAAATTAGCCAAAAAGTTCTTGTGCTCATCAGGAACCGCATTAATCAAATCTGCGCACAGCAGTTACTCCCTCAATACAAATTCAACAAAATCATATCAAATTCAAAAGAATGCCAATCTTTCTACCAGCAATAACAATCTCATTCAATGTTTTGAATTTCACAATCAGATTGCCCCAACATAAATCCCTTCGGATACGAATAAGAAATGAGCCGATATCGTAACAAGCCCAATACTCAAACAACTTAAGCAACAGAACGTTGACACACCAAATTCACCATCAGAAATCAATAGTAAAATCCAATCATACCAGTAGATCCATGAGGGACACCATAAGACTCGAAGGTAGGGCCAGCATCATATATAGAACCTCTGTACTCGATTCCTTTGGCAACATTAAACCTCGCTTTAATAGTACCAGCCCATCGCCTCCCTTGCAAATACATATTCTCGTAACCATCTCCCTTGTACCACCCTTCTCTCTCCTCATTATCCTCGTACTCCTTCCAACCCTCTTTAAACGGCACGCCATTCCGGGGCTCCGGTAAGAGCCCGAGAAAAGCCGCAAAAGCGAGGTCGTGATTACCGGAGAGAAACACGTGCTTTTGGTTTGGGTACTTAGAGGGCAAATTTATCAAGAAATACAGAACCTTTTTGGTGTCTGGGCCACGGTCGCAATAATCACCCAGAAATATGACTAGTGCAGAGTTAAATTCTTGTGGGTTGATGAGGGCTTCGAGATTTGCCCAGAGATTTTGGAGCTTGGTTATGTGACCATGAATGTCACCTATACAAATGACGATTCTTGGTTTGTTGTGGTTTGGGTATGTCATTTTTGGTACACAGATTGCCTGTTTAGCTTACAAGATTGTAACATTTATATCAGTTTCCCGATAGGGTTCGTCCTTCGTGCGTCCAGTATTTTTTATTTACCGCATAGAACTGCTGTTACATTCCCATTCACTCCAAATGCTAAATGGGTGAGATCCAAATTACTGAAGTTCACAATGCCTTTAACTCAAGGGAGCTCCTAGGTTTGAACTGGGCAAGTTTTAGTGCATGTGAAATCCCAATAGCTGGATAAAAGCAAACCAAGATACATATACACAGCGGTGAAAGCCGCAAAACGTGGCAGTAAAGTGAATTGCTTGATTGCAAAATCTGTTTTAAGGGTCACATATATACAGAGAGGGACCAACTCCGTCTCCCTCATAGCTCAGCTACCAACCTTCATGACACAAACGATCAGCCTTGCCTCAATGTTTTCAATTAAATATACATTAGTAAGTTCCTAGATTATTAACACGAGGCAAGAACAGGCTAACTTTAGAACAACTCAAACTCAAGGTGCTCTCCTGTAGTCTTAAACTCCAAATACTTGTTCATTTCATGTGAGGCTGATTTTGGAACTCCAATATCATAGAACTCTGGCAATTCCGGTGGAATGGCACATCGTATCAGCGCCCAATTTAGGCCCTCAAAGAATGGATGATGCTTGATCTCAGCAGCTCCTCGCTCTGATCCCAACCGGTTTTCAGGTTCCTTCACCAGTAGTCCACTTATCAAGTCCCTTGCTTGAAAACTAACAAGTGGGCTGTCTGGGAACTTCAAACTCTGCAACACCACATTGGCTAATGTTTCTTCGTTCCCGGCACCCTTAAAGGGTGTTCTACCATATAGGAGTTCGTAAAGAAATATACCAAATGTCCACCAATCTACTGCTGCTCCATGACCTTCCCCTTTGATTATTTCAGGGGCCAAGTACTCATGGGTTCCAACAAATGAATTTGAACGTGCATCAGTAGGTTCAGCCACAAGCTGTGGAAATGAACTGAACTGTGACGCAAGATCAGCTTTCAGCTTCCTCGCTTTAGAGGCAGGCAGAAACCTAGGACTGAAGCACGGGATTTGACAGGATGGCTCGATGCAGAAAGGTTCAATGCAGCTAGATTGTGTGCGTGGACCAGACAATTTCAGAGGATAAACATCACTCGATGATGATTTCAGGAGAGTGGGACTAACACTGCATCTCAATGAGAGGTCAAAATCTGTAAGCATAATGTGGCCATCTTCCCGTACAAGAATGTTCTCCGGTTTCAGATCTCGATAAATGACTCCAAGCATGTGCAGATATTCCAAAGCAAGCAGGACTTCAGCAACATAAAACCTAAGTATAATAACATCAAATAAGTAAGAAGATTCTACCCAAAAAGAAAATCAACAAAAGATGGCTACACTACTTAACATGAAATATGTCAAGATTCAACAGCCAAAATTTCGATCATGAACATTCTATCAAATACGTCATATCAGATCTCCATAGCAGAGTCATGCAGAGGAAAGCCTGGTGCCATTTGAGTGCATAAAATTCGACAGTGCTTAGTAGCTCTATTGAAATAAGAAACTGTTGTTGACAATTCCGAAGCATAAGCAATATCAAAAGCAATTCAGACATGGTGCATGGTCCATAAGACTACTATGAATGAAATATCAGAAGAAGTTTGGGGGGAAAAAAAAGATATCAGTTCTCTCTTTATCCTACCTGGCTGCTGGTTCAGGGAAACTCCGGTCAGGCTGCTTCTGCCTAAGGACATGTAGATCACCCCCAGGACAGTACTCCATGACTAAGCATGAAAGATTATCTGATGTGAATTGGGTATACAATGTAGGAAGAAATGGATGATCTAGCATTCTCAGTATCTCTCTTTCTGTTTGAGCCCGTGGCATCTTCTTCCTTCTTGTCAAAAATTCATTGTCCATGACCTTTAGGGCAAATAGGCATTTTGAACCAGTTAGTTCAGCAAGATACACGGTCCCTATATCTCCACAACCAAGCTTTCTTACAAGATTAAAGTGTCTCAAACTTAAGCCTCCATCCCGCTTCTTAACCTGCCTAATCATTTCCCACCTCATATCCTTCGACATGTGGGGTCTGTTGCCACAACTTGGCCTGCTTGCATTACTCTCCTCACTGTTGGTTGTACTACTGCTGTAGTCACCCAGGCTACTCTTTGAACTTTGGGAAAGTTCCCCTCTTTCTCTTGATTTTGAATTCATCTTTACTGAACTAACTGCTTTGCTTCCAACAAAAGTGCTTGAATTGAATTCTACTATACTTGGCTCAGTATTTGCAGTATTTGGGGTATATTCAGCACCTAAACTAGCTGGAAATGAAGCTGGGTAATCTTCTTCTACATCGCCTGTTGCATTCTTCAAAGCACATTGGCATTTCTGGCATACCAGCTGACCTGTATTAGGAATTGAATCATAGTTATCTCCATTAGGTCCAGCAGCAGCAGTAAAATTTTGCTTAACTTTCTTCTTCACGGAACACTTGCTCCGTACAACTGGTTTAGCTAAACGTGGAGTGTTCTTTGTGAACTTGTTTACCCTATTTCTATTGACCAAAGCAGATGAAGCATGTGACCCGCCTTTCCGAGCTGATCTGAGAGCTGATGACTTAGTCACCACCTTCATTAAGGTAGAAACAGCAATATTGGGATCCAATTCGCTGCCAACTGAATTGGAACAAGATACGGATATTGCAGTTGTGTGCTCCTGGGTTTTTGTTGTCCGAGTCTTAGATGCTTGAGTTCCTACCTTTCTAGGTGCAGAAATGATATCATCTTGCAATGAAGAGGTTATAGTACCCTCCTGTGCTATTGAAGCAGCAAGTGAAGGAGCAATATTCTTTGGCGATTTCACTACCTGACTTACATATTTTTTTGATGCAGAGCACATCTCATTTGGCACCAGCATGGTACCAGCAGTATTATTTCCTTTTGGAACCCCAAATCTAGGTGAAAGGGCAGTTTGATTCGGTGACCTCAATGATGCAGAGACAATTTCATTTTGCATTCCAACAATATCTTGTGTTGTTTGAACAACAAAATGAGGAGACGATTGAGTATTTTCAAGTTTTCCAGACATAGAACCAATGTCATTATGCGTCAGATTTTTACCAACAGCATTTTGTGTTTTTGGGACTCCGAATCTAAGAGAAGAAATGGCACTTTGTTTTGATGACTTCAATGCATGAGTCCCAACTTCTTTGGATACAGATACAACTCCGTTAGGCGTCCTGACACTGCCCTGCATTGTTGGAGCAGCAAATCGAGGAGAAGAAAGAGCACTTTGACTGGGCAACTTCAATGCTTGAGCTCCAAGTTCTCTGGGTGCAGGGACAATCCCATTCGGCATGCCAACACTGTTTTCTGTTGTTAGAACAGCAAAACGAGGAGAAGCATGAGCACTTTGATTTGGTGATTTAAATGCTTGGAACCGAGGAGAAGATAGAGCACTTTGGCTTGATAATCTTATATTGGGCACCTTTTGTGAAGAAGTGGGATGGCTTTCTCCTGACATCAGAGAGATTTCAACTATATTCCCTTTGCTTTCATCCATAGGAACACCAGATCTACCAGTTTCAACTACAACAGAATCATATAAGCTTTTAATCCTTCCAGCTTCTGACACTCGAGGAGAGCCAACAGGCTTCGATAACCTTTTCATAGCTGCCATTTCTGATGCCTTTGAAATGCAAAGGTCCCTTAATGCTTGCTTCAGAGACACCGGTTCAGAATTAATGATTCCTGATGAATGAGGCACACCGACTGTTATCGGCCTTTTCATAGTATTTCTTCTCATAGGACTAGAGCTTGCACTTGCTTGATTGGAGTGGCTTAAACCCTTGGGTGAGTTTTTGAGACTAATAGCCTCAAAAAGCTGGTTGATATCATCTTCAAGAAAATCCTTCAATCCCAGTTTTAGCGCAGGAGGCTTCCTGTCATGCCTCCCTGTACTCAATCCAGAATAAGATCTAGAATTACCCCTAGAATGTTCAACTGGATTCAGATCTTCTCTCGCTTCAATTATTTCACAAGTATCTGAGTACGACCCCATTTATTACAGTCACTTCCTTACAGCCAATCGGTCGAGAAGATGTCTAATCACAATGTTAGTATGACCTCTCAAAATAGACACCAATTCATGTGTCAACTTCTTCAAATACTTCAAGGATCTGACAACGAGGAACACGTATTGTAGAACTTAATCTGATGCAGAAATCTTAGACTTGAAATGGTCCTTGATCGTCATAGGGTCACTCCAAAATGCATCATCCGAAGCCTGGCACTCATCAAAGAAAGATTTTAAACAACGTAGGGCTAGCATGAATAGAAACAGTTCTCAAGTATCGACTTTTTCAAGTTCGTGCGCATTTCACTATATTATACGAGCAACGTACGCCCTGAAAACACGAGCATCAAACACAAACGCTCAGTAGAATAGACAAATAGAAAGCAACATGAGAGAGAGCATAAAAAGCAAAATCTAACTCTTATAACACATTACCATGTGTTGAATCACATCTTCAAAGAAAAATTAAACCACAGCCAAAAGGAGGAGAATAACCAAACTCTGTCTCGCGATTACAACCATAAATCACTCTCCAGTCCCACAAAGACATTCGAAACAAGAAGAAAACGTGACACAAACCCAACATTCAAGATCGAAATCCAAACATGTTCTATTTATACACTTCGAGAAATGCAACAATAAGTATCACTAAGAAGAAGCAAATACAGCTATCAGTAGTGGATGTAATCTGAAGGAACCCTCAAATTTTCACAAAATGCAAAGGCCGGAAGAAAGGAAAAAGATTGATTCTCGTCGACAATCACAAGCTCTATTGACATTTTTAAAGAGATATCCAATAGCTCATAAGATACAGGCTGCATGGGAAGTTCAGGATCGAATTAATTAGTCCTCATACACACAGAAGATCAACTATCTTAATCGTTTTCTCCGGAACCGAAGAAATGCTAAAAGATAACTGGGCAATTTACTAATAAATCTTGTTTGTAGTGTAGCTTACCTTAGGTTCAAAGCTATAATCAAGAAGAATATTTGCTACCTTAATATCGCGGTGTATGATTTTTGGACGACTTGAATATGCATATTCCAGTTAGGATTATGACAAGTCGGAGACAATTTAAACTTGAAAGTTGAAACCTCTCTAGCAATTAGTTCACTAAGGACGCATGTAAACAATAAGTATCAGTAGTGGGTATAGTTTTTACTATTATCCTTCAGATTTGAGAGTGCTCACCGATTGGCTTCCTCACGTGTGCTCCATTCCTATGAATCTACTCTCTACTTGCCGCAGTTTCTTCCCAAGGGCACAACTGGCTCGACAGACGACCAGGTGAACACCGACCACGAAATGTATGGATCTAGCGATGGTGGAAGGCACATTTAGGAAACCCAACGGAAGAACACGAAGGAGATGCAGACACAAGAACGAAGCAGCAGCGATCTTAGGAGAAGGCAGTGAGCAAAATACATATCCAACAACAGTCACAGCTCCAACATCGACACCATGCTTCCGCTTCTGACGAAGATCATCTCAGTACCTTAGATCTGATTTTTTCCTTACACAAGGTGAACATCGACACCACGCTTCCGCTTCCGACGAAGATCATCTCAGTACCTGAGACGTGTGATGGACTGGAGAGAAAGGCACATTTCAGTTTAGGTTAGGTTATGTAGGAAGATGAGAAGAACAGAAGTTAGAAGAAGGAAATGAGTCAAATGACGTTCTGCGATAGACGACAGTGCGATTTGATTTGAGAGAAAAGGTAAAACCTAATTCGGGTTACTAGAAGAGGGGAGAGAAGAGTTATTAGAAGGGCAATACCTAATTCGGGTAATCGGGTAACCCGAATCTTTTTCGAAATTACCCGTCCCAAATCGAAAACATTTCGGGTAATACCCGGCCTGACCCGATTTACCCGTATTTTAACATTTTATTACCCGAATTAATTCAGGCCAGGCCGGCCCGAACAATGCTCACCCCTAATCATGACAATCCTTATTGTGAGTTTGCAAATGATGCATAATTTCTCCTCAAACTTGTTCTTTATATTGAGCAACTAAGTTTTTGTGCTTGAATGATCCATACATAGAACTATGACAAAGGCTAAGAATATGAACTATATGACATATTAATTGAACAACAACAACTCGCCTTGTCCTATCCCACTCATCTTTTGAATCATCTTCTTCATTGAATCTCTAATCTAAATTATTCATTTTCTACTCAACATTTCAACATGTAAAACAATGTAGAAAATATCATTATATGTATATAATGTCTAAATAATATGAAAAACCCATATAGCAACATGTTAATGGTGTGTATAAAATTATTTAAAATTTACAAAATCTGATTATCAAATTATTATACAACTACACAATTCATTGCAAATAAAAAAGAGGAAAAACATAATTTAATTGCTTACCAAGAACTGAAAAACCCATATGAGATTAATCCATTAACAAGATGTTTAGACCTAGAGCAGCCTATTATTTGAGAAGTATACAATATAAACTGATCCACAAGTTTATTTATCTCTACTTGACATTATAGGAGTTGGAAACCAGGTTACGACTTATGAAAAAGACCGGCATGTTGTTACAAGTCCCCCATCAAGAAATCTCTACACATCACACAACTTGAAGATAAAAAGGTTATTATCTTAAATCAAGAATTCCATCAGTTCTTCAACACCCTTCTAAACTTAATTGTCCCATGCATTTAAAGGAGGGAAATTTAGCCTCTTATTTGAAAAAAAATTCAATCAAGGAATAGTTGCATTTGGATGCTCCATCCTTTATCATCAAAATCTAACAAGCGTCCCTCAACGCCAACTACATAAGTTTAAAAGTAACTGTATATATTTTGGAAAATTAAGTAAATTAAGTTCAACAGACATCAGAAAATAAGTTTGCTCGATGAACACCTACGTAGAAGTTCAAAAGATCCAAAGGTGGTGCGACCACATAACAGCCATCTCTATATGCAGAAAACAAAAAACCCATTTGATTATGCATATAATAATGGAAATCTCTACACGTATTCAAGGTGTTGGGACCACATAATGGCCATCTCTATATGCAGAAAACAGAAAACCCGTTTGATTATGCGTATAATAATGGCAATCTCTACATGTATAATATTGGAAATAGAAAACAGAAAACCCATTTGATTATGCGTGGTGGTTTTCTGTTTTCTATTTCTGCGTACAATCAAATAGAAAACGCATACAAGGATATCAAAAGCTTGAGACTTGCCCCATATATCTTAGAAGGTCTGAAAGCATCTACACATATAATATTGGAAATAGAAAACAGAAAACCCATTTGCTTTTGCGTGGTTTTCTGTTTTCTATTTATGTGTACAATCAAATAGAAAACGCATACAAGGATATCAAAAGCTTGAGACTTGTCCCGTAGAGAAAACCTTACCTCTTTGGAGGGAGTTATGCAGAAGAACAACAGAAGAATGGCAGGCAGGAGTTGTGCAGAAGAAAAAGGCGGGAGTTGTGCAGAAGAAAGGCAGGAGTTTATGTCATGCGTGGGAACTATGGTTGTGTCCTTTTTGTTAAATAAGGATACAATGGTAATTTACTTATATTAGGCTTATCTTGTCTTGAATTTCTCCTCCTTTTCCACCAATTTGATGGGAAATACATTTGATCCAAATTTCTCTCCTATTCCTCTCCATTCTCTCACTTTCCCTTTGCTTATTTTTGTCCAAACAATAGAAACCAAGAGAAATGCAATTCTCTTCCATTCTTTTCTCTTTCTTTCCTTCCATCCAAACAAAGGCTAGAAGATTTCTTGTTGTGTCCAGAAAAATTATGGTTTGATTCATCAGATTTAGGGCTTTCTTCATCATAGTGATTCCAAGTGTCATTTCTTTATTTGGTCTTTATTTATTGGGGTAGGTCTTCAGTAGATGAATCAAAAGTTGTCTCTTCCCTTTCTTCCAATGATGACAATGGTTCAATTTTTCATTTTTTCTTGCACTTGTGTAAGGGTTCCGACAATCTTTATGCAGATAAAGATAGTAACATTTTAACAGAAGAAGATGCGATGGGTTTCGTTTGGGTTTTTGGATATTTTGGAGTGAGTGTCACAAATGGCTCAGGAACAGAAGATTTAGGTCTTTATTCATGGCATGAGACTTCGCCATGGCTTTAAGTGGGTTTGAAAGAGCTTGGTTTCTTTAAAGCTTTAGACTTAGTTTTTGTTATTTTAGTGAGGGTTACTGGAGATTTCTGAGGAGTTTTAGGGATTGATCATAAAGGAGTTTGATTGTAATGAGTAACTTTACGAGACGACGAATATAAGTTAAAGTAAAGAAGTCGTTTTAGGGTATGCTAATGGTTACTAAAAACGGTTTTCATGATAAGATGAAAAATCACACTTAATTCCCAAAAGTTCAATAACGTGATGTTTCTTCTGTCAGTCAAGTACTGAAAACTGACAAGTACTGAAAACTGACAGTATTGCATGCATGTTTTCAAAATAAAAACTACGTCGTTTAATAACTTCAACTTCTTGACAAGGTTGCTCTTCCTTTTTTGAAATGATAAGGGCCTTCTAAATAACACATTAGAAGGAGCCTGTTAAGATCTACAAAAACAAGTAACAAATTTTTCTAAAGACAAAATCTTCAAATAAAGTTAGATATCTGATAATCTGCACAAGCTCTTTTTTTAGTAAACATAATCTATCTTTTGAAAGTAATTTAAAAAAAATGTCAGCTACTTCATTTTTAGTGTTAACATGTAATAAATCAATAGTTCCTTCTAAGACATGATCTCTAAGAAAGAGATGTTTAACTTCTATATGCTTATTAACAGAGTGATGCACATGATTTTTAGATAAATTAATTGCACTTGTGCTATCACATGATATGGGAATATGCCTAAAGTTGAGAGTAAAATCTTGAAGTTGATGTTTCATCTATAAAATCTGAGCATAATAGGTAGCAGTTACTATATATTCTACTTCAGTTGTTGAAAGTGTTATACAATTTTGCTTTTTGCAGGACCAAGAAACTAAACATCCACCAAGGAATTGATAACAGCCTCTTGTCTTTTTCCTGTCAACTTTATCACCTGCATAATCTACATCACAATATCCATCCATGTCATACGAATCAATTTTTAGATACCATAGTCCAAAGTCCATGGTTCCAAGAAGATAACAAAAGATCCTCTTGACTGCTTGAAGGTGACTCTCTTTAGGATTTGACTGAAAGCGTGCAAAAAGACACAAACTATGCATAATATCTGGTCTTGAACTCACAAGATACATAAGTGAACCAATCATTCCTCTGTATTTTGTCTCATCAGTAGCCTTGTCTACATCATCTTTATTAAGTATAGTTCCAGTATACATTGAAGTTCCCATTGGTTTGACTTTTTCAAATTGATATAGTGAAAATCCCCTTTTCTGTTTGTTTAATTTGCAACCCAAGGAAGGAGGATGGTTCCCATGTCATACTCATCTCAAACTCCCCCTGTATTAAAGCTAAGAATTCTTCACAAAAAGATGGGCTAGTAACACCAAATAGGAAATCGGACGGAGTAGACGCATCCAAGCAAGACGTGGACGAAGTCCATGCGTCCAAGCCAGACATAGACGAAGAAATTGAAGAATGTACTAGAACGTCAGTTAGTTGGAGTTGAACCAACTAATAACAGATACTGCAAGATTTTAAGGATTCGTCTCTCAGACGATTTAACACAATTCAACTTAACTTCATATGTCTCTAACAGTTTCAATATCATCATCTCTCAATTTCTAAAGTAATCTCCGATGTTTTCAAAGTTATTTTTAACAATTCTCCAATATCATTGATTCCTATTTCTATTTTCCATACATCAATTTACTTGCCAATTTGGCATTTTTCCTAGTCCAACAAAATCAACACTTTTGAAAATTATTCCTAAAATTTACCAGAAATTCTAAATCACTAAATACACTCTCCAAATCAATTTCCACAAATAAAAACCACAATTCTCAATAGTATCACTTCAGAATTCAATTATGCTCGAAATTATTCATAAACGCATGTACAATTATCTTCATGTGCAG
This sequence comes from Erythroxylum rufum, assembly GCA_027478365.1. Lineage (NCBI taxonomy): Eukaryota > Viridiplantae > Streptophyta > Magnoliopsida > Malpighiales > Erythroxylaceae > Erythroxylum > Erythroxylum rufum. Next base: position 56,208,730 of record JANIHZ010000004.1, on the reverse strand, counting down.
AAGTTCAATATTTACGTATAAGTGTATATCATATGAAGCATGAGCATGCAATGCATTTCTAATCTCTCAATACTCTTTCATATTTACTATTTTAACCTCCCCGCAGGTAATGAGATGTTACAGAAATGCTCTTGTGTTTTTTAGAAATTTGTGATATACTATATCAGTGATAGATACTTTTGCATCTAAGTTATCTTTCAAATGATAGACTCCTTACTTATTCATAACTATAAGTAAGGACATATAAAGAATACAGGTACTTTTCAAAATCTTTTTCAGTTAGTTAAAAAATTGAAAATATATCTATTATTGCTTGTCATCATCAAAAAAGGGGAGATTGTTAGTTCAAGATTTTTAAAATTATTGATTTTCACGATAATAATCAATAAATATTTAGTTACGTTTTAAAATTCAAAGTTACTAGATTTTTCCTAAAAAGATAGTTATTATATATCTTGGTTATCTCTTTAAATAAAAAAGAAAAGCATTTTCCTATTTTACAATGATCAATCTAGCAAACTCACTATGATAGTAAGAAAGAACTCTAACAAATCAGGAATGGATAAGTTCCTATGTTTTTGTACGGACAAAGGATCCTTTTATTCAACTAATTCAATAGTGGCTTCAAAAATACTATTCAAATAACCAGATATTTGAAGATTATATCAAAGATATTAAGAAAGACGTTTTAACATAAAGTCGATTCGAAAGCAATAACTAGTTGAAAGGAATTTCTATTTAAGGAAGAGCTACTGCATTCGATTACGCACATCAAATTTTTAAAAATATATCAGTAGCATCAGTACATACTTTCGAAAATTTATATCTATACCATCTACACTTTAGAAAGTAAAAACACTCTATCCAAAAAGAGATCAATATTCTTTGAAGCTTATATTGAGCAAACCCTACATTCACTTATTAAGAGCTTGTAGAGGCTTGTTAAATATTACTAATGTGGAAGGTTGAAGAACTTTAAAAAATATGTACTTGTGAGCTTAGAGAGGCTCGTAAAATTACTACTTGGAGATTTATTAGTGAAAGACTCAAGTTGGAAACTTGGGGACTGGACTTAGGCTTCGTTATAAGTCGAACCGGTATAAATTGGTTTGCCGTTCTTGCTCTTTCCTTAATTTTTAAATTTTCACATTTTAGTCACTGTTGTTTTCAGTTTGCACGAAGCTCCCTTCACTTTAAAGTTTGTCAGGCTACTTTCGTTTTAAAGTTTGACAGGCTCCTTTTGTTTTAAAATTTGGTAGGCTCCTTTCGTTTTAAAATTTTAATAGGCCCTTATTGTTTATACGAATTAATAGTAACTAGCAAATACGAATCAGGAATGGATAAGTTCCTATGTTTTTGTACGGACAAAGGATCTTTCTATTCAACTAATTCAAAAGTGGCTTCAAAAATACTATTCAAATAACCAAATATTTGAAGATTATATCAAAGATATTAAGAAAGATGTTTTAACATAAAGTCGATTCAAAAGAAACAGCTAGTTGAAAGGAATTTTTATTTAAGGAAGAACTACTGCATTCAATTACGCAAATTTTTTAAAAATATACCAGTAGCATCAGTACATACTCTCGAAGAGTTATATCTATACCATTTACACTTTAGAAAGTAAAAACACTCTATCCAGAAAGAGATCAATATTCTTTGAAGCTCCTATTGAGCAAACCCTACTTTCACTTATTAAGAGCTTATAGAGGCTTAATACTACTAATATGGAAGGTTGAAGAACATTAAAAAATATGTACTTGTGAGCTTAGGGAGGCTCGTAAAATTAATACTTGGAGATTTATTAGTGAAACACTCAAGTTGGAAACTTGGGGACTGGACTTAGGCTTCGTTATAAGTCGAATCGGTATAAATTGGTTTGCCGTTCTTGTTCTTTCCTTAATTTTTAAATTTTTACATTTTATAGTCACTGTTGTTTTCAGTTTACGCGAAGCTCCCTTCACTTTAAAGTTTGCCAGGCTGCTTTCGTTTTAAAGTTTGACAGACTCCTTTTGTTTTAAAATTTGGTAGGCTCCGTTCGTTTTCAATTTTTAATAGGCCCTTATTATTTATACGAATTAATAGTAACTAAAAAATATTGTCAAGTCACAGAGATGTTTTAATTTAATTTAGTAACGAGGCATTTGCATTTAATTGAAAAGGAGAACTTAAAAGAGGCTTGGGATTGGATTGGTTGAGAACATGAGATGCCACGGCATACATTATTATTACAAGTAGCATAACGAGGTGAACAATTGGACCATCCTCCGAATGATCTAAGGAGAGAATAGTGATGGGATGAGGCGAAGATGGGTTTTCTTAGAAACAGTGATCCCAGATGACTCGGTCATGTCCAACTCCTCTGTAGGATTAGCATCAGGCAATTTCCAATCAAACCAATACAATAGATTGGCAAGAACAGCTTCTGCTACAACCACCCCAAAGGATACACCAGGACAAGCTCTTCTTCCACCACCAAATGCGAGGAATTTGTAGTCCTGGCCTTTGAAATCTGCCGGGTTGTTCTCAAATCTCTCTGGGATAAACTTTTCTGGGCTGTACCAAACTTCAGGATCCAAATGAATTGCGAATACATTGATAAGCACTGTTGTTCTTGGAGGAATAGTGTAGCCTCCCAACTCAACTCCTTGCGATGATTCTCTAGGAACTAGTAGAGGAAGAGCTGGATGCAATCTTAAGGTCTCTTTGATAACCCATTTCAAGTAGGTCATTTTGTCAATATCCTCTGCTTCCACATTTGATTTGCTTCCCACAACTCTTCTTACATCCTGCTGAGCTTTCCTCATTGCATTTTGATCTCTTGCTAGTTCTGCCATTGCCCACTCTAGTGTACTTGCAGTTGTATCAGTTGCTCCGGTAAACATATCCTGTAAATTTTTGGATAATGGCACAATAACTGCGTTTAAAAGTCAATGTTACGGGGAGTTAAATGC